>OZ038482.1:128863231-128868231 GCA_964036315.1 Acanthosepion esculentum | reverse complement strand
ATCTGCCCTTGGCGGGAGACTGGCCTGATCCTCAAGCGGTTCCGAAACCTCCATTTCGTATTGCCAAACACTGCAGTGGGATGCAGAAATAAGTAAACCGTTAGTAAGGGGGAGAGATATAACATAGCAGGAGTTGTACCAAGTATTACCTACATGACCACCCGGTGACAATACAGGCTTTTGTATACTTTCCAAACCAGTGCATCAGATCAAGAATAGCAGTGACATAGAAACTATTTCGAACCATCACATTATATCAGTGGCTGGCTCCGACGCGTAAACATCAAACCAACTGAGATTAGGATATACAAAATCAACGCAACTGGATAAGCGCCTCACCGACAGGGAAAGACAGTGTCGCTGAAATCCCTGCGATAAAGTTTCTAAAGCCGTATACCCTCACGTTGATATTAATTGACGAAGTCCAGAAATGACTTAAAATATTTTAAGTAGGACAAATATAGTATCCTGTGTTATTTTGAGTTCTTGCAGAAATATCATTATAATAATAATATAATGTTAAACGATATTTTAATAATTATTCCTTAAAATGTTTCTTTGCAAGATGTTAACTTTTGAAATGGACTATTAATAATAATAATAATAATAATAATGATATATACATTATATGTCTATATTTCTATAAAGTAATAAGGAGTGCCAGAGAAAAGCGATAATAACAACAAATTACAATATGAGCTCTGGTAAAAACAAGATTTGATAACAGCAAAAATTGCAACATCAGCACTGGTAAAAATGGTTACTGAAGACATTAGGTTTATAATACTCAGAAATTCATACACAGATGCCCTCAAGGCACAGTGGATAAAAGCGTTAGTTAGATCCAGTGATAGGACAAAAGAGTATGAGTTCAATACCCGGTTAAGGCAGTGGAGAACTTTCAGAAGGAAAAATTAACAGGAGATAACTGATAACTGACATCCATTAAACATGGCACGTGGAACTAGAACAGTCTACCCCAGTGAGCGAAATAAAGGGTTCAGTTCGACATTCCAGCCACCTGAAGAAGGCCGGAGCGTACAACGGCCGAAACGTTGTAATAAATATGGCGACAAAGATGAGGAAAATAGTCCGAATAATATATATATATATATATATATATATATATATATATATGAGAATATGAAAACTAATATGTAAGTCGAGTTTACTTTAGTAAACAAAATGATTAATATTAAAAAATAGTGCAAATGATTGGAATTTTCGAACTGAACCCATTATTTCATCCACCAGGGTAGATTGTTCTAGTTCCACGTGTCATACCTCCTCCGGACATCACGTTGTGAGTTATTTCCTTTTAACCAATATTTTTTGCTCACCACTGCAGTAGCCAGCTATTGAACTCGCAGTTCTTTGTGTCGTTTCACTGGATTTAACCAACGTTTTTATCCACTGGCCCATGTGTCCTTGAGGACTGGTTTCGAAAATATGAAATCATTCTCACCCTTGGAGTATCACAGAAAACATGATAGGGATTAAATAAAACGGGAAAGTCAATGCAAAGTTTCGCCTTTTATACCGAATATTTTTGGGTCTGATATTCAATTTTGACGAGATTTTAGAATTGAGCAAAATAATGAAATCGATTATCGAAACAATATTTTAAATAATACTGGCTCTTTTCCAAACTATTTCAATGAAAATTAATTTATTTGTTCAAACAACTCTTTGAATATACGAGTGAAAAATTCACCTAACTTTCCGACTTCAAATTTCGAATATACACTACTCGTAAGAATCATAAAACATTTTATATAATTTGAAAGATAACTTAACTTTTGTTAATACCTGATATAGAATAATTATGTAAATCCGAAAAATGTTGTTTTCAAACCAAGAGTTGATACAGTCTTGATACTGTCTAAAAACGTTTACGCGGCCTTGTGGGTGATGTATTATTTTCCTACTATATAACACCTTTATTTTCCAAAAACGATTATCGATGGTGTATCGCTACTTCCATGGAAAATGTTCAAACGCGTATCACATCTTGCTTCCACCGATTCTAAGCCTCATGGCAAAACCTCTTCTTTTCACAATCCTTTTCTTTGTGCAACCGACTCCCAAGGGGATGCTTCTCCAGTCACTACAGTCTTAATTTGTTCACGTCTAGAGTTAACCGTTATCTCTCCCACATATCTCCAGAAACTATGCCTCTTACTTCTACTCTCTCACACAACAAACTCCTTTTTTAATCTCTGCTTCAAGTGGCTCTTGGGCCTTTCATCAGGGGAATATTAAAAAAAAAGAAGAAGCGTCATTAAAATTTTCAAGTGTTCTTCGTTCTTTATTCGAATTTGAGAAGAGTCATTCTAATCTGCATGATTTTGTTCCCCTTCTATACTTTCGATCCATTGTAATCAGAAGATCATGTTAACGTGTACAATCTTAAGAAAAAAAAATTATTATTATACATGAACAGAATATTGGATAAATTTTTTGACAATTTTCGAAAGGTTTTGGAAGTGTTATTAGCATTGAAAGAGTTGTTTGAACAAATAAATTAATTCTTGTTTCATTGGAATAGTTTGGAAAAAAGCCAGTATCATTTAAAATATTGTTTCGATAATCGATTTCATTATTTTTGTTCAATTCTAAAATCTCGTCAAAATTGAATATCAGACCCCAAATTATTCGGTATAAAAGGCGAAACTTTGCGTTGACTTTCCCGTTTTATTTATTCCCTATCATGTTTTCTGTGATACTCCAAGGGTGAGAATGATTTAATATTTTCGAAACCAGTCCTCAAGGACACATGGGCCAGTGGATAAAAACGTTGGTTGAATCCAGTGAAACGACACAAAGATCTGTAATTTCCATAGCTGTCTACTGCAGTGGTGAGCAGAAAATGTTGGTTAAGAGGAAATGACTCATAACGTGATGTCCGGAAGAGGTATGGCACGTGGAACTAGAACAATCTACCCCGGTGGACGAAATAAAGGGTTCAGGTCGAAAATTCCAATCATCTGCAGAAGGCCGGAGCGTACGACGGCCGAAACGACGTGAATGTGGCCACAATGACGAGGACAACAATCCGAACAATATAAATAACCAGAATCATTCTGAAAAATCTTTTTAAACATATATTTGTGATTTATGCGATAATCAGATATCTAGTAAATGTTTACGGATTATCGCTATTATTTGCTTGACAGATGTTTTAATTTAACATAGCGAAATGAACAAGAGATTATAATTAAACACGTGTAAGAAAGTGGCGCATTTCTGTGTAGTATTCCCAGTGAAATAAACTTATGTAAAATTAAAAAAAATAACTTTACTTTCAGGAATAAAACATAGATTGTCTCTTCCACTAAAGCGAAGAATAGGAACAATAGTATAGTCACTATTTCCTCTAAAACTTTCTAAATCGCAAAAGAAATTTGGTAAAAAAAACATACTTGGTCTTGATTTATGGAAATCGAAGAACGTATTCTCAGAGACCAATGCAGAAATAATTTATGTCAGTGATTCTTATATCCAAACAGCATCATGGAAAAAGGGATTCTTAATACTTACAAGTGTAATTTCATGTTAAATTTTTATTTATTTTTTTATTTTTTAAGCTTATCACCCCAAGCAAGGCTGGAGGCCACTAGCGCGCAAGGGGTTACAGAAGGTTTGGAGGAAGAGCAGATAGGAGTGGTAAAGGAGAGGATGTGGAGAAAGATAGTGGAACGATCAAGGCAAGGGGGTTACAGAAGATTTGGAGCGAGAGCAGATAGGAATGAAAGGTGAAAGGATGTGGAGAAGGGAAGTAGATAGATCTTGCTAGCCTTGATTCAATGGTCATTTAGTGAAGTGTGCTGGACCCTGACGCTGTGAATTGGAATGGCCAAAGACGTATTCCAAAAACTAGACAAACTATTACGAGACAGGTAGATATCTTTGGTATCAAAGAGAAGAGTACTGAGCTGCTACGTGACATCTGTTCTCCTTTACGAATGTTGGATGGTCTCCTCAAAGATGAAGAAGGGACTCGAGGTAACGGAGATATGGTTCTACAGAAGGATACTGAGGATATCATGGACCGAGCGCGTGAGCAATGATGAGATTTTGAAGAGGATACAATGAAGGAGGAAGCTTATACTTAACATCAGGAAGAGGCAGGCGAAATTTGTAGGACACGTAATGAGAAAGGAGGACTTGGAGAATCTGATACTCACAGGGCGGATAGAGGTGAAGAGGGACAAGGGAAAGCAACGCTTTACATACCTAGCGGGCTTAATCAAGTGGATGGCAGAACGTGGCCTGGGGGAAGTAGCAAAGTGACAAAACTTACTGAGAGCTACAAAAGATTGTGGGTGGGGGCTAAAGAGACATCACCTACGCCCTGAAAAGAAAAGAAATGGTTGTTATACATTCTGCTGTCTCCATTTGTTACATTGCTGTTTCTTTTTATTGTACTGTGTTGTCTATACCTTTATTACTTTGACTTTAAAAAGTGATCTACCAAACCCCTTCACATAATTTATTATTCTATCAGGTTGGTGCAAGAATAATGTCGTTTTCTCACATGAAGTTGAACGTCAAAAAACGACATTATGTTTGCACCAACCTAAACATTATAAGGCTAGCAATTCTTAGTGAAGACAGTGGATTGATTTGGAAAGGAAGCATTTTTATTATTAAAAGGACCAATGAAAAATGGAATATTTATAAATAAGCCAAACCTCTATTGAAACTTAACAAGAAATTAGTAAATATATTTAACCCATTGAGCCCCGTGTTCCTGAACAATTTTAACCCTTTCTGCCTGAGCCCATGAGTCAAAATTCGCAAGAGAGAGAGAGAGAGAGAGAGAGAGAGAGAGAGAGAGGGAGAGGGAGAGGGAGAGAGATAGAGTATGATTGCATGCCTTCACTTTATCGTCAGAATTCTTTCTTTGTGTGCCAATCTACCCAGCGGGTGCTGTCTCTCTTGATACACAAGAATAGCAAAACACGACGTTAGTGTTTACCCAACGTCCAACTGGGCAT
>OZ038482.1:128828231-128858231 GCA_964036315.1 Acanthosepion esculentum | reverse complement strand
TATATATATATATATATATTTATATATGCACACACAGTGGAGGGCAACACATATTTGTACACATACAAATTTGCAATTTATTGTATTTCCAACTAGTGAATAAACATAATTTTCATATAATTATCTGCACACAGATGCATAATAACTAAATATGCATAGAAAACAGAAAACGTCGATTTTATAGTAATAAATTCCATTTATCCATTTTAATGGGTGAAAAATATTCGTGCAATGCAAATTTCAGATTTTAATACTCTATATTATTGAAGTGTAATGTTCCAATAATGTTATCAGTAGTTATTTTTAGCCCCTCAAAATACAAGGAGAATATTCTGCAAGTAATATTCGTACAAGACGGTTATCATCATGGCAAGAGGTAAAGAACTGACAAATTCTCTAAGAGAACTGATTGCTAAGCTCTGGAAAGAAGGTAAAGTTACAGGCAAATCTCAGACAATCTGAATATTCCATTAACTCCAACTAGTTCATTCATTGCAATGTACAACAAATTCAATAATGTTGAAAACCAAAGAAGAAAAAGTGCTCCATGAAAGATTTCATCAAGATCATTGAGTTAATTAATGCGTCATATTAAACAAAATCCGATGGTTACTTGTCAAGATTTGCAGAATGATTTGCTTTCCTCACTAAACGAACAATAAGCAATGAAATTAATAAGAACAATGTAAAGTCCCGCTCCACTCGGAAAAATCCTCTGCTATTAAAAAAGAGAGAGATGCCACGTTGAAATCCTTCGTGAACATAAGGATAAAGAAAAATTGTATTGGGAAAGAGTATTATGGACAGACAAAACAAGAACTGAGTTTTTTGGACGTAAGTCTAGAAAACGTGTATGGAGGAAAGATGGCAATGTCTTCAAACAGTTCCAACATTGAAATATTGTGGTGGCAGCACCATAGTTTGGAAATAGGAATTTACACCATCTCTGTCAGAGAAAATACATGAGAGAACTCCAAGGAATCTAAATTAAAGATTATGTGAACACAAAGTGACATTTTGAAAAACAATTCGGCAAATGCGTTGGTTACCCACCGTAACGTTACTGAGCACAATTCTGATATTAAATAAAATGATATTTTGATCAAAGGAGAAAACGATTCACGTTAATGTCGCAAGAGAGCCTTGATTGCGAGACCATCTAATTTGCGCCCTGACCCTCACAACACTCTGCCATACCTGGAAGATCTTCTCTTATTACAGTGTGTGATACGTACTAAGAAAAGTGATGGAAAGTAAAATACTGTAAATGAATTCCGCTAGACATTAAATTAAAAAAGTCTAAAATACCCAGCACGCCTCGTTCGGGCGGATGTGTAGCCGTACCAACATAAAAAAATTAGTCCGATGTATACCTGAAGGATGAAACGTATCACAATTAAATATTTTTTCAGTTTTCATACAATTTCCCCATCTGTATATATATCTATATATATATATGAAGAAATATAGTTTTAAGGTGGGCGATATTTATGGGATAAAGTACTCAATATCAGAGATAGAGCGTATGTAAATATAAATATAAAAGTGAACATTGAAGTCAACACTCAACTGAGTGTTGACTTCAATGTTCACTTTCATATATATATATATATATATATATATATATATATATATATATCCAAGTAAAGAGAAAGAAAAACCACCTACCTCCACCCTCTGACCTTATTTTTCATTTCTCTATTTTAGCTTTGATCTGTCCTTTAATTAGTTAATCAAGACCACAAGTATGATTTTTAATTTTGAAATTAGGTTTCCATCTCGTTTTCAACTTTCAAATGAGGTAACGACTTGTTTCCTAGTTTCCCAAATAAATCATTTTCATCATACGTTATCTATGACCGCCCGGTGATAGTCAATTTAAAGTTCCGAAAGTTATTGTATAGCGATGTAAAATATTATAATAAAAATATTATAATATATATATATATATATATGAATTTTATATATCAAAAATAATTTTTGAGAAAAGATGTATGACAAAGAGACAATGCTTTTGTGTGATAAGTTTCGTCATTTATGACCTCTTAGGACTATGCTTGTATTTAATTTGATACAATTACGAATGCACACGAACAATATATCACCCTGTCTCTCTGTGTTATATATATATATATATATATATATATATATATATATATATATATATATATATATATATATATATATATATATATATATATATACAGCTGTGTGTTTATAAAAAAATAAATACAACAGCCTTGAGATTTGAAAAATTTAATTATGGAAATATAGTGATTTTCAGTTCCTATTCAGAAAGCACAAAGGTGTGCGTAAAAACGACGAAGATGCCGAAGTTGGTGAAGTTAAATAAAGAGTAATATTTAAGCATTTATAATTCCAAAATAATAAAAGGATATAGTAAACGTGTCAAATCAGCTGATGTAAAAGTCGTGCCTGAAGTCAATATAACAAACTAATATTTAACCATCAAAATAAGATATTTGATATTGCACAGATCGAAGATGGCGTGGGAACGGACCTTTAGAATAGATACAGGAGACATAATATACGAATGATTAGCGCATCTATTTAACAAAAAGATTAACTGAAAACTTCCACAGAAAATCAGAAATATGACGATTTGTAATATTTTAAACTTTAATTTCCCCTTACTTATCACAAAAAAGTGATCATAAAAAAGGGACAACTGTTGTCTTATCACGATACTATACAACATATAAATAAAGTATTGTCAAAAGCACTTAAACAGATTAGTAAATATGCAAAATGATTATCAGTAACGTTTTACTCCACAATCAACAACATGCAGAAAATTCATATACGGGTCGATATTTTTAAAAACGATATAATCTAAAGAACTAATTGATATATGTAGTTTATCCTACATGAAGAGTCGATTGAATCAATAAATATATTAACTTACCAAAAGAGAAGGATAATATTTTCAGTATAATGAAAGATTTAATGGTAATTATGACTATTAATACGATAATAGCAAGAAGACGATCAAGAAAAGCTACAGAGCAATAGTTAATAAAAGCAATAAAAGAAAGAAAGACAAAGATAGAGAGAAATAAAAAAGAAAGAAAGAAAACAGAAAGAAAGAAAACAGAAAGAAAGAAAAAAGAAAGAAAGAAAAAGTTATAAAGAAATAAAGAAAACAAGAAAGAAGACATGAAGAAAAAGAAATATGAATGAAAAAAGAAAGAAACAACAAAGAAAGAAAGAATAAAAAAGAAAGAAAGTAAAAAAACAAAGAAAGAAAGAAAAAGAAATAATAAAAAAGAAATAAATAAAAAAGAAAGACATAAAAAAGAAAGAAAGAAAAAGAAAGAAAAAGTAATAAAGAAAACAAGAAAGAAGAAAAAAGAAAAAGAAATAAAAATGAAAAAAGAAATAACCAACAATGAAAGAAAGAATAAAAAAAGAAAGAAAGTAAAAAACAAAGAAAGAAAGAAAGAAAAAAGAAAGAAAAAAGAAAGCAGACAATTTTGGCAATATTAGGATGATGCTCATCCAACAATTCTTTCTTCTGCAAGAGTTTTCACACAACTAAAGTTAAAATTAAAAAATTCGGAAAATCAATAAAAATGTCTTCGTTCCGATCTTTATCATGCAATATACTTTTGTGGATTAGGAGTTTGCGCGAAAACCTGTCACGAGAATTGTGTGAAATATGATTTATCAAGAAAAAAAAATACAAAATCATAATTTTTCAATTTTAAGCCGTAGATTTAAAACTGTTTTGTGAAATGACCTGATGCAGGTACTATAAATGAATTTGCTAAAATTTGTGTGAAGAATCTCTCTAGTTTAAAAGCTAGTTGGAATTCAATAGTTTTTAGTATTTATCATGATAAATATGTAGTCTTTTAAAGTATTTTGATATTGTAATCATGTATCAGGAAAAATGGCTTTATGTGAAAGACACTAATATCTCAATTGAAAAATTGGTCCTCGCATCAGCCAGAATTTGTATCTTCGAGAAGTAACTTTGGTAAAATTCACATATTTCATTCCGACCGTGTGACTTTCCGATTGTTCCCAAGAGGAGTGTACTAATTTCGTGTAACTTAAATTAAAATGACATTTCTAAAAGTACGTTGTAGTACTGAATATAGTACGATTTGTCTTGGTTTGTATTACGGCTTATCAATCTCAAATGGGTTATTTAATGCCGACGAGATTTTTATTGCTTATTCTTTTTTCACTAGATGAAGGTATGTGCTTTAATAAGTATAAATTCTGCTAATGAAAACATATATTATATGCAATCAGTAATTTGTACAATAAAGTGATAAATAATAGTGGCTATAAATACCCTGACATCAATTATATAAAAAATGATAATAGAAACCAGATAAAAAATAGGGATAAAAATGATTTGGTACACACCTCCGTTCAATCAAACGATTAATAGTAATTTAGGACAAAAATATTTGGCCTAAATTGAAAAACATTTTTCTAGAAATAGTAATTTAAAAAAAAATAAAAATAGCCTACAATTAAGTTACACCTGTACTGAAACTTTAGAAAGCTATATAAGAAAAACATAATAATAAAATCTTGAATAAATCCTTATGCCAGAATCAAAGAAATAGATATCCTGAAGTAAGAATAAATAATAATAAATAAAACTTATGTAACTGTAGAAATCCTGAAAATTGTCTTTTGAATAATGAATATCGCATGGAATTCGTAGTTAACCAATGCACTATCTCATCCATTGAGAATCCGAATGTTGTGAAAATCTATATAGGATGTACAAAAATGAATTTAAATTGAGATAACTTCCTTCAATAATATTAAGTATCGTAACCAAATATCTCTATCCAATTATTATTGTCAATTAAGAGAAACAAATAAAAACACCAACAGTAACATTGAAACTAATAAAAGATTAAGCACTTGTAGATCTTTGGATGAACAGTTATATATTAAGTTACTGAAAAATAAAAATTTATTAAATCAAAGAAATAAAATAGCAGTTTTCTGTAGACATTGTTTGATATACTATTTAAAAATAATTATAAAAAAATAATTCTCATATTTGTATCTATTATTTGATCATACATTCAATAATTTATAAATGGGTAATTAAATTCTAATACATAAATTTTAGAGTCCCCCATATAGTCTATTAAATTAAATAAATATAGTATTTTAGATATGTATACAAAGAATATATGTATAAAATTATAACTTTATCATATCTGAATACTCCTTTAAGAAAATGTCGATGTAGTTTTAAGAAGAAAATAAATAAATAAATTCCAAATATATTGTAGCGTAATCTTTAATAAGGTAAAATAAACCAGACAATAATAGCTTGACAGCTTGAAAGTTTAGTTAAACAGAAAGCATAATCCTCCACCCAACATTAACTGACTTTAAATTTGCCACACACATATACAATTTCTTACTTCGTTCAAAGAAAAGCAAACACACCCTTAATAAAAAATGGAAATTCTCTTAGCAGCACCAACCTAACTTAAAAATAGAGTAAAAACCAATTTTTTCGTAAGTTATTATTAACATCGCTTAACAATGGAGCCGAGCAGCGAATTTTATAGTTAAACTTTAAAGTTAAGTTTTAAGCTTTAAGCTTCGGTATCAAAACAGAATAATTCCTTCCTGTGTGGCGATGGAGAAATATTTTTTAAAAATAATTCCAATATTATACTCTACTTTATATGGAGCATTGTTTTTTTTAATAAAAATAATTGCTAAAGAACTCGAGATTATAAATCTGACTGTTCTTTACTATTATTTGAATATATATATATATATATATATATATATATATATATATATATATATATATATATATATATATATATATATATGTATTTATATATATGTACATGTATGTATATACATATATATGTATATATATTTACATGTATGTATATATATATGTATGTATATATGTACATGTATGTATATATATATGTATATATATATGTACATGTATGTATATATATATGTATATATATGTACATGTATGTATATATATATGTATATATATGTACATGTATGTATATATATATGTATATATACATGTATGTATATAAATAAATATGTATATATATACATGTATGTATATATATGTATGTGTATATATATATGTATGTATATATATATGTATATATATATGTATGTATATATATATATATATGTATATATATGTATGTATATATATATGTATATATATATATGTATGTATGTATACATATATATATATGTATATATATATATAGAGAGAGAGAGAGAGAAAGTGAGAGAATACATGAATATGTGGAATACATATCCGTTTCATTCTTTATTAGACAGTCTAGAAATCGTATCTCATTTAATTCATATGGGAATTCAGTGTGAGTGTTTTCAGAGATAACTTTCAGCAATAAAATACCTGTGCATTTTTTTATATTGGTAGAGACTACTGTTACAATTGCCGATGCATTATTGCAGTCTGAGATAGTTAGGAAACTATTCTGTATGGATAGGCATAAAATCTATGGAAAATGAATATAAATACAGAACTCGCCCACTAACTCTATCAAATGATAGAAGATCCGCCATGCCTCATTTTCTTAGATTATATGCAAATCATTGATCAATTTGCAGACGCTGATTGGTTGACATCGTTTTTCTGGTGCAATTCATGGTTTTCTCCCTTTAGGTCTCATTTTCTAAAGACAGAAGATAACGATTGATATTGCATTTAGGAAGGCGGAAGAGAGTTCCACAAGCGAGAATTGCGATAGAAGAAACTATTAACATAGAACTTGCGGTTATATCTGTGAAATTATGTGTCTAAATACCATAGAGGTGAGTTTATGAGAGAAACTACTATGAAAGTATTTATTGAAAAGGCACAGGGAAGCGACATTGCTCCAGTTGGAACCTGATTGAAGCCGAGATGTTAGGCGAGGAAAAACGATTTGAAGATCAAATATTGTTCAGATTTGGAAAGAATTCCGACAAGATGATGAAATGAAATAGCAAACGGATGTTAATCTAACATGTTTCACATTTATTAAGGCTTTGTCAAAGATCAAGAATAGAAATGAAAAGACAGACAGATTACTGGAATGTTCCGAGTTTTGGTAGATATCATTGGTCAGATATACGTCACGTGTATAAACGCAATAAATAATATATAAATATGTGTGAGGATAAGATGTTAAAATGTGTGAGAATGTGTAAGTAAAGAAACACTTGTGTATGTAGGTGTATTTATAACGGTAACATTAATTCCTGTAAGTGTGTAAGTGTGGATGTTAGGGAAGTCTACAGATGTCACCCTCGTACTTTAGCGATATTTTGCAATAATAATATTATATTTGGATGAATTTTTATACTCTTGTGTATGTGTATGTGTGTGTGTGTGTAAGGAGAAGTGTTTGTGTATGTGTGTGGATGAAAGTGTATGTGTATGTGTGGAGGAAAGTGTATGAGTATGTACGTGAGGAGGAAGTGTATGTGTATGTGTGTGAGGGGAAGTGTATGTGTGTGGAGAAAAGTGTATGTGTGTGGGGGGAAGGTGTATAAGTATGTATGTGGGGGGAAGTGTATGTGTATATGTGTGAGGACGAAGTGTATGTGTATGAGGAAGAAGTGTATGTTTGTGAGGGGAAAGTGTATTTGTATGTGTATGTGTGGGGGGAAGTGTATGTATATGTGTGTGGAGGAAAGATCATGTGTAAGTTTGGGGGAAGGTTTATGAGTATGTATGTGGGGGGAGTGTATGTGTATGTGTATGGGGGAAAAGTGTATGTGTATAAGTGGTGGGGGCAAGTCTGTGGTCTTCACTGACTCCTACTTATATTAGATGGGAGAGTCTATTATCTATAGACTAGGTGTGTTTCACCATAACACACACACACACTCACACACACACACACACACATATATATATATATATATATATATATATATATATATATATATATGGCTATTATATTATTTGCCAGATAACGTATCTCCCCGGGTTTTACTTCCCGGTAGAGTATGTGCACTGCTGATGAGTAAAAAAATAGGACGAAACGGCCGTCCAGTGATTTCTGCATTCTGTTGAGGTTTCTTCTATACTCAATTAATTACTTAATTATAATTATCTCAAATCCTCCTAATTTCTATCATATATATATATATATATATATATATATATATATATATATATATATATATATATATATATAAATAAAAAGAAAGAACATTAAGATATAAAATCCGGTGTTCTTATAGATATTTTTATTTTTACACAATAGTGCTCAATGTAAATTTACAGAGCATTAATATTATAAATTAATTGATTTAAAATATGTTTTTTTCGCTACACTGTGATAACCATGTTTCAGAAATGGAAGCTAAAGCCCCTGAATTTAATTTTGTTATTAAACCAAAGACATTAGTTCCATTTCCTCCTCAAGCGAATTTTGGAGTAACTTATATTCAGGTGAGAACATGTTTCACGTCAGGTACTGCATAATATATTATCCATATATGAATGTAGAGAATACAATTCGTCTATATTAACACAACTTGGAAACGTGCTTTGTGGTAGTAATTCTTACTGGCTAATGTGTCTCACTAGGTGCCCGTTAAGGTCCCAGATATGAGCAAATAGTTAAACCCCAAACTAGGGTCAAAACACTATGAAAGTATCAAAAATAGGTTTTAGTAACATAAATAATTTGTAAAAAATTATTACCAACGATACATTTTTGAAGAAAAATATTACCAGAACTTGATTTTTGAAGCAAAAAATATTATGAGCAATACAGTTTTGAAAAAAACATATTACCAACAATAAAAATTTTGTCGGCATTTTTGACATTGATATGCCGTAAAACAAATCAAACCAAACCATATGTTCCCCTTTTTTTCTTGAAACTTCCATGTTACTCAGAATTTCCGACCATGTTATTCTCAGTATCCTCCTGTAGAATCACATCTCTGTTGCTTCAAGTCTCCTCTTGATCTGTTATATAGAAGTATTGAGTCTTCATATAAGAAACTGCCTATAATCACCACAATACAAACAATGTCTTTACATATATATAATTTAGCATAGGAAGTTTATATTCAGGCGTCACCTAATGAGAATCTAACTCATCAGAATTAGAGAGATATAAAAGGCTTCTTTTGTGGAACTCTACTCAATGGAAAAACGTCTAATAGATATCAATTAAAATAGTCTAATCTGAATGAAGGTCAACCTTTCATGTTACGAGTGATATATATGTTACCTCTGTATATTAAACATCAAAACTACTAGGCTATAAATCTGGCTACATTGTGAGATTTGATATATCTGTACATATGTGTAAACATATGTATTAATGCAGTTATGTGTTCATGAGTTTGTAAGTTTGTGTTTGCTTTGATGTGTGTAAGAGAGCATTGTTTGCTTTGACAAGGCTGCAGTATAAATGGCTATTACGTTCGGTAGATGTTCAATTGATCTGTCAGGATTTAAAGTCAACAATATAATAGAATCATTTATTATAATAATAATAATAGTTGCTCTCATCATCTTTGATATTCTCTCTCCAGTATTAATATCTCGTTGAGGGGAGATTGTAAATTGGGCGACCCCTGAACAGGACTATCATTTACATTATTATAGCTAAATTACGTTTATTACCGAATATATTTAAATCTGAAGGGATGATGAATTCGGTCGGAGAGGAACGGGAAGTATTTGTGTTAGCGTAAAATTCAAACATGATTTTAATTGAAAATTCGACTCGTATTAGATTTTAAAGTGGTTAAATTTTTACAGATGGGAATTTTTTGGTGCGATAATAATAATTCAAAATACGCTTTTAAGTAGGCGCCCGAGGAGGTCGTCAGTGAGGTTTTGACTTGGTTCGTCGGGGAGTTTCGGGTCTTTCAATATCATACTCCCCATCATCAAATCGACCCAATCAGGGGAGATCAAACCCTGATTCCCCCTCACAGTAAAACGCTAACAGCTACTCTGGCCTTTTTAAAGAATTATACGGAGAAAGACCACGTATTCCGCACATCCGATTGGATGTTTGTACAACCAATCAGCTGCGCGAACTATCTTTTAAATGGCCCGCAGTGGGGACTGGCTTCTTTTCTTATAATAATAATAATAATAATAATAATAATAATAATAATAATAATAAGAAGAAGAAGAAGAAGAAGAAGAAGAAGAAGAAGAAACAAAATGTTTCTCTATGTTTCTGAGATGAGTTATTATGTACACTATTTATATTATTCGGACTATTGTCCTCATCTTTATCGCCATATTTATCACAACGTTGGCTTCAGTTCATCTTTGGTGTTACAAGGGGTTTTGCTGGTCTCTCTCTCTCAACTGCGCTCCACACATAATAATCATGGTGATTGCAGTCTGGGGAGTTAGGTGGCTACATGTAAGCGGTGATGTGGTTGCATAAATTGTATGACAGACATGACTGAGTTCACTTGTCTGGCACGGTGTAAAGTCCTGTTGGCAGAGATAGGGTTTTCCAGAAAACTCCCTCTTGACCCAGGGCAGCACTACGTCCACAAGCTTTTTCCAAAGTACGACGAATATTTTAAAATAAAATTTATGCTGTTGTCTTGTAATTAAAAAAAAAATTAAAACTGGTGGCTTTTGAAGATACACACACATTACAATATCGGATATAACTTAAATATATATCGGTAAAATGACAATATGAATAAAAACTAATCTTAGTCGACGCGTTTCTTCCTGTGATGGCCTTTATGAGAGCAAATGTTAGGATTTTACTATCTACAAGTATTTATAAACAAATTTGAAAGTGTTATTAGTTTTCAAAACTTAAAATTAAGAAACACTCATAAATATTCCTCAGACTAATGACAAATCTAGGTAAAAATATACAGGAGGCTGATAGTAAAAATACGTTGAGTCTCTGTTGGGGCTTATAAGTCAAATTAAATTTCCTTATCACATCCAATGCCCAGGCTCAAGAGAGTATGTGTCTTCCTGTTTTTGTTATATATATATATATATGTATATATATGTGTGTGTGTGTGTGTGTGTGTGTATGTGTGTGTGTGTGTGTTTGTGTGTGCGTGTGTGAGTGTGTGTATATATAAATATATAAAAATTAGTTACATATATATATGTGCGTTTGCTTTGTGTGTTTTGTGTGTGTGTGCGTATATATAAATATATACAAATTGTTACATAAATATATATTTTTATATATATCCAAATTTGTTACATATATTTATATATATCTCCAAATTTGTTACACACACACACACACACACACACACACACATACACACACACATATATATATATATATATATATATATATATATATATATATACAAATTCGTTACATTTATATATATATATATATCTGTGTGTGTGTGTGTGTGTGTGTGTGTGTGTGTGTGTGTGTGTTATGGTTCAAGTTCCTTGTACCACGGTGATCGTCCAAGGTAGAACCAATGAAGAATAACTCGAACACAGGTATGGAATGACACAGATATATTACAAACAGAAATATATACAAAGAAGTAGAAGTATTAGTAATGACAATCAGATTTTGTTAGAGTGAACTATGTTGTCTCGACAAGTATTACTATTCCAATGTCTTACAGTAATCGTCTGACTCTTGACTCTTGACTGGCTGACTCTTGACTGGCTGACTCTGAACACTGCTCCCTCTTGAGGCGCAGTATTTATGATGTCCGGAATAGTCCATTATTATTATGGGTAAGTTCCCCTAACACCCCCTTCCGAAGCTTTTGCGTAGCAGACGTTTTTAATATCTTTTTTTCTTTGGATCTATTTCCAAAGCTTCTGTGAACTTTCTTTTTCTGGACGATTTTTTTTTGGTTCTAGCATTGTTTGCGGTCTTTTTATATGAAATGTATCGAAAATCGTGTCCATTACCTCTTCTTGGGGTGGACCGTTAGCATCCTGTAACGGTCTCTTCCTTATTTGGCTTACGTGTCTTCTATGTGAGAATTTTTGTCCCTGTATTATGTAAAACATATTGCCGATTCTTTTCTCAATTGTCCCTTGCTCTCAGTAAGATGTATTATTTTTATATGCCTAAAAAAAACCCTTTTCTCCTGGGAGGAATTTTCTTTTTGGTGCGTAGGGCTGTGGTACTTGTTTCGTTTGACTTGGTAGCAATTTATTAAATGCTGATCTGATTTTTCTTGCAAACATCACTTCTGCGGGTGATAATGTCGATGGTGTAGCATTATTTTGCGTTATTCGGTATACCTGAAGAAATTGCTGTAATGCTTTTTCCGTAGGCACATCGATGCTTTTCGTAACGCTCTTTTGATTGTATCAACAAATCTCTCCGCTTGGCCATTTGATCTTGGGTGATAAGGCGGGGATTTCATATGTTTGACTTGATAAATTTCGCAAAACTCTTGGAAGTCTGCTGATGTGAATTGCGTTCCATTATCTGTGACTAGGCAATCCACTACTCCAAACCGAGTGAACAGCTCGTGGAGGGAATTTATGGTCGTTGCCGAAGTGGGATTTTTGCAACGAAACACCTCCGGCCATTTACTATAGCTATCGACAATGATTAAATAGTAAAAACCGCCAATTGGCGCTGCATAATCTGCGTGTATTCTTGACCACGGACGATCAGTCTCTGGCCATGGTTTATGGATGATTGGCGGTGCTTTGGCTGCTAAATTACAAACCTTGCACATTTCCACCATCTGAGTAATATCCTGGTTCAAGATTTTCTAACATTCATAGCTTCGCATTAGCGACTTCATTCTATTTTTACCAGGATAGCCTCTGTGGAAATCCTTTGTAGTGTTTTGGGAATTACAACCCTTTCGTTGTAAAGTAGCACATTATCGCATAGAGAAAAACTGTCCGATATTTGCTCATTTATTTCTGCTATTTTTGCTTTTGTTTCATTTATGAATTCGTCGTTTTTGGCTTCATTTTGTATGTCTTGTAGTGTGACTGGGAGGTTTCTAACTGTACAACATAGTACTGTCCTGGTATCTTCTTCATTTCTTAGGGCAGTGATTAACGTATCTTCCAATGTCTCTGTCTTTGTTGGTATAAGTCTCGACAGACCATCCGCATGCCCGATCTTTTTTGTTGGTAAATATTCCAATCTGAAATTGTAGTTCAGAACAATTGTTCCCCATCTTAGTAACCTATTTGCAGTGTAAACCGGTAGACCTTTTTTCGAACCAAAAATTGTTAGTAACGGTTTGTGATCCGTCTGAAGAGTAAAAAATTTGCCATAGATGTACCTATGAAATCTTGTGACCGCGAAGATAATTCTCAGAGCTTCATTCTATATTTGTGAGTAATTTTTCTCCGCTGGTAGCTGTGTTCGAAAAGCATGTGCGATGGGTTTTATTGTTCCATCTGGCATTTTATGTAGTATACACGCCCCGACTCCGTAGGCGCTCGCGTCACTTGCTACAATAATTTCTAGTTTAGGATCGTAGAGTGCTCAAAATAAATCCGATGTTAAAGTCTTAATTATTTTTTCAAATGTTTCCTGGCATTGATCTGTCCACTGCTAAACTTTTTCATTCTATAGCAACTCGTTCAATGGTGCGCGAAGTTTATGCATGTGAGGTATGAATTCCTGGTAGTAACTTACTAATCCTAGAAAACTTTGTAACACGGTTATGTTCTTAGGAACTGGCATTTTATTTTTATTGCTGTTGACCTTTCAGGTTATGGTCGTCTACCTTCTTGATCTATGATATGGCCAAGTTATTTAATTTCCTTCATTAAATAATCGCATTTGTCTTCTTTTACTTTGAATCCATAGCTTTGTATTCTCTTAAACACTTCTTGTACATGTTGCCAGTGTTGTTCAACTCTTTCGCTATTAATCAATATGTCATCCAGGTATGCAATAGTGTACTCTAGTCAGGCAAGCATCGTATCCATTGTCTGTTGGAATATAGCCGGTGCGACCTTAATCCCAAATGGTAATCTTTGGTATCTGTACAATCCTTTGTGTGTGTTTATGCACAGCAGTTTTGAATTTTCCTCATCGACTGGAATTTGCAAGTACGCTTCACTTAAATCAATTTTTGAAAAAATTTCCGCCATTTAATTTAGTGAATACATCTGGACTGGGTAAAGGATAGTGGTAGTCTTTTTATTGCTGCGTTCAAACCTGTAGAAAAATCAGCGCAAACTCGAATTTCTCCTGATTTCTTTTTGACCTAGACCATCGGTGCGGCCCATTTACTGTATTCTACTTTTGTCAATATGCCAGTGTTTTCGAATCTAGTTAATTCTTGATCAATTTTTTCTATTGACGCAAACGGTACGCTTCTTTTTTTTCTTGAAGATAGGTTGAACGTTTTCTTTTATTTCGATATTTGCTGCCATTTTCTTACATCTTCCGAGACTTCTGAAAATACTTCGGGGAAACTCGTTTTAATTCTCTTTTAATTTGTCTGCCACGGTTGGTAAGCTTTTTACATTTTGGCAGTACGTACTTATTGGTAGATCCCATAGTTCGAATTTTTGCATCCAGTCCGTACCGAATAGGTTTTCTGTATTTCTCAACACGTACATTTTTAACTTTTTCGTCATTCCATTAAATGTTACATTTGTAATTACTTCACCCTCAAATTTTATCATTCTCCCCGTAACTGATCTAGCAATTTTTTCCGTTTTTAACATGGCAGGTTTGTTCAGTTTTCTCTATGTTTGTAGGTTTATACTAGTTAAGTCTGAGCCAGAATCCAGCTGTAGCCTGACTTTTCTGTTTTGCATTTCAACTTGTACGTAATTCCTTATGTTAGTCTCATCAGCTTGATCAGTCCTCGTGATTCTTATTCTGCTTTTGCTTTCTCTTCTAGAACAACAATAAGAGCTTTTGTGTCGTATTTTTTGCAAGTTAGACAAGTTTTCAAACGGTATGTACAGTCTTTAAACCAATGCCAAGTCCCACAGCGATAGCATGGATTGGGTGGTAGTTTTTTCTGATATTGATTTTTAGAGTTAGAAAATTGTTTTACCTGTTCTTGAGGGGGGAATTGGTTTGGTTTGTTTCTGAGGAGGGAAAGTTGGTTTGTCTTCGTACTTTACGTATGTGTGCTATGCCAGCTTCTTCTATATCTTTTGAGTCTTTCTTCACACGATGCATCTCTGGCAGTCTTCGGCTAGTTTTTGAAGTGTCAAATCTTGTTCACTCTCCAATTTAGTAAGGATTCTGCGTCTCATTTCCGCGTCTTTGGTTGAAACCAGTCCTTGGACGCATATCAAGCATTTGAAATTATCCGCGCTGAGTTCCGATAATTTGAAGTCATCACAATATTTATTAATAATCGACGCAAAAGTTATGTAATCTTCGCTGTCCTTTTTTGTAAGGTTCAGACATTTCCATCTTTTGTGGAATAGTGAGGTATTATGGCTGAAAAGTTCTGTTAATAGTTTTATGGATTCTTTCAAAGTTAGCTCATTAGTTTTTCTTGGAAAGATATAATCTACGAATTTGGTATATTCGCATGTGCCTGTTTTTCTTTGCAGTCAAATTCATATAGATCTGCGCACCTTCGGAAGTAATTTGCAAAAGTTTTATATTCGTCGGGTTCGTACGTGAAATCTTCGATAGTCCTCCAAATAGCGTCTTGTGAGACAACTGTTTCGTTCTCGGATTTTTGCTCTTTATTTGATATTACACGTGGCAATAATTCCCGTAATTCAAGATGTTTCTGTTCATATTGTTGTTGTTGCTCAAATTGGATTTTTATAAGTTCCACAATGGTTGACTTAAATTCTTCCGTGTTAACGTAATTTTGTGTACGTTTTTTACTTTAGTGTAACCTGATATACTGAAACCTGTGTACGAAAAAAAATCCTTTGTTGCCAGTAAAATTGATATCCAAAAAGAAAATTCTTTTTTTTATGTGTTCGCGTAGAACTTGTTTTTTTAGAAAACTCGCGTAGAACTTGTTTTTTTTAGAGATTACTCGTCGCCCAATGTTATGTGCGACGGATAGCAAAAAAAGTATGTCCTCAGCGTAGAGAGTTCGTTTTTCCTTTGAGGGTTTCCAGGTCGCCACTTGTTATGTGCAACGGAGAGCAAAAAAAAAGTATGTCCTCCGCGTATAGAGTTCGTATTTCCTTCGGTTAGCCTCGTCGCCACTTGTTATGGTCCAAGTTCCAAGTATATATACCGAAATTTGTTACATATATTTATATATATATATATATATGGATATACACAAATTTGTTACATATATATATATACATATATATATATATATTTATATATATATACACACAAATGAAAGAACAAATGGAGTAAAAATTCACACTGTTCGTAGGATTTACTTTGATCAATACAAAGTAGAGCAATATATTATTATTATAATTTTATTATAAGAGATTATAAGAAAAACGTTTTGAAATCGCTATACAAATGCCTTCATGTGTCAATACAATGATTGTACTTCTTCAGGTGTTGGTAACTGGTGATTAAATGATTTACAAATCGAATCAATCAATTCAGTTCGAAAGTAAAGTATTTTAATATTATGGTTTACAATATATAGGCTGATCTTTATTCCTAATAGCCCATCAGTATTTTTTCTTATTATTTTACACCGATTCCATTACGATCACGGCATCAAGATTGGTCACTAACAAGTTGGGTGACCACTTGAGAATACTTGGTGCTGTAAACTTAGAATTGCATTTTGTAATAGATTACGGTTCGAAATTTGAAAATCAATGATTCCTGTTGCGCTAATTCTATCCACTTACGCGCAAATACCCTTTAGAAAAGTATGAATCCACCTTTTGTTCCTCCAATTAGTAGGACTTGTATCGCTAAACCATTATTATCTAAAAAAGGTTTCTAAAAGTACTTTCTGACTTTAAATAACCTGCATAGTTTTGATAAGCAGTAGAATACGAATTAATTAATAAACGAGTATTTTAGGAATTTATATGATACATTATAAATAGTATTTGTATTTTATGTCGGTCTGCGTTTCACCACATTCCTCCATAATTAAAACTTACACGGTGTATTGTCCTGGCACGACGTAACTTTATCCGTTGAAATATATATACGAGGGACATTCAATAAATAAGGTGAATTTTTCGGTATAAGGACTTCTAATACAGATAGAAGATTACTCTTTTTTTTTGTTTTTTGTTTTACTTCTTTTTCACATGGATTTAATTTCTTTTGCAGATTAAAAAAAAACTTTGAGAGTTTTGGCGATTAACAAAGATGGCCGACCAAGAAGCATGCTCCAGGATTGAACAGCAGTCAGTTATCAAGTTTTTGGTTGCTGAAGGGTGCAATCCAGTTGAAATTCATAGGAGAATGTCAACTTTGTATGGTGCCACATGTTTCAGTCAAAGAATGTCTACAACTGGGCTAAATTGTTTAAAGATGGACGGAGCAGTGTTGAGGATGAAAACATGCCTGGGAGGCCTACAGAAGTGAGGTCTCCTGAGGTGATCGGATCAGTCAATGACCTCATTCAGTCTGACAGAAGGGTGACAGTGGATGACATTGCAAGGACTTTGAGCTTATCTGTTGGAACAGCACACAAAATTGTCCATGATGACCTTGGCTACTCGAAGGTCAGCTGCCGGTGGGTGCCAAAGATGCTTACTGCAGAGCACAGAGGAGGGTCGAGTTGTCCCAGCAGTGTCTCTCTCGCTTACAGCCCAGATCTTGCCTCTTCAGACATTTACCTGTTTGGTCCCTTGAAAGCGTTCACGAGAGGCACGAAGTTTAAAAATGACGATGAAGTCAAAAGTGTTGTGAGCGACTGGCTGAGACATCAGTCCAAAGATTTTTACGCTGAGGGAATACGGAAGCTTGTGCACAGATGGGAAAAGTGTGTGATAGTGCTGGGAGACTACGTTGAAAAATAAAAGAAAAAGTAAGCTTCTATCTGTATTAGAAGTACTTATACCGAAAAATTCACCTTATTTATTGAATGACTCTCGTATATATTTTTTTAGATTTCAATTTGATTATCGTTTAAGAAATGAATGTCGTATTTATGGAGAAGGAATGGAACTGTTAAAATATAACAGAATTAAAATTGATTTCTCAAGAACATTATCAAAATTACGAAGAATGACAAAATGCTCATTCAGAAATTTTTATTGTTTAAAGAATCGGAGATTTCTAAAGAAAAAGGATCAACATTTTCAACAGAGTTTTACTTTTGGTCAATAAAATGTAATATTCGCAGCATTTTGACAGGTTTCATCTATTCCAAATTTGATTATTCCTTTATTGCCAACAACTCTAGAAGAACGCAAATTCACGAAAATATTATCTAATTTACTTTAAAGTAAGTATTCCATTTTCCAACATGAAATTATGAAATCTAATTGAATAAAATAAACTCGGGAGAAAATGAAATCATTAGGAAGGGATATTTTAAAATTATTTTTCGAAATGAAATCAACTCCCCCGGCACTTGGAAATTGCAGAACAAAGCACAGCGTTTTCTTCGCGAAAAAACAAAAACAAAACAAAAATTAAACATGTAAATAAGTTGATTCACTATTATCAGGATGTATTAATGTAGAATAACAAATTCTTTCTACAACAAATAAAGTAGAGTTAGCGTCAGTCTTCATATTTATAGTAAATACTCGTGTATAAGTCGACTTAATATATAGTGCTATCCCTAACTTTGGGGGGGGGGTTCCCCTGCAGAATCAATTTACATGTTTATAGTAAAAATCACATCCGTATAGTCACCGAAAATGCATGACTTTTAAACTTTTCAAAAACATTACCTGTGTATAGTTGCCCCCCCCCCCCAAAAAAAATGGGGTCACACACCCCATGGTTTTTGCCCTCGTCAAGTATATCCGGGGTTTTGAACAAAAATTTAGCGATTATTACATAAACTTAGAAGTTTCTCAGTTACTACACATTGAACAAATATTTATTCTCTTTACGAATGTGATATTTTCAGAATATAATAATGCATATGAGACTTGCCTATGCCAGCCATGGGATCAAGGCTAAGATTTATGAAACAAATGCATCAAGACATTGACTCACTCTACGGTTACCCCGACAGTAACAGCACATCCTGGAAATCATGTATTCAGACATTCCGAAATGTTTATTGTGCATTTAGTAAGTGAAACATTATAGCAAATACGATATAAAATAGAAAATCGATAATTGCATATTAAACATGATGTTTATGAATCAAGAAAGTCTGTGTAATGACAAAAGTACGCAGGTGTAGGCTTTAAGAAAGCTTTATTCAACTGACAATACAAGGTTTGTATATAGTGTCCTTTTATAGTCCTAGTAAACAGAAATAGCGCTCTCAAAGAGGAGAGTCATGAAACAAGGAGTGACCACTTTTGATTATTCATAACAGTTTGCGGCTTTGATTATTCTGGGTAGACGACGTGTACTATGCCTGCATTTTCATCTTACACGCATTGTTTGTCTCTTCATTAAAGTGCTGTTAAAAGATTTCTGGGTTGACCTGATAGTCGAGGATCCGAACTTTAACGTCCCTTCTCAGGAAGCTATCCCATCAGCAAGTGTATAATCCCGGACCTGTTATATTGCCAATCCGTGTATGAGATTTGAACCGTTAATTACTTTCCACTAGGGCTTGTAGATGCTTTGTGCACAGTTATACGACTCTATTCTCTGAACATTACTACAGATATTTATAACACATGTCTCGCTAGAAAAAAAAACGAGTTCGATACTCACTTAGTGCCCCATAATTTTCAATTCGTGCCACTTCGAATCTACGCTTAGTACATTAACGCAACACATGTGGCTTTTCATAGTTGTTTCATAATTTTTAATCTTAATGCAGCATTCTAATTTACCTAACCACTAATGAACCCGTGTCGTCAAAATTGACAAGACGGAATCTGTTATAAGTAATATATATTATATTGGAAGTAATTTTCATTTAATCCAAGTACAATTTTGTAATTAATTATAGTTCGTTGTTAACGTTAATAATTGAACTGTATACAATTTATAAACATCTAAGGAAAGATATCCGTATTTTATCCTCATAAATGTTACATATTTACCACCAAAATTATGTTTACTTCAAGTTCCCAAAGCACAATATATTTGTGTAAACTTTGGAAGGTCTGAGAAATCTTTGACAGACCGTCGATTCAATCTGTAATTTCAGAGTCTGCTTATTTCCTCGTCCTATTAAGAACAACTTATCAGATATATATTTTAAGTATTTCTTTCGTTATCCTTCAGTCTTTTTTAAAATTATAATTCTTAAAGATTAAAATGAATTTCTAAAATTGAATAAACCATTCTTGGAGATGTATGTGGCATATTATATATGTACAAATCCTATTCGATAGCGATATCATTTTGCAAAATGCCCCACAATATATATATATATATATATATATATATATATATATATATATATATATATATCACTATCCCAATGTTCTTACAGTAATCGTCTGACTCTGTCTCTGAATGACTGACTCTGAACAGAAAAAAAACACTGACTCTAAAGATGTTCAACAACACGCCCACGTGTGTCGAATGTGGCACAAGGCCGGTTTAATGTGGGCTCACCGAGACCGTAGGCTCGGCCAAAAAATGCCCGTAGAACCCGTATAAACGTGATCGGGTTGGTCAACCTCCCCGAACGAGGCTCTGCCCTTCGGCGGAGCCTTCGTCCGGGTTCCTCTCCGCCCAGAGGCAGAGAGTTCGACCGTCTAGCCGAGTCGTCCAAAACGACTGACTCTGAACAGTATTTACTGTCCCCCCAACGTGGGATAGATGTGGCACAAGGCCGAGTTTACCGTGGGTATTCCCGAGCCCGTAGGCTCGGCCAAAAAATGCCCGTAAAACCCGTATAAACGGGATCGGGTTGGTCAACCTCCCTAAACGAGGCTCTGCCCTTCGGCGGAGCCTCGTCCGGGTTCCTCTCTGCCGAGTCGACCAAAAACGACTAACTCTGAAGCTGTTCAACAACCCGCCCACGTGTGTCGAATGTGGCACAAGGCCGGTTTAATGTGGGCTCACCGAGCCCGTAGGCTCGGTCAAAAAATGCCCGTAGAATCCGTGTAAACGGGATCGGGTTGGTCAACCTCCCTGAACGAGGGTTATTCCCTGTGGCAGAGAGTTCGACCGTCTAGCCGAGTCGTCCAAAAACGACTGGCTCTGAAACGCCCTAGTCCAGTTAAAAAATCTAATCATGTGAAGAATAGCCGGAATGTCCAACGGCCGACACGTTTTCATATGGCAATGAAGATAATGATAACAGTCAGAATAATATAAAAAATGTAGGTGGCGTATTATATATATATATATATATATATATATATATATATATATATATATATATATATATATATAGATGACTACAGCAGAATTAATGAGGAGAAACAAATCTAATTAAGATTTTGTGTCCCCTATAGCAATGCAAGTGGTTTAACTTCCTTCTTTCCAGATGTTGAACATGATTCTTGTCCTTGTCTTAAACGGGTCTGTTTATATCAGTATAAGAATTCACAATCACCGTCGACTCATTCCTAATCATGTAACTCCAAAATCGCCATGGATCGGGGGCCTTTATCAGGGACTGGGTTCCTCTACGGTAGAGTCACCAAAACTGAAGACCCTGATTTCGAATTCATGTCATTTTTTGTTGCCATCGTTAATAGTACAGCGTTTATTTTTACTACATATCACCTTCAGTAAGAGAGAATAGTAATGTACGACAAAATATCTAGGAAAATTTATTAGATGCTCTCTGACCATCCTTGATCTAGCCTTCGTATATGTGCCGACTTCAGCATTCATCATGAGAAATGATTTGTCTATTTCACCAAACCTGACGAAGAATGAAGACACTGCAGCCACTTTTCCATCACTTAGAAACTGATCCAGATCGTTCACCTACTTAAAAAACGAAACTTTAAATACAAAATACTTACAATACAAGGTAGTACATTTTAATCATTTTTATGTTGTCCTGATTGACATCGCTTTAGACAAAGTATTCTCGATAAAGGTTGGAATGTCTGTGTAGATCCCACTTTGATCAAAGATGACAAATGTTCATCTTGTTCTCTGTGACGTTTTTGTGGCCTTCATAAACCAAAATAACTGATCACAGACAAATGTGGAACCAAACATCGCCGTAATCTCTGGAAAACTTTCTAAAGTTCTTAAATGTCTGAGGAAGATATGAAAAAATCCGGGTACTCCTATTTCTAGGTACTTTACCTTGAGTGTTGAGTCAGTCTGCATTTTCAGTAGTTCCATCGGTAAACTTTCCTCTGCTTGAGCAACATCAAAAGTGAATGGTGCTGAGAATCATGCAAACTGATCTTTACAGCATGAAAAATCACAAAATCTTCGCTGAAATTCCTTTGACAGCAATTCCAAGTAATTGTCGTAGAGATAAGACAAATATAGATTCAGTATTGGCATTTTTTTTCAACTTGCACATAGGAAAATGAAGCAAGTTTACATGTGACAACTGGGACTTCAATAAAGCTAATTTTGCAATGGAACACTTGATATCATCATAATTGAGTGATGAGCTCATTTTTACCTTGTAATTTCAAATTAACGTAACATAATTGGGCAGTAATATCCAATGAAAATGCTAGATCTTCGAGCCAGCTTTCATCTTTCACTTCATCTGTGCTTTGATACTTCATCCCCAAAACATTACAATTTCGTGTTGCAATAATAAAAAAAATCAGTGACATGAAAGCCACCAAGGATCTATGTAGAATGGGACATTTGTGAACTGATTATTCACGTTTTCCAATAACTGGCTAAACTGATGGATGCAGAGCACGGCCTCTGATGTAGTTCACTGATTTTGTGATAAAACTCAATACATGATCTGACTTTTAAATCTCAGAACATAAGGTCTGTTGATGAATTATACAATGAAAATGCTTGAATGCTGAATATGGATATATCTTTTCTATTTTTGTACCTAACTTGGCAGCAACACCATTATGTCTCCCAACCATATTGGCAGCCTCATCAGTAGATAAACACACAAGTTTACTCAAATCATACTCATGTAGAAGCTGTTCATGTTTCTCAAAAATGTCCTGGCTTTTTCTAGTATCATGCATTGGGACCAGTTCAATTAGTTCTTCATAAATTTGAAATTCATTGTCACAGGCCCCGATGAAAACGGCGAGCTGTGCTATTCCTTCTCACCCAGAGCAATAAAGAAATGTTCAAAACTTGATAATGTCTTCAACTGTCGACTCAAATCACCAGCCATTTCATCAATCCGTTTAGCTACAGTGTTCTTGTTTAATGAAATGTCTTGAAATAAGTGTGAATTATCTGGACATAAATTTCAGCTGTTTTTACAAGACATCGCTTCATGAAATCACCTTCACTGTAAGATTTTCCAATGATGGCAATCATTTTGCAGGATTAAAGGCTTGTATTAACAGAATTAACGTTGCCTTTCTGAATTTTTGTAAAACAACTCTGTTGCTGTGTTAGCTTAACCTTGAATTCCTTCACTTTAGAAACATGCATATCTCCTTCATATTTATCATAAGATCGATGGTTTGTTTCATAATGTCTTTTCACATAATATTCTTTTGGCATCGCACTGCAGTGGTTGCAAATCAGACAGTTTATCTTTCCATTATCAGTGGTACAAAAGTACTGTAATTCCTACTTTTCTTGAAACATGTCCTTCTTCTGATAATTTTCTTATTTTACGAGATGGAGTAGAATTTGACATTTTTAAGGCAAAATATTACAAAATTATGGACGTTTTCACTTTACATTTGTTCTTATTTAGTTAACCGAAAATTAAAAATAGTCGCTGACATTCGAAAACAAAAAAACCAAGAAAAGAATTGAAAATTAAAATAAAATAAACAATGTAATCATACCAACTGAAAAAAAAACTCACTGTTTTTAATAATTTGCATTTCCGACATAGACAAAATTCTGGATGTACCACGTCTATAAAAAAAAATTGTGGGACGCCAAAATGCATGTAAAAGGCCGAATGCAGCCCTCGGGCCGCCAGTTTGATACATCTGATCTAGACCTCACTATCACCTACTGTCCTGTCGAATGCTCCGTTGATGTAACACACCCTCTTGGGAATATAAGACTATTCACTGATCAATGTCAAAACTAATGCTAAACGGAAGGAAGACTGATATACCTCTTCATAGAAAGATGAATGTGATAAATTTATATCTTACACTGCTGACGCACACCTCTCAGAATTTTATTTTTAATGAGTCAAATTTTGAGTATTGCTGATATACCGAGACTGGAACTGAACAATTACCTCTTTCCATCCTTGACAAAATTCAAAAGATGTTTACGCGGCCGTGTATGCGATTAATTATTTTCTAATCTACAATACCTTCCAAGAAAACAAAACGTCGCTATTTCAGTGACACATCTTCCGATGTGCTTCTTTCACAAGTACCACAATTTCATTCGTTTGCAGTTAAAACCCGCATGTTAATTCCCATCGCGTTCCGTTGGTAAGGAGGAAGTACGATTCGGAGAGATTCTTCCAAAGAGGCTCTAATTTATCGAACAAACTCCCAGTTGGGTGCTTCCCAAAACACTACAACATTAACGTTTTCAAATCTTGGGTGAACCGTTACTTATTGTCCGTATTCTTACAATTTGCATAGAACTCCTTCACCCCTCCTACATCCATGAAACAAATATCCAACTTGAGTGGCTCTTGTGCCTTCTATAGGGTAAAAATTTAATGACAACTATTTTGTCTATGTTCTAAAAGTTTACATCGGGGGCGTGCTCAGGCGTTCAAATAATACCTTTTGATCCTCTACAAGAAGAATATGTAAGAACTTGCTTTTGAAGAACATAACTTTCTATCACAATATCTGATCGTTCACAAGGGAACATATCTGACGACTTCTTTCCAGCGATTTCTTTCATTCGACCCGATTCAGAGTCCAGTGTTTCTATCAGTTAATCGATAAAATTTTGTACTCTCTTATTCTTTCTCACAATATGATCCTATAGAATAACCCGATGGCCAGCTACTTTTTTAGTTCTTCACTTGACTACAAAAACGCATTTCGCTTTTCACAGATTGGGTCCGTGATCTTTGCCAGGTTCCCGGATAATACTTCTTTCCGCATGTGTTGTTTCCAGATGATATTAACGCTCTCCGTGCCATTTATTTTTATACTGTGATTTTCTTACTGACCAAAAAGATCTGTTTATTGACAGAAATTATTGCACATTTAGATTTGCATTCATTCAAGTTTGGTATACTGTCTATATTATTGGAATTATAATTTTTGGGTGTTCAAACGTGATTCCAGGTGTACAAATATATTTATTTTATATAGAATCAAAATCAATACTCTCCTTCGCAAGAAAGTTCCAAACTAGCGTCGAGTTTGTCAGACAAACGACATTGGGATGTAACTTAATACAGATCAATATACAACTAGATCTATGTACAGCTATATATCTATATACCTATACATTTATATCTATCTATATATCTATATATCTATCTCTCTCCATACTCAAGCACGCCAAGTATTCTAATAATGAATTATTGTAATGATGCTGTTGTATGTTCTTGGAGCAAATTTTATCACATCATCTTAAATCTTTCTTTATTTCTTCTTCATTTCTTCTTCATTTCATAGTCATAATTTCACTTTCATCATTTCTTCATTTCTTCATTTTTTCTTCATCATCATCATCATCATTTCTTCATCATCATTTCTTCATCATCATCATCATTTCTTCATCATCATCATCATCATCATTTCTTCTTCATCAACATTTCTTATTCATCATCTCATTAATTTCTTCTTCGATATCATCTCTTATTCATTTCTTCTTCATCATTTCTTCGTCATTTCTTCTTCTTCATCATTCCTTCATTTCTTCTTCATTATTTCTTCGTCATCATCATCATCATCATCATCATCATCATCATCATCATCATCATCATCATCTCTTCATCATCATCATTATCATCATTATCATTTATTCATCATTTCTTCTTCATCATCATCATCATTACTCATTCATTTCTTCTTCATCAACATTTCTTATTCATCATCTCATTAATTTCTTCTTCGTCATCATCATTACTCATTCATATCTTCATCATCTCTTCGTCATTTCCTCTTCTTCATTATTCCTTCATTTCGTCTTCATTATTTCTTCTTCATCATCATTATTTCTTCATTCTTCTTCTTCATTATTTCTTTCTTTCATTATTTATTCTTCATTATTTTTTCATCATGATCATTATTTCTTCATTCTTCTTCAATATTTCTTTTTATCATTATTTCTTCATCATCATTTCTTCTTCATTATTTTTTCATCATCATTCATTTCTTCTTCTTCATTATTTCTTTTTTCTTCTTCATTTCTTCGTTATTTCTTCATCATCATTATCATTTCTTCTTTTCTTTTTCATTATTTCTTTTTCTTCTTCTTCTTCATTATTTCTTCATCATCATTATTATTTCTTCATTTCTTCTTCTTCATTATTTCATCTTTTTCTTCTTCTTCTTTGTAGTAGCAGCAGCATTAATAAGATTATGATTAATAAGTTATATAATATCAATAAAAGAGGAGAAAAGATGTGAATAATATCAGTAAAAGGAGGAGAGATAAGAAGTGACTCTAATAATCGTTAATTAGTAATATCCTAGTACACTACTCAAAAGCCATCTTTTTAAAAGCCTATTTTTCAAACGTCATGTTCGTTCAGGTATATAGGATCTTGGTTTTAAACAGTACATTTTTCTTTAAAACACGTGAATTACCATTGCTTCTTGGAAAAGACATGAGACAATTTCTGCGACCTTTACCTTCCTGGAATTTGTATTATTCCTTCTATTAGATGAGCTTCCACAGAAAGCTGAAGAAACAAGTCAGATGCTATTTAAACTATGAATGAACAGCAACCGTGTAGAGTCATGCATTTTTAACGAGTATAAATATCACATGAACGCAACAGATGAGAACAGCTCTTGAATTCGTCTCGGCGTTCCCTAAAAAGCCTACGTAGCGTTTAATTAATAAGAAAAATTGAGTTAGCATAACCAGGAAGTAAACGCAGAATCAATTTAACTGCAAGTGACAGCAGAGGAGGGATTATTAGTTGGTATAGTGAAAGTATACATTTTTTAAGCCTTTTTTTTTTAACTGGACATGACATTGGGCAACGAGTTGAGCGTGTGTGACTTGAAATACGAGTGTTCGAAATTATCAAGGTGCGGAACTGTAAAATTATTTCCCGGAGCGTATGAACGAATAGGAAAAAAAGAAAAGGAGAAACGTCGATATATATATATATAAGACATATAATTGTAGATTTAACTGCGTAGAAAAAAATATAGAAAGCTCCAGGCGTGAACTTATGAGATAAATCACCAAAACAGTTTTTTATGCGTGTGTGACTAGAATAAGAGCAAATTGCTTCATCCACTGCAAAGAAAGTTGGCTCCCTGTGCCGGGCCAGGAAATTCTTCTCCCCGGAATCGATCCTCCAAATTTACAAAAATTACCATCCGCCCTTGCATGGAGTATTGCTCCATTTATGGTCTGGAGCCCCTTTCTTTTTCCCTCAAGGTTCTTGATAAGATCCAGAGACGGGTATGCAATGTAATTGGCCCTGATCTGGCTTCTCGTCTGCAGTCTCTCTCTCACAGATGCACCGTCGCCTCTCTCTGTCTCTTTTAGAATACTTCCATGGTAATTGCTCCGATGAGCTGCTATCGCTGGTTCCCAGGCTCCATGAATTCAAGCGTCCTACGAGGCTGGCATCTCGTTCCCACCCTTTCACTGCTGAAACTGTTAAATGTAGACGTCTCTTCTACTCCAATAGCTTCATATCTCGCACCTCACGCCTATGAAACTCCCTTCCTCATTCCTGTTTCCCTGACAACTATAATCACCAACTATTCAAATGTAATGTCAATCGACATTTCCAGTTGCCTTGATCTATCCACTATCCTTCTCCACATCCTTTCCTCTATCACTCCTATCTGCTCTCACTCCAAATCCTCTGTAACCCCTTGCGTGCTAGTGGCTTCCAGCCTTGCCTGGTGTGAAAAGTTAAAAAAATATATATAGAAGCCCATGAGGCTAATTAACGCTAACAAAAAAAAAAAGATAAAAAGCTATATAAGCAATATACACAGACTCCCTAGCATAGAGAGAGAGAGAGAGAGAGAGAGAGAGAGAGAGCGAGAGGGAGAGAGGAATTTTCTAAGCGTATTTTAGATGTGGCACAAGGCCGAAAGTTGGAAGCACTCAGATCGAACTCATTACTCCGTCGTAATTATTCTAGCGACCTATTCTTACTACGCATTTTCCAGGTCGAATTGCTCATGATAATATATATAGTGATTTTCTAAGCCTGGATTAGATGTGGCACAAGGCCGAAAGTATGGGGCACCCAGTGAGGATTGAACTCACTACTCAGTCGAACTTTCTAACCATTACACCACGTCGAGGTGACCAATGATAATATATATATATATATATATATATATATATATATATATATATATATATATATATATATATATATATATATATATATATATATATATGAAATGGACAAAGTCCGACAATTATCTTTAAGACATTTTTATGTTTATACATTCTTTTTATAAATATTTAAGTAAATGCTCTGCTTATAATAAACAGTATTAAACAACATTTACCGGCCTGAAAGTCCGAGAAATGTCCATAGAAAATATTCGTCCTCCGACAGGAATCGAACCTGTATGCTATACGGAACCGTCATATAGCCTGACGTGCCTTAACATTTAATAATTTAATGAGCAGATCATGAGCAGATATGAATGTCCGTGATTCATGGAAGATTGAAGTTTAAAGGCAGAAAATCGGCCTTGCTGTCTGAACGCTCCTCTGAGGCCGAATTGGTTAAGGCACGTCAGGCTATATTTTTTTCTTATGATTTATTATGTTTAACTATTGTCAAAGAGACGATTACTCTTATCTACAAATACAAGAAAAAACATCAGAGACAAATTTAAACCAAATGAACTGAACAAATAGCAGCGCGTGTACATAAAATCACACCATACACATATATATATATATATACACTAGCAAAAACACAACACACACACAGGGAGAAAAAAAATTACAGAGGACATAAAAAGATAATTCCTTCCTTTTTCTTTAAGCAATCCTTAATTTTTTTTTATTACTCTAGTTGAGGAATATTTTTCCGCTAGCCCAACAAGAATTTGGATTACTACCACACACAAAAGACAAATCTTAATCATAAGAAACCATAAAAAAATGAATTCCTTTAAACAATATGTGGAAATAACCATTCTACACCTGATGACGGTTACAAGTCCCGCAAACTCGTGTAGCACAAATATGCAAAATAAAGTATAATATGTAAAAACCATACATTACGGAGAGATATTTTCGGCATCTCGTTTCTCTTTGAAGCATACACTTGTCTCTCGGCGCAACTACTATACTCTATCCCTTATATATATATATATATATATATATATATATGTGTGTGTGTGTGTGTGTGTGTGTGTGTATGTATGTGTGTGTGTGTGTGTGTGTGTAATGCCATGGAAATGACTACGAAAGCATATAGAAAAATAAAACCTGTGGATGAAATAATCTTTTCCAGTGTTGCCTAACTGTTTTTTTCGCAAAACAATTAGATCAATCAGACAATAATGGGCAAAAAGTAGCATTTTGTAGTTGAAGATTATTCCTCATAGAATTTTGTTTTTGCTTTCTCTATTTTTTACATTTTCCATGGTAATTACTGGAAGATTAAAAGAGATCCAGGCCAGTCCCCTAAAAATTGGTGAATTTGTAAGGAAAAATACATTACATTAAAATAATAAAAACGTTAGCAATACCTGACGATTTTGCATAGAAGAAAATTCGCTATAGTAAGTTTTGAGCAGCAAAAACATAATACATTACAATAGAACTGATTAACAATTAGAGATAT
>OZ038482.1:128813231-128823231 GCA_964036315.1 Acanthosepion esculentum | reverse complement strand
CTCCGCCAGATAATGTCTAATTAGTAGAACATATAGCAGTAAATCATTATTATTTCCCAAAGATTTCTTGCAATCTAAAAATATTTTCTGCTTCTAAATAACCTGAAAAGGTTGAGAAACCATAAAAATCAAATCTATAAAAGAAATCTGTGATCTTCCTCTTTCTCACATTCATATAAGCTCTCTTCTCACAATAGATAGATAGTCCTTTCTTCCCACTTTCTTTTAGTGCGTTGATTCGGCATTCAGTTTCACAGACGTATCTCATATTTTTCACATTGTATCCACTAGTTATAAATCCTGTCAGAACTTGTAGTTTTCCTCAGATCACCTCGATCTGTTTATTTATTAGGAGCTTGAAAATTTTTCTCTAATTCAATATTTAAGAAATATAGAAACGTAATTCAAAGCAGAATGCTAGGTTTAATTTAAAAAAAAATGGCCGTGGCTACATTTTCATAAAGTCAATGTTCTGCACAAAAGATATCGGTCCGCACACATATAATTTTAGCAACAATAATTTCAATGTGTTTCAAAGGAACTTTTCTACGAACGCATCATACGGACACCAAGCACAATAGATATTTACGGAGAAGAGACAATTCAAGTTGTAGTCAAATTAAAGAGAAGATATGAGGACAATTGTATTGCATGAAGTCCCTGAATATGGAGATAATGAATAACTTGTAAACCATCATCGAAAACTTTCACTTGCTTGGGAAATAAGCAACCATTTAAGCGAGTAATGACAGAACAATATAAATCATGTATTTGACAAGTTGTCAGCATCAAGGGATTTTGTTGTTTTGAAAAGTGCGCAATTATCGATTGGTTTGGGCTTTGAAACAGAGAAAAGACACAGATACCTAATGTGATAACATGTGAGAATAGTTCGGAAGAAGTTTGTCTTTAAAAGAAACTGGGATGTGACTATCAGTTGTATCATAAGTTCCGATATGAGTAAATGTTGGGGTAAAATGTACATTAAAAGTTTCGGTTTGTATAAAGGCTTTTGAGATAAGCTTTATTTTCTCTTTTCTTTTGACATGTTTATGAATTATTACAAAATAAAGCAGGCACATTTATATGTATATATATATCTATATACAAATATAGGATTGGTGTGTACAGAATAAATTCCAATAACTAAAAAATAAAATTCTTGAAAGAGTGCTCAATACAGAATAAAGCAAATATAATTATTTATTCGAAAATTATAACAAAAATATGTTATAAAATCACTACAATTTTGTTTCAACACTCTGGTGTCATATCAAGTGATGGTGTTAAATGTCTTGATAAGACACCAGAAGTGTTGAAACAAAATGACTATTTTTGTAGTGATTTTATAACATATTCATGTTAAATAATTATCTATCTATCTATCTATCTATCTATCTATCTATCTATCTATCTATCTATTCATACATGTTTCATTAAATAATATAGACAAGTGTTGTCTATTTATTTTATGTAAGTTCTTTTCATATCGTTTGATAAGCTTAATAACACACCACAAACTCGCTTTCAAACCCTTGACACTACATTTGAATGATAATTCTAACATTTTTAGACATTTAAAACAACATGCCTGGCCGCATACACAATTCAGGAAAATCATCGTCGAAAACACAACTGTAATTAAACATGAAAACAATAAACAAAAACTAAAAATTCTTGAAGCTATATACATATAACAGTTGAAACCTAATCTGAACAAAATAATCTATGAAATTTCAACAAATATCCTTAAATGCCAATAATTGGTAACAGAAGCCATTGGTTTATACCAACTGTTTTCCATACTCAATACTCATCGAATTCACTCTCGCGTGGTCATGTGTGACGTCATGAGATGTGGTGCGATTTTCGCTTTCAGCGTCTTATATGCACGTATTTATCGTTGCTTGGAAATCATCCATGTAAACAAAAACATTTCTTGTTCGTGTATTGCTTATAATATATTGTGGAATTGTCATCTTTGATAATGGCTTATGTAAGCCGAAAGCTTAGATTGGATTAAAAATATGTATCAATATTGTGATTTTCTTTCATTGTTTAATGATAATGTTATTAAGCTTATTAGACGATATGAAAAGAACTTACATAAAATATATAGACAACACGTGTATATATTATTTAATGAAACATGTATGAATGAAAAAATGCTGACTAAATACATACACAATATATATATATATATATATATATATATATATATATATATATATATATATATATATATATTACAACGAATCATTCATACAAAAAGTAGATTAGTAAAGTTAATGATATAACAAAATTTTTAAGGTGCATCAACCTACAAATCACTCGATGAATGATATGATCCTTGTTTTTTAAAAAATTATAATCTGTATAAGGTCTTTCGTTATAACAAAGAACAAAGCTTCCCATGTAACTAAGCTACCTTGTTGGATTCTTTCTTAATCCACAGTATCTTGATCAAATGATAACTTGGTTTTGGTATTTATGGAAAATGTCACACCTAAATTCAAACGCGCATTGGTATAGCAAAAGATGCCTTCCAAAAGCTAAGCAACGTAATAAGAAAGAAGAAAGTTTCCTAGCTGACGTGCGTTTGTGAATGTAGGAGTAACGGGTGGCAAGATGCTGGAAAAAGTGACAAAATTTACAAACGATAGGAAGTTATGGTGAGTAATGATCGTCGACGTCATGATGGATCACAGCACATAGTAGAATTCCGTTTATCTCGCGAAATAAAGGTAGCACCCACTTGGATAAAAATCCAGTCCTTTGCGGTCCTTAGCGGTCCTTTGCTAGTGAAATTGGAGTGACTTCTCCAGGGCACAGAAAAACATTAATGGTTTTGAAATAAAGAAAAATAAGTAATGGTTTTGAAATATAGAAAAAAAATTAATGGTTTTGAAATATAGAAAAATAATTAATGGTTTTGAAATATAGAAAAAAAGTAATGGTTTTGAAATAAAGAAAAATAAGTAATGGTTTTGAAATAAAGAAAAAAAGTAATGGTTTTGAAATAAAGAAAAAAAGTAATGGTTTTGAAATATAGAAAAAAAGTAATGGTTTTGAAATATAGAAAAAAGTAATGCTTTTGAAATAAAGAAAGGAAAAGTTAGGTGATTGTCTAGCTGGTTATGAGTTATCAGTTTTCCGATTTTTTAACAGTATGCATAGATTCTCGCCTCGTGAGGCAACGCATGAGTATACCATCGACACATTAACGATGAGTTCTTTCGTGAGAAAAGAAAATTCATCTAGTGTCGTAGAATGAGCTGCACTTGAAATTTATTTAAGTGTGAAAAGTTTGTGCATTCCCAGTCGTTTGTCTAATGGCCGACATCTGCTTTCTTGTGCAAAGACTGCCACGAGATAAGTGACGTGCAAGGACGTGAGTTAGATTTTGCAGTGACCTTCCCCTAAATTGAGTGCCTTGCAAACATCCAGAACCCCTATCTGCCTTTAATGATTTGTCTCCGGGTTTTGAAGTCAGAGTTTTCATTCTCCGAGACCAAAACTATTTACCTATAGCTGGAATACCCAAAAGAATTAGTATGGAAGTGAATATAAAGGATTCGACTGGAAATTCGAACTAGAGTCTTAATCCGAGCCGCTATTCATTACTCCACCGGGACACCTTCTTAACAGTACTAGCACCTAAACTATCAGTTGATAAAATGAACGAAAGTAGAAAATGCAAAGCTGATAAATATAACAGTAGATAAGCAAAAACTGAAAGTATAAATTAGACAAACAGGGCACTTCGAAGAAGTTAGAACACGTTAGTACTGGTTATTTTCTGTAAAGCTGTCTTTAAAGTATGACGTAACGAATTTTAGAACGATGACACGTACTTGATTAAATTGGAACAGTGAAAAAAAAGGCATTTTTGGTGGACATATTTGACGGAGAAGGTAATAGCTGCTCCGCTTTTTCAACCAGTCAAAGTTGGAAAATTCTTATTTACAACTATGTAAATGCTTCCGGTTGCATATAGAAGGTTTTACCATCTAATGCTACAGGACTTATGGAAAATAAGAATAAGAGAAAGGCACGAATTATTGGTTGATAGTTATAAAATTGATGAATGTTGTCCTCAATAAACCAAAAGCAAAGCATGACTGATATCAGAGTGTAAGTTTGGAAACAGACAATAAATATTGTGGAATCGGTTTTTATCATCAGTGCCAAATGGAGAAATAACATCCAGAGACAGTAGGTAAAACAAACCATCGTATAAAAAGGACGTTAAACTATTAAAAATACTTTGAAGAACGAGGAAAACCTAATGTGTTTTCGTGAGGCAGGAGGTTTTAGAATGGACGGATAAAAGATTTTTACGAAGTCGCTGAAGATGAGAAATCAAACTTATTCTCAGTATGCCGTCCAGTCGATACAACTTGCATTATTTTAACGAGGAAAGAGACAACGGTGATATGAATATATATATATAATCTAGAATCACTTTGTGGCAGTCGCAAGTCGTGATTGTACAAGGCAATCTTCTCAAAGTTTTTGAATCTTAGAAGAAAGTATGCTTGGAATAAATTCAGATATTGAGACGAGCATTTGAGACCACTGAGTACAGTTCAAGAAAAGTAAATGGATGTAGCAACTGTTTTAAAATAGGTATTTGACTGTCGACATTCATAATCCACTCACCAGCGAGAAATGTATTAACTCAAAGGCATTGCGGTATTAACGTAATTTACAATTAGATAAAACTGCTTTTCTCTAAAGATATATTTCGTCAAAAGTTTACTATATATATATATATATATATATATATATATATATATATATATATATATATATATATATATATATATATATATGATTGTTGTAATTAATAATTACAGAGATTTGTCAAGTACTTACAATATATATATATATATATATATATATATACGTGTATGTGAGAGAGAGAATGTGTCTGGTGTGATTTATATAACTTATATTATATATTTGTGTACACATGTATATAGATCTATACATATGCTTATATATATATATATATATATATATATATATATATATATATATATATATATATATATATGCTTTCATACATACATACAAACGTATAACGCCCTATAAGTAAATTAATACAAATATGCGCACACGTATAATCCTCCCTTTAGATATGTACATATGCATATATAAATATATATATATATATATATATATATATATATATATATATATATATATATATATATATATATATATTTGTATGAGACAATGTTCGATGGCGGCACACAGACACAGACACACACACACACACATATATATATATATATATATATATATATATATATATATATATATATATATATATATATATATATATATATATATATATATATAAAATCGTTGAACCATTATAGTTACTTGCGGACATATAAGTACTAATGTTGATTAATTTCCTTCTGACAATGTCTTGATGAAAGAGACATTAATTAGCGAATTGTGGTTTGCCTTGTGAAAATCTGTACATTTATAATTTTATACATCTTCACATGCATTCTTTGTAATACGGAAAGGAGATAAATATACGGATAATTATTTGAAATGTGTCAGAAACTTCTCAAAGTTTTATCAAAACAAGTGCAGAAGTCAATCGAAATTAGACACTCACATACAAATGATGACATTTATTATGAATACAGACGGGACACATTAACAAGTACGGAAGCCTATATTGAACATCTTTATACGAAGATATCTCGAGTTATGTTACTTCGTAGGTCGCTCTCCAACCTTGTTGCTAGTAATGTTTTGTTCGACTTTGATATCATATTAATGCACCGGTACTCTGACATTTTGTCGACTGACATTTAACCGAATGGATATTTACCCGAAAAATGTAATGGCGTACCTACATGTTTGTCACACTCTTTATCGTAATGTGCTATATATATATTTATATTTATTTACCGTATTAATTTATAATTTTTCGTTTTTTTTTCATAGGCTTTTCTGAAAAATCTATTCTTGTATATATTATATTTTACTTCAAATATTACTGTAAGATAAGCATTTTGAGAAAAATCACATATTACTACAGCAAGATCTTTTACGATATGAAAGCTGTTTCAATTTCGCATTTAATATCATTATCTTAAAGTGACGAACTAGATTTTATCTTACTGTTAAATACGAATTTAAATAATTAAGTGCTACTTTTTAACCAAATACACGAAAATATGTTTAAAATACTAATTCCAATAAGCAAATATTGAGATAACAAACATGTCTGTCGGCCAAATGACTGTCTGTCACATGTCCGGCCACGTACTGTAACCATATCAATATTTAAAGCGCAAATTTGAAATCCTCACGTTACTCTACTGGTATTTTTGAAAAGATAAGAATAATATTCTACAAGTTCAGAACTTTACAGTTAAGACCCACCATATCACACAGAACGACGAATCAACCCTATTTCAATAGTCTTTGATGAAATACTATAATTATTTCCACCAATTCAGAGCTTTACAGCTAAGAACCACCATACCACGTACAAAGAGACGAATCATACTTATTCTGTATGTATTTCATGAGATACTATTATTATTCCAACCAGTTCAGACCTTTACAGCTAAGACCATCTATTGCACGTAGAATGAGACGAATTATACCTATTCCGTACCTGTCTGACGAGATATAGTTGTTATTCCCACCAGTTCAGAACTTTGCAGCTAAGGTCTATCATACTACGTAAAATCGGACGAACCATCTCTATATCATACGCATGCTATTGGTAAAATAAGAAGTGACATTCTGATATGTTCTTCATAAGAATCGCGACTTTGTGAAAGAGCTTGCAGAGAGGATGCTTTCCCACCCTACAGTCTTCAAGTTTAGAGTCAACTGTTATCTATTATATACTTTCTCATAATCTCTATTTCTTGGTCCGTCCTCTTACGTACAGTAACCATTGAGTGACTTTAACTAACGGATTATGAAGGGAATGAAGAGGGTCAATCCCAGTGTATGCGTAATGGCGGTTCTTGGCTGTGAAGCTGAGTATTAGTCGAAAGAAGGAATATAGCTCGACAAAACATTTGCCATGGAAATAGCGATAGAATAGCTAGAGGCTTACGATGATTCGTCTGAGGTTGTAGGGTAAAAATAACCGGTGACCTATAATCCCGAGTATGCGCTTTTGAAGATCAAAATTGGAAAGGGAAGACTACGTATCACCAGCCTTGATATAACAGCGGTATTCCATAGAAATACCCTTTTTAGCTAGAGGCTTACAACGTCTTATAGACTTGACTCACAATAGACACTGAAGCAAGGAACCGCTTTGAGGTTACAACCTTTTATCATGACAGGCGAAAGTCCAGATTTTACCTTATAGCAAGGGAAGAAACTTTTCGAGTGGTACGACCTCCTTACACATGGAATACCAAGAGATTGTGGGTTATTTCTAGTGTACGCGGCCTGGCGGGTCATTGATAAAGGTCTGATCTGTTGAAATTAAGGAACGAAGCTCGTCAGAAAATTTGCCAGGGAAATAGCGATAGAGTAACGAGAGGCTTAGGTGAGAAGGTGTAATTGGTGGAACTAAGGACTGTTGCATTTCAAGACATTTTCCATAGAAATAGTCATATAGTAGCTACAGGCTTGACTGTAAAGTTTTGAACTGGTGGAACGAAGAAATAAAACTTGTCAGGATATTTTCCATGGAAATGGCCATAGAGTAACGAAAGGCTTAGAGTAAAGGTCTGATCTGGTGGAACTAAAGAATATAGATTATTTACATTATACGGATTATTGTCTTCATCTTTGTTGCCATATTTATTACAACGTTTCAGCCGTTGTACGCTCCAGCCTTCTTCAGGTAGTTGGTATGTCGAACTGTAACTTTTATTTCGCTCACTGTGCCATGTACCCTCAAGGACACATGGCAAAGTGGATAAAGGCGTTAGTTAGATCCACTGACAGGACGCAATGAGTGTGAGTTCAATACCCGGTTAAGGCAGTGGAGAAATTTCAGAGGGAAATTAACAGGAGATAAGTGACAAAGATGGGGACAATAGTCCGAATAATGTAAATAATGCACATAACACCTCATTTCAGAAATATAGACAGATACCTAAGAATGTAGCTTGTCAGGACATTTGCTAAGGAAACTTCATAGATTTGCGAATATCGTTCCACATTATAATGAGCTTGAATTGCAATAGACATAAGCCCAAGAACATTATTTATATTACAATAATTTATCATGATAGTCGAAAGTCCAGACATGTACTGTGTAGTGGAGGGAGAGTGTGGGTAAAGTTCTGGCTATTTTATATACGGAGTTGCATTTTACTGATATTTTCGGCCACATATAAATGAGGTGTTTAGGTTCATTTGATGATCCATAAATTTGGGTGGGGTCTGGATGATGTTCTGTTAGTTTAAACCAGGAAATTATTTATATTGTTAATAATATCCTAAACGCAACAGAGCATTGTGGAAATTGGTAGTGATCTAACGCCTATAAATTTCAACAAGCTGTAGAGATCTTTCGGGATGTCATGGTTCAAAAACTCTGCAGATTTTCTGGGATGACCACATTATTTACCTGCTGACTATTGAAACAGCCCGAAAAGATAGCGGATTCCCAGCAACACTCACATACTCACCACAGAACACAAAAAAGGCCAACAGGAAAAGAAATATCATATGGTTCAACCCATCGTACAGCAAAAACTTAAAAACAAACGTAGGAAAAATATTCTTCAAACTTTTACACAAACACTTCCCGGAATCAAGCACCCTACACAAAATATTCAACAAAAACACAGTAAAAATCAGCTACAGCTGCAGCGAGAAAATGGAACAAATAATAAAAAAGCACAACAGTAAAATTATCAACAAACCACACGAGAAATGAAACCCACTTGCAACTGCAGAATAAAAAATGAATGTCCCTTAAACGGTAATTGTTTACTAAACAACATAATCTACCAAGACACGATAAAATCACCAGATAATGAAGAACAAGTATACAAAGTAGTAACTGAAGGACCCTGGAAACAAAGAAATTATTTAGACTAAAGATATTTCACATATAGTAAATATACGAACAGCACAATGCTTTCTAAGTATATCTGGGAAATAAAAAACAAAACGCACACCACAGCAAAAATATCTTTTAAAATAAGGAAAAAATCATCAGCCTACAACAACCAATCAAAAACTTGCAAACTTTGCTTGAAGGAAAAAATAGTTATCATTACCTTCCCAGACCAAAAAAATTATTAAATAAAAGATCCGAGCTAATCTCAAAATGCAGACATGAAAACAAATTTTCACCACGTAACTTAAAAATCGAAAACGGAAAAAATAAATAAATACATAAACAAACAAAATGTCAATAAAATAAGAAAAAATAAATTAATCCAAACACATTACCAAATCATACCTGTTAGAATAGACGAAATAGAATAAAAAATTCGAAACAAAATAAATAAAGTAAATAATAAACAAATTAGCAAAACTATTATGACTAAAATATTAGACTATAAAAATCAAAACAAAAAATTGGACGAAAAATAGCTATAATTTTTATATAACGATAAAATTTGAATAAAAAATAATATACTGCGTTACTTAAAAATCGAAAACCAAAAAGAGAAAATATACAGTGTAAAAAATAAATAACAGCAAGTAAAATAAATTGACCTATATACATCCAAATATATAAATAAACTAACAACCGATACCGATAAACTAGCCGTTTAGAAAAAAACAAATAAAGATAATCAATCCAAATAAATAACTTAAAAACTGTTCCCGACAAAATAATAGTTGGAACAAACCACAATAATGAAACCTCAAAATTGAACAAATAGCTTTATCTTCCCAAACAAAAAAAACTATTAAATAAGCTATATAAACAATTTTTTATTATATTAATAAAAAACCGATCAAAATAAAAATAAAAAATAAAAAAATATATAAGATAAAATAATAAACAAAAATAAACAAAAATAAAATA
>OZ038482.1:128780731-128808231 GCA_964036315.1 Acanthosepion esculentum | reverse complement strand
CGTTACAAATATTCACACGATCGACATTTCTTAAATCCACCAGTCTATCCCTCTACAGCAAACAATGCTACGTTCAAACGATCGTATCCTCCTAATTCCTTCCGTAATCCATTGTACTGCTTCTTCCTAAAAAAAAACACACTAAATAAGCAGCTTCACGGTTCACTACAAACTTAACTTCAGGTCTATGGTCAGCATTATCTGTAGTACATATCCGTCAAATCTGCACTTAGGTACTTCTTTCATAGCCATCCAATGAGAAACCTTATTTTCAGGGTTTCTTAAGCTTTTTATTTGCCGAATATTAAGTTAAGAAAATGATAGTTATTACATACGTTGTTCAGTCATACAGGATATGGTCTATGATGTCATCTGATAATGTTATTTCTTTTTCATTTACTTCTGTGTGATGTGTCGATAGTGCTACAGGCAATAGTGATAATTACTAATAAACGTCACGAGAAGAATTGATAAATGAAAAAAGCGACGTGTCTTACAATAGATGACAAAGACACTTCAAAAGAAAGAAAGCGATATACAATACGACGTACGCCAGGGAAATTTCACCGGTGTTTCGAACAAAACATATAGTTATGCTTCTAGAATTATAGCCAGATTTCACTTTAATGACCTTTGATCTCCTCCCGAAAAAATACTCCTGCGTTTATACTCTCAGGCATCAAGTGACTGAAGTTAATTTCAGATGAAAATGATAGACCTGTGAACAAAGAAAGAAACATATTTTAAATAATTATTTTGATGAATTAAAATCTATAATTACTATTCAAAATTCGTCTTTCGTTATCAGGAAAAAGACTGTTTTATTAAAAATTTTAGTATTTATTGTAAGGAACGGTGTTTAGTCTTCTCGTTATATATATATATATATATATATATATATATATATATATATATATATATATATATATATGTATATGTATATATATATATATATATATATATATATATATATATATATGTATATATATATATATATATATATATATATATATATAATTAAGTATTCAATTGAGTATGAAAGAAACCTCAACAGAATGCAGAAAGCACTGGACGGCCGTTTCCTCCTATATTTGGGACTCATCAGCAGTGCGCATCCACTACCGAGAATTGAAACACTGACAGTTAGGTTGTTAAGCAAACACCATACCAACTGTTCTAACGGGTCTCAATATAGCGCCGCTCGCTCACATATTCCGTGGTGGAACTTAACTGAAGTTCTCTGCGACCATAGGACTGTGTCCCCACCGGAGCCACGACTACTCAATGAATTACTTAATTATAATTATCAAATCCTCCTTACAATTTCTATCATATATATATATATATATATATATATATACTAGATTAAAAGTCGCCTTATTTGGAGGCATTTGAGCTAACCACTGTAGTCGATGCAATAGACAACAATAAACTACAGAACTCAAAATTGATCACTGCATTTAAGTATTGCATTAATATTTAAGCTTACCTTTTCAAAGTTCAACGATAATTTTTCTGCCGCGCCTGAATTCAAAGAAAGTTTGGTGTACGAACCGTACAAACAATTATTTTTATTTCGTTGCTGACTTTCGCTGGATTTCGTAATTAATTTCGTTTATTCCCAAATTTATTTCCAAGTTATAAAAATTGTTATCATACAAAAAAAATTAATCGCAAAATATTACGCAAAAATTCGCCGAAAACAATCGTAGTAATGAAAACTTTGGAATCCAAGATTTCAGGAAAGCGGATTCGAAATGTTTTTTTAATTCGACCATTTTATTTACTTAGAAGAAAACAAGTGATAGGGTTTCTGGCATTTGTCAAAGTCCTTTGTTTATTATTCTGTAGCGTCTGTAGGTAACACCAGGAGAATTATTTTCTTTAAGGCCGAGAAGATTCAGTAATCTAAGAAAACATTTCATAATTGCTTACTTGTGTCTGTTATTTTTCCTGCTTTATATCCTGTAAATCCGGACTTTTCTTAGTATATAGGATATTCCTAGTAGTGTGATCTTCTCAACAACTTGTATGTTCATGTTACCTGGGACACTGTTAATAAAATTATCCATTCCTTTTCTCACGAGGGCCAGATTACTATAGATACAGTCTCAATCTTTATCGCCCACATCCTGTTAATCTCGATCTCCAGGTCCTTGTATTATTTCTAGATAATGTTTATGGAGGTGTTTCTATCAAATGATACTGATATGTCAATAAGCATTCACTTCCTGAATTTCTTGTCTTTTATGATAATATCAGATCTGTTTTCTTTTATTTCCCTGTCAGTTTGAATTTGCCTGTCCCTGAGGATAGTTACATCATTATTTTGGATAAGTGTGTCTAGTTAGTGGTCATAATATCTCTCAGTGGTTTCGATGTTATGCTTCCTGCATATTTTCTCGTTCACATATGTCGCTACCCTGTCTCTTGGTGTATTCATTTGTTGTCAGTTCCGGACATCATGGGATAATATGGTCCACAGTTTCATCATATTTTCCGCAGATGCTGCATTTTGGATTAGTTCCATCCTTGATTATGGGACAGTGATAGGATGTGGTTGCAAGTCTTTGCTTCTGAACTGCAATAATAATAATAATAATAATTATTATTATTATAATAGTCCAACGCCGACGTGCTGATCTTTCCATTATTCTCCGCCATCTGTCGCGGCTGTGTCAGAGCCTGGGTCTCCGTGAATGGTCTCTTGTTGTGCTCGTCATGAATGTCTCTAGGATATAAATATATATAACCAAATAAAGAAATTCCTATCGCGGGGCTTTTGATGAAGTACTGCCAATCAACAAGATGTATTGGATGTCACTAATTAAGCTATCACGGTCCCTCTATCACCAGTAAGAGATCATTCGATGAAGAAATCGAAACAACTCTTTGCCAAACCTGATAGGGTGATCGATAGGTGAAGCAAGATAGACTACAAGAACAATCAGCTTATTCTGGACACTAAACTGAAGCATTTGTTCTGAGAACCTTGCTGTATGTCAGTGAAACTTGTACAACTCATGGCAGACAGGAACTCACTTACCATAAACTCATCTCTGCAATGCAACGTCGGTGCAATACAACGAAACAATTAAGGCTGTTATGATTGAATGAATAGGATTATTAAGATTGCATCTTTTCATCCGCCAAGGACGACTTTGATCTTTTGGTCATGTTCAACAAATGAAAAATAATTCCATATTGTATAAATATTAATATTCAGAAATATTGATCTAGCTACCCGGGAGCAAGACAGCAGTGAACAAGATGAACTCACAGATGGAGGATAGAAAATAACGCGGGGTGAGAAAAGAGTGCTAAATTAAGTTCACGCTGCAAGAAACAGGGGACAAGATTTTCATTCAAGAATCTGATGTTGCTTTTAGCAGGACAATTTCTACGTAAACATGGCGCTTATTTTTCTCTTAGGAAACTGTCGTGGAGTTATTTCCACAATAGAACTTGTAGCCGGACTAAATGCGTCCTAAATGTGTTAAACGTACAGAAACGTTAGGAACTTGTAATAAAGTGTTACGCAGAGTAATCGAGTTGTGGTCGCTGAACACTACTCCTCTCTCGACTACTACTGACTCCTACTTATAATAGGTGGGAGAGTCTATTATCTAGACAAGGTGTCTTCCACTATAACAGAAACATTTAGCGACATATAATAAATCCGTAGTCTAATGATAGAAAAACTTTTATTTTCGCCAGCACATATTTTTACAAAATAATCGCCTTTATAGATTTTTCAGTGCTCAATATTAATAGCAATATATTCCACGAATATTATACAATGACATTTCTTCTTTTTATGTGCCATGTCCTTCAGGACGTAGACGATAATGTCTCTTCACCTCCCTCTATCCCTTGCAGCTCTCAACAAGTTCCTTCCCTTTGCTTCCTCCCCCAGACCACGTTCTGTTATCCACTAGCTTAAGCCCGCCAGCTATACCACCGTTGTTTTCTCTTGTCTCTATCTCCCTCTATTCGAACCCTAAGTATCGCAGAGTCCAGGCCTCCTTCCTCACTATGTGTCCAAGAAACTTCAGCTGCCTCTTCCTGGTATTAAGTATAAGCCTCTTCCTTGTTTGCATCCTCTATAAGACTTCATCGTTGCTCACACGCCCGGTTCATGATATACTTAGCATCCTTCTGTAGAACCATATCTCCGTCGCCTCAAGTCTCTTCTACATCTTTGATGAAATCGTCCAACATCCGCTGCCGTAACGAAGGGCAGATGTCACGTAACAGTTCAAGATTTCTTTTTTTTTTACCAAAGAAACCTTTCTGTCTCGCAATAATCTAGCTTTTGGAATACGTCCTTTGGCCATCCCAATACGTGTACGGATCTCAGTGTCTCACTTACCGTCGTCTGTCAGAACACTTCCCAGATATTTAAACTTCCGCATCTGCTTGATTCTAGTTTTCTCGACCTTCAAATCGCATTTCGGTCGCATCCTTTTACTGATTATAATACATTGTGTCTTTTTGTCGATTATGCTTAGTCCTTACTTCTCACTCTCCGTCGCTACATTCTCTAGGAGATTTTGTAACTTCTTTTCGCGTCTCTGCTATCAGTACTGTGTCATCTGCGTATCTTATGATATTAAAATTGTGGCCGCTAATGGTAATTCCCGGTAGAGTTTTCTAATTCCCTCAGTTCATTAAGTTTACTTTCACACAAATATCCTTGGGATGTGTATGAACTCATCTCTTCTTCACCAGTTAAAGATTAAATAACAGAGTTAACTGAACTCTCTATGTTTAACACAACAACAAATCTGGGAAAAGGAAAACACAGTAAGTAGAAGAGGTTTTAAGAGGGATGGTCTCCGTCAGTTTATACTGCTCTAAACACACCAATGTTGCTATAGCTGCAATACATATGTTGCCTCCATCAATTTGTAGGTTACCTGATTCATGAGTCAACGTAACGTAAAACTAAAACTATAGCAAATTACACACTATATGAAATGGATGTCATTTTAACATGATATAGATTAGCATCAGCATCATCAAAATATTCATCATCAGCAGTCCTATTGACAGAGTTTCGGCGTAGGGTTGCCGTGCAGAGAGTAACTGTCAAAATATCGCTGTTGTGCCTCAGTGTCTGAGTCTCTGTGAAAGGTATTCTAGTCATCTCCATCAGGTCGTCAGTCAAATATCTTTCTTTGCCTTCTGTGCCAACCACTTGGATGGAAGTGTGGAAATTGTGGGCTATTATGATGCGCCAATACTATTTCAAATTTCTCTTCTTGTTTCTTGACACGGAAAAGAAATTACAAAATCTCCCCTATCCGACACGTGCGTATCAGATTCTACAGGTCTTCCTTCCTCATTATGTGTCCCTGAAACTTCAGCTGCCTCTTTCTGATGTTAAGTATAAGCCTCCTCCTTGTTTGCATCATCTCTCAGGCCTCATCGTTTCTCACACACTCGGTCCATGATATCCTTAGTATCCTTCTGTAGAACCACCTCTCTGTCGCCTTGAGTCTCTTCTTCATCTTTGAGGAAATCGTCCAACATTCGTAAAGAAGGAAAGATGTCACGTAACAGCTCAGTATTCTTTCCTTTGTTACCAAAGAAATCCTCCTGAAGATAGTGATTAATTTTGCATTTATATCTTTGAAGTCCGTAGATGGCAGGGAATCAGGAACCACCACAACAGTTTCACAGGCGAGAAAATACATTACAATAGAACTTACGGTTACATCTAGTCATAGAAGAGGTTTTAAGAGGGAGAGTCTCCGCCAGGCTATACTACTCTAAAGACACCAATGTTGCTATAGCTGCAATACATATGCTGCCGCCATCACTTTTGTAGGTTACCTGATTCATGGGGTAACGTAACGTTAAACCAAATTCGAGAAAATTACACACTATATGAAATGGACGCTATTTTAACATGATATACATCAGCATCAGCATCATATTCATCACCAGCAGTCCCATGACAGGGTCTCGTCTTAGGGTTGCCGTGCAGAGAGTAACTGTCAAAATATCGCTTTTGTGCGTCAGTGTCTGAGTCTCGGTGAAAGATCTTCCAGTCCTCTCAATCAGATCATCAGTCAAATATCTTTCTTTGCCTCCTGTGCCACCCACTTGGATGACAGTGGGGAAATTGTGGGCTCTTATGATGCGCCAATACTATTTCAAATTTCTCTTCTTGTCGGTGATTATGAGGTTTTCCAGGGGGCTTGTTTCTTGTCTGATGATATCTCGCACTGCGTCATTTCTGGTGTAGCCTCTCTACAGGATTCCTGCTATTCCCGGATTCTTTACTTTCAACCCGCTATTCTTGCCCATGAACCGTACAGCCGTATAGAAACAGTGAGAAAGGCAATGGACTTAACAGTTTGATCACATGTTCTCGTCTTTCATCGTAAGATCAGCGAAGTGAAGCAACTTCGAGCCTGATCTATACCTAGTGACCACTTGGAAATACCAGGTGCTGTAAGCGTGATTGATAAAAAACTCAGAATTAGAAATCGAGAACCCGAGTTCCAATTCCGGTCAGGTTCATTATATCCACATACAAATGCTTTGGAATGATATGAAGTAAACACTTCTTTTCTATTCTCTTCCAGGTATCGGGTCTTGTATCATTAAGACATTAATATCTCCAAAACATTCCTATAATGATTAAAATATTTTCAGGCGTTAATTTGATAAAATGTAAAAAAAAAAAACAAATAAATCTTGTCTCAGCGAATTTAATTTTTCAACAGCTGCCACTGTTTGTGCTGTTCCTGAAAGTATTTCACTTTCGGCGCATCTTCGCAGATATTCAAGCCAAGAGTTAAAATTTAAAAAAATCAGACATCTTTGAAAAATAAATTCTTACAATTGCTTGACTTTATAACAGTAGCGACCATAATAACTGTCAAAACTTCCGCTAATTTCAAAACTAAATTGCATAAAAATCTACAGCAACATGTCGTAACATAAATTCCTTTTTTTATTATTGTTCTATCTACTTACTATGTAAATCTAATTTATACCGATTGTCTACGGTATTCGCTGATTGTCAAGACAACAAAGGAGTTATAATCAAACAAGCAGACAGAACAATCAAGACGAATTGTCGTCGTTTTAATTACATTGATACTGACAATTTGTTTTAGACATTGTGGTGTCCATTTCTTCTTGTATTTGGAAAAATTATAGTTTTCAACATTTTAGTTATTGTCTTTTCAGAAGTTTCATACATAAAAAAAGAGAAGAGGTAATAAATAAATATTTTTAAACGATTTAGGCATCTTCTCCCCGCCTGGTGGTAGTTTGGTGCAAGGCAATTTTTCTTTAACATTCAATACAATAAATAAATGCAAAATATAACCGATGATTACTTGATTTTATATATATATATCTATATCTATATATATATATATATATATATATATATATATATATATATATATATATATATTATTATTATTATTATTAATGCATGTTTCATTAAATAATATAGACAAGTTTTGTCTATTTATTTTAAGTAAGTTCCTTTCGTATTGTCTGATAAGCTTAATCACATTATCGTTGAAAGACGAAAGGAAAACACCATATTGACACATGTTTAAATCCAATCTATGCTTTCGGCTTACATAAGCCATTATCAAAGATGACAATTTTAATAAATCAAACAACGCATATACGAAACCACAATAATGGCCCGCCGTTGCAGTTTGAATAAGCTCAAAGTAACGACAAACTCTTATTTACGAGCCAAGGAAGCGAAAAAAAACGTCGTAACTCGTGACGTCACACATGACGACGCGAGAGTGAAAACGAGAAGTATTAAGTATGGGAAGCCATTGGTATAAACCAATGGATTCTGCTATAGATTATAGACATTTAAGAATATTTGTGGAGATTTCATAGTTTATTTTGTTCAGGTTAGGTTTCAACTGTTTTATGTATATAGTTTCAAGGATTTAAAATTGTTGTTTATTATTTTCATGTTTAAGTATAATTGTGTTGTCAACAAGGATTCTCCGGAATTGAGTACGCGGGCAGGCATGTTGTTTTAAATGTATAAAAATGTTAGAGTTATCAGTTATATGTAGAGTTAAGCGTCTTGAAAGCGAGTTTGTGGTGTGACCAACATAAATATTATTTAATCCATTGGAGATACATTCTCCCAAAGGGCACTTGAATTTGTACACTATGTTAGTTTTTTGCAAATCTCTAATGGGGAGGTAGAAAAGAATCATTCCGAATAGTTAAGTTGGATATGCCAGATTTAGTGTAGTATATGATTAACTTAATTTTTTACTCGGATCTGTTGTAGTTATATTAGAATTAACTAGTTTTTTTAAATATATTTTCGTTTTGTTTATAATTGGTAGTCATTTGACTACGATAATAGAGATTAATAAGTTTGGAAGGAGTTGAAGTAGTATTATCTTCTATAATTGCTTAGTATTAAGACTTCTAAGATAATATTTTATCTGTTCATCCCCTATATAATTTGGAAAGCTATTATTAATAAGTGTTTGTTTTATATTCTTAAGTTCACTGTAAAAATTCTGTTTTGTAGATGACTTAGTTTTTGCACGATGTATTAGATTTTTTATAATTGCTATTTTGTAGTAATAAGGACATTCGCTTTTGTAGTTAAGTGTACAAGAATTTATACTTGTAGGTTTTTTTGTATGGCGAAATAGTAAATTCGTTATTATTTGTGCTTATCAATATGTCAAGGAAGGGAATTCAACGATAATGTGATTAAGCTTATCAGACAATACGAAAGGAACTTACTTAAAATAAATAGATAAAACTTGTCTATATCATGTAATGAAACATGCATTAATGAAATATTGCTGCCAAAATATACACTATATATATATATATATATATATATATGTGTATATTTAGTTTGCGAAAAACTAGGTAATCCGAATGGGTAGACCCAATGAGGATAAAATCCAGAGAGCTCAATGTAAATCAGAGCTGATAATTTAAATAAAAACAGATTACATTAAGGTTCCATATAATAAGTTATATAACTTATTATATGGAACCTTAAAGTGGTCTGTTTTTATTTAAATTATACATATATATATATATATATATATATATATATATATATATATATATATATATATATATATATATATATATAATTATTTATTTGAATATTACAACATAAATATGTTATAAAATCACGACAAAAGTAGCCATTTTGTTTCAACACTTCTTGTGTCTTGTGAAGTGATGATATAGAATATAGAATAAATGGTTTTAAAAGTTTCAAATTAATCAACGATCCTTAGCTAGGAGTAAACGCTGTTACATAAGCTAGAGAAGCCAATCAAGATACAAGTATAGGGTGATTCGAAAAATTTGACAACTAACCAAGGTTATCATAGATATTAAAAGATTTATAAAATTTGAAATTAAAATTAAAAGTAAAAAATTAAAATTACCTATTTAGAAATCTAAATCAAATCTCTATTAAGTTTTAAATTGTAGAATTACCAAGGAGAAAAAATAAAAAATAAAAATAAAAGATATATATGCTATTTAATTTGTATTTTCATTGAAATTATGTTGAAAGGGATGTTCAGAATCCCAGACAGAAATGTATACACTTTAGTTTCATTTCAACATGTTAGTCGCCTCTCACGTGAAATCATTCGAACACACGCATGTTAAGCGCTCAGACGTATTTAGATATATACACACACATACAAAAAATCAAACCACACATAGGCAAATGCACTTTACTTACACATACACATCGATACACACAGGCACATACATCTACATTCAATATGATCTAAACCGGTCAAATATACATAGATAAAATTGTTGGTTATTGGATTTCACTCCGTATATACCAATCCTAAACTTGGATATATATATATATATATATATATATATATATATATATATATATATATATATATGGTGCGATGGATACATTGTCGCTATTTTTAGTTTTGATTTCACACACCCGAGTTGTTTGTTTTGAATGTCTTCGACTGCACAGTATATTAGGATCACCCTCTGTGAGAAAAAGAGCACCATGACGCAAATCACTCCGCTATAAATTTGGAAACTGCAAGATGTACTGCTTGATATTCACGCCAGAATCGCCAATACGAATATTTCAGAGTATCTGTGTGTCAATCCGAGGGCTTTGCAGTAGTTTCGGAAAGAGATGGATGAGTGTAAAGTTGATTACGAATGGACGGCAGCTGGAAAAACTCACTCTGGTTGTCTGAGTAGAAACGAATTCACGAATTTGTTGGTGAGGGCCTCACATTCAAGACAGGCTGACATCAAATGCCTTCAGTAGGAAGTACTGCATTGTGTTTAGAGGGTGGCTGCAGGATGACCCTATCTCTGGCAACAAGACTCTGCACCGTTCTACACAAGCAGGAGAAATCCAGTCACCCCTGTTAGACAATTTTTTGTGACCGTATCGCCTTACACCTGGCCACCTAACTCCCCAGACTGCAACCTTATTGATTATTAGGTGTGTGGTTCAGTTGAGCGAGAGACCAACAAAACGCCTTGTAACGCCAAAGATGAAATGAAACAAGTTTATAAGCTGGAGACAAATCACCGATTGCAAACCAACATACAGTTTTTACTATTGTATTTATGGGAATAGAGACATATCTATTACTCTTACTCTTCTACATTAACATCATTCAGTAAACCTCTACCTTGAGTGGCTCTTCGTATTTCTAATTGGTGACCATTAATAAAATTAACAACACTCATAAAGATAAAGTATTACAGGAATCAGTTAATTCCTAAAATTATAGAATGAGCTGAATCGTGAAAGAATGAAAACACTAATTGTAGATTTCACTGAAATTTTGCAAATGCAGCAGAACGTTTCTGTTGTATTTTCTTCTTAGAGTTTCTTGGACGATTTTGGAATTTTAAAATTTGTTAATTCAACTCCTATCGATAATGCTAAGCTGATATAAATTATTAGTGTTTGTTGGTTTTTTGATTTGGTTGAATGCCAATTAGAAAATAGACAAATCTTTCGTGATACCCAGTAAATTTGTTTAGCACCTACTCTGTTGGTTGTAAGGTAGATTCTGGCACTCCCATCTTTATTCAGTTCCATTGCGTTAGAAATCAGAACACATTCCAAATTCCCCACATCATTGGAAATTCTTTCAGCTTCACTAGAGTAATTGGGCGACATAGATAAAGATTACATAAATTATGAATAAATGACTCAATGAAAGTAATTAAAGAGATCTATCTGTAGAATTACGTTGCGAGAGTGACATATCAATCTTGAAATTTTCGACAGTGCAGACTTGACACGCGTCAAATCAAGACACACCATGACAGATATGCAATGGACTGACCACATAATCCCAGTGGAGGCACGTAGCATAAATAGACGCTGGGCGAGCTTCTATGTGGCACAAAGAAACAAACGGTGCAAAGACGTAATAAAAATTACCCCAAATTGCGGCGTACAAGTCGAGTTTTCAAGCTTTAAAAATATTTCCAAAGCTAGAGGTCGACTTATATACCGGGTATAAATTATAAACTTCTACCAACAAGTTGTAATCCTAGCAATTGCTTTCTACTATATTTCCAAAGCTAGAGGACGACATTTTATGCCAGGTATAAATTATAAACTTTTACCAACAAGTTATAATCCTAACAATTCCCCATAGACTCCGTATAAAACGGATTCGGGCAGCTGCCTCCCGAGACGAGACTCCGGCACCCGACACGGCCGCGTCTGGGGATCCTCCCTACCCGGAGGCAGAGATCTAGACATGCATGCAAGCTGTAGACTAATCCTCAACTGCAGGATATCTACCAACCGCCCCACGTGGTCATATGTGGCACAAAGCCGAATTTAATGTGGGATGTCCGAGCCCGTAGGCTCGGCCAAAAATTCCTCGTAGACCCCGTATAAAACGTGGTGGGGTAGCTGTTTCCCGAGACGAGAATATGCCCTTCGACACAGACTCGTCTGGGGATCCTCTCCCCTCGGAGGCATAGAGTTTGACCAGCAACGCCGGAGACGAATCTCCGACTACAAACCAACATACAGTATTTACTACTGTATTTATGGGAATAGGGACATACCTATTATCGTCCGTAGTTATGCTACAACAGATAGAATGAGCCGAATCATGAAAGAATGGGAACTGAAATTGTAGGTTTGACTGAAAATATATGAATGCTGGAGAACGTTCTGGGGTAGTTACAAAATAAGCGAATATTTTCAGATTCCACTGGTTCAAAGAAAAGTGTTCGCCTGTTGAGTTTCTATGTATGGCAGCGATGAGCTCATAACGAGTATAGAGCCTTGAGGATTTATAGCTCCAGCTATTCAAATCTGAGGCACGAAACATTGAGGTCAACATTAGTCCAAAGAATCTCGGCGATATCAGCCAAGTTGCAGAAGAACAAATAGCCGTTTTATCTCGCTTTAGACAATTTTCTTTTGGGGCATGGCGGATATTTCAACTTTGCCTTTTCATCTGTGCGACGTTCATTCTCAAATGTTTCCGTGTCTTCCTTCCCGTTCGCAGTGGCTTCTTTGTCAGTGGTAAGTCCACCAGCAGAGAAATCATGTCAACTACAACCTATTTGAGCTGATGATTGAAAGGGATACATTTGATGCGGTTAGCTTTCCCAAAGGACATCAAAGTTACCAGTCAATACAGAACCAGAACAAAAATTTCTACTAATACTACTACTAAAAATAATAATTGTAACGATATTCGTAATTCATTACTTTCCACTGAAAATGAAATGGAACTTCCAGTGAATGAATCAGTTTCTAAATGGTGTGGCCTTGTTAGGGTCAGAAATAAAGACATAAAAGAGCAAATGAGTTAAACAAATTTATTAACAGAAACAGTAATAGAAACAGATGTAAACGAGAGAGATACAGCAAGAATGTTTAGTCCAACTATCAGAGCTGACTTCTGGATACTTCCCTCTCCAAAAGGCTGTACCTGCTCCTATTTATAGCTGGCATAGTCTATGCGTGCGTGGGTAAATTACCATAACAGACAGACAGACCGACAGACAGACAGATAGATAGATAGATATGTACAGACTGAGATAGATAGATAAATAGATAGATATGAACAGAATTAGATAGATAGATAGATAGATATGAACAGAAATAGATAGATAGATAGATATGAACAGACTGAGATAGATAGATAGATAGATAGGTAGATAGATAGATAGATAGATATGAACAGACTGAGATAGATAGATAGATAGATAGATAGATAGATAGATAGATATGAACAGACTGAGATAGATAGATAGATAGATAGATAGATAGATATGAACAGACTGAGATAGATTGATAGATAGATAGATAGATAGATATGAACAGACTGAGATAGGTAGATAGATAGATATGAACAAACTGAGATAGATAGATAGATAGATAGATAGATAGATAGATATGAACAGACTGAGATAGATAGATAGATAGATAGATAGATAGATATGAACAACTGTTTTATGTATATAGTTTCAAGGATTTAAAATTGTTGTTTATTATTTTCATGTTTAAGTATAATTGTGTTGTCAACAAGGATTCTCCGGAATTGAGTACGCGGGCAGGCATGTTGTTTTAAATGTATAAAAATGTTAGAGTTATCAGTTATATGTAGAGTTAAGCGTCTTGAAAGCGAGTTTGTGGTGTGACCAACATAAATATTATTTAATCCATTGGAGATACATTCTCCCAAAGAGCACTTGAATTTGTACACTATGTTAGTTTTTTGCAAATCTCTAATGGGGAGGTAGAAAAGAATCATTCCGAATAGTTAAGTTGGATATGCCAGATTTAGTGTAGTATATGATTAACTTAATTTTTTACTCGGATCTGTTGTAGTTATATTAGAATTAACTAGTTTTTTTAAATATATTTTCGTTTTGTTTATAATTGGTAGTCATTTGACTACGATAATAGAGATTAATAAGTTTGGAATGAGTTGAAGTAGTATTATCTTCTATAATTGCTTAGTATTAAGACTTCTAAGATAATATTTTATCTGTTCATCCCCTATATAATTTGGAAAGCTATTATTAATAAGTGTTTGTTTTATATTCTTAAGTTCACTGTAAAAATTCTGTTTTGTAGATGACTTAGTTTTTGCACGATGTATTAGATTTTTTATAATTGCTATTTTGTAGTAATAAGGACATTCGCTTTTGTAGTTAAGTGTACAAGAATTTATACTTGTAGGTTTTTTTGTATGGCGAAATAGTAAATTCGTTATTATTTGTGCTTATCAATATGTCAAGGAAGGGAATTCAACGATAATGTGATTAAGCTTATCAGACAATACGAAAGGAACTTACTTAAAATAAATAGATAAAACTTGTCTATATTATGTAATGAAACATGCATTAATGAAATATTGCTGCCAAAATATATATATATATATATATATATATATATATATATATATATATATATATATATATATATATATATATATATATATTTAGTTTGCGAAAAACTAGGTAATCCGAATGGGTAGACCCAATGAGGATAGAATCCAGAGAGCTCAATGTAAATCAGAGCTAATAATTTAAATAAAAACAGATTACTTTAAGGTTCCATATAATAAGTCATATAACTTATTATATGAAACCTTAAAGTAATCTGTTTTTATTTAAATTATATATATATATATATATATATATATATATATATATATATAATTATTCATTTGAATATTACAACATAAATATGTTATAAAATCACGACAAAAGTAGCCATTTTGTTTCAACACTTCTTGTGTCTTGTCAAGTGATGATATAGAATATAGAATAAATGGTTCTAAAAGTTTCAAATTAATCAACGATCCTTAGCTAGGAGTAAATGCTGTTATATAAGCTAGAGTAGCCAATCAAGATACAAGTATAGGGTGATTCGAAAAATTTGACAACTAAGCAAGGTTATCATAGATATTAAAAGATTTATAAAATTTGAAATTAAAATTAAAAGTAAAAAATTAAAATGACCTATTTAGAAATCTAAATCAAATCTCTATTAAGTTTTAAATTGTAGAATTACCAAGGAGAAAAAATATAAAAATAAAAATAAAAGATATATATGCTATTTAATTTGTATTTTCATTGAAATTATGTTGAAAGGGATGTTCAGAATCCCAGACAGAAATGTATACACTTTAGTTTCATTTCAACATGTTAGTCGCCTCTCACGTGAAATCATTCGAACACACGCATGTTAAGCGCTCAGACGTATTTAGATATATACAAACACATACAAAAAATCAAACCACACATAGGCAAATGCACTTTACTTACACATACACATCGATACACACAGGCACATACATCTACATTCAATATGATCTAAACCGGTCAAATATACATAGATAAAATTGTTGGTTATTGGATTTCACTCCGTATATACCAATCCTAAACTTGGATATATATATATATATATATATATATATATATATATATATATATATATATATATATATATATATGGTGCGATGGATACATTGTCGCTATTTTTAGTTTTGATTTCACACACCCGAGTTGTTTGTTTTGAATGTCTTCGACTGCACAGTATATTAGGATCACCCTCTGTTAGAAAAAGAGCACCATGACGCAAATCACTCCGCTATAAATTTGGAAACTGCAAGATGTACTGCTTGATATTCACGCCAGAATCGCCAATACGAATATTTCAGAGTATCTGTGTGTCAATCCGAGGGCTTTGCAGTAGATTCGGAAAGAGATGGATGAGTGTAAAGTTGATTACGAATGGACGGCAGCTGGAAAAACTCACTCTGGTTGTCTGAGTAGAAACGAATTCACGAATTTGTTGGTGAGGGCCTCACATTCAAGACAGGCTGACATCAAATGCCTTCAGGAGGAAGTACTGCATTGTGTTTAGAGGGTGGCTGCAGGATGACCCTATCTCTGGCAACAAGACTCTGCACCGTTCTACACAAGCAGGAGAAATCCAGTCATCCCTGTTAGATAATTTTTTGTGACCGTATCGCCTTACACCTGGCCACCTAACTCCCCAGACTGCAACCTTATTGATTATTAGGTGTGTGGTTCAGTTGAGCGAGAGACCAACAAAACGCCTTGTAACGCCAAAGATGAAATGAAACAAGTTTATAAGCTGGAGACAAATCACCGATTGCAAACCAACATACAGTTTTTACTATTGTATTTATGGGAATAGAGACATATCTATTACTCTTACTCTTCTACATTAACATCATTCAGTAAACCTCTACCTTGAGTGGCTCTTCGTATTTCTAATTGGTGACCATTAATAAAATTAACAACACTCATAAAGATAAAGTATTACAGGAATCAGTTAATTCCTGAAATTATAGAATGAGCTGAATCGTGAAAGAATGAAAACACTAATTGTAGATTTCACTGAAATTTTGCAAATGCAGCAGAACGTTTCTGTTGTATTTTCTTCTTAGAGTTTCTTGGACGATTTTGGAATTTTAAAATTTGTTAATTCAACTCCTATCGATAATGCTAAGCTGATATAAATTATTAGTGTTTGTTGGTTTTTTGATTTGGTTGAATGCCAATTAGAAAATAGACAAATATTTCGTGATACCCAGTAAATTTGTTTAGCACCTACTCTGTTGGTTGTAAGGTAGATTCTGGCACTCCCATCTTTATTCAGTTCCATTGCGTTAGAAATCAGAACACATTCCAAATTCCCCACATCATTGGAAATTCTTTCAGCTTCACTAGAGTAATTGGGCGACATAGATAAAGATTAAATAAATTATGAATAAATGACTCAATGAAAGTAATTAAAGAGATCTATCTGTAGAATTACGTTGCGAGAGTGACATATCAATCTTGAAATTTTCGACAGTGCAGACTTGACACGCGTCAAATCAAGACACACCATGACAGATATGCAATGGACTGACCACATAATCCCAGTGGAGGCACGTTGCATAAATAGACGCTGGGCGAGCTTCTATGTGGCACAAAGAAACAAACGGTGCAAAGACGTAATAAAAATTACCCCAAATTGCGGCGTACAAGTCGAGTTTTCAAGCTTTAAAAATATTTCCAAAGCTAGAGGTCGACTTATATACCGGGTATAAATTATAAACTTCTACCAACAAGTTGTAATCCTAGCAATTGCTTTCTACTATATTTCCAAAGCTAGAGGACGACATTTTATGCCAGGTATAAATTATAAACTTTTACCAACAAGTTATAATCCTAACAATTCCCCATAGACTCCGTATAAAACGGATTCGGGCAGCTGCCTCCCGAGACGAGACTCCGGCACCCGACACGGCCGCGTCTGGGGATCCTCCCTACCCGGAGGCAGAGATCTAGACATGCATGCAAGCTGTAGACTAATCCCCAACTGCAGGATATCTACCAACCGCCCCACGTGGTCATATGTGGCACAAAGCCGAATTTAATGTGGGATGTCCGAGCCCGTAGGCTCGGCCAAAAATTCCTCGTAGACCCCGTATAAAACGTGGTGGGGTAGCTGTTTCCCGAGACGAGAATATGCCCTTCGACACAGACTCGTCTGGGGATCCTCTCCCCTCGGAGGCATAGAGTTTGACCAGCAACGCCGGAGACGAATCTCCGACTACAAACCAACATACAGTATTTACTACTGTATTTATGGGAATAGGGACATACCTATTATCGTCCGTAGTTATGCTACAACAGATAGAATGAGCCGAATCATGAAAGAATGGGAACTGAAATTGTAGGTTTGACTGAAAATATATGAATGCTGGAGAACGTTCTGGTGTAGTTACAAAATAAGCGAATATTTTCAGATTCCACTGGTTCAAAGAAAAGTGTTCGCCTGTTGAGTTTCTATGTATGGCAGCGATGAGCTCATAACGAGTATAGAGCCTTGAGGATTTATAGCTCCAGCTATTCAAATCTGAGGCACGAAACATTGAGGTCAACATTAGTCCAAAGAATCTCGGCGATATCAGCCAAGTTGCAGAAGAACAAATAGCCGTTTTATCTCGCTTTAGACAATTTTCTTTTGGGGCATGGCGGATATTTCAACTTTGCCTTTTCATCTGTGCGACGTTCATTCTCAAATGTTTCCGTGTCTTCCTTCCCGTTCGCAGTGGCTTCTTTGTCAGTGGTAAGTCCACCAGCAGAGAAATCATGTCAACTACAACCTTTTTGAGCTGATGATTGAAAGGGATACATTTGATGCGGTTAGCTTTCCCAAAGGACATCAAAGTTACCAGTCAATACAGAACCAGAACAACAATTTCTACTAATACTACTACTAAAAATAATAATTGTAACGATATTCGTAATTCATTACTTTCCACTGAAAATGAAATGGAACTTCCAGTGAATGAATCAGTTTCTAAATGGTGTGGCCTTGTTAGGGTCAGAAATAAAGACATAAAAGAGCAAATGAGTTAAACAAATTTATTAACAGAAACAGTAATAGAAACAGATGCAAACGAGAGAGATACAGCAAGAATGTTTAGTCCAACTATCAGAGCTGACTTCTGGATACTTCCCTCTCCAAAAGGCTGTACCTGCTCCTATTTATAGCTGGCATAGTCTATGCGTGCGTGGGTAAATTACCATAACAGACAGACAGACCGACAGACAGACAGATAGATAGATAGATAGATATGTACAGACTGAGATAGATAGATAAATAGATAGATATGAACAGAATTAGATAGATAGATAGATATGAACAGAAATAGATAGATAGATAGATATGAACAGACTGAGATAGATAGATAGATAGATAGGTAGATAGATAGATAGATAGATATGAACAGACTGAGATAGATAGATAGATATGAACAGACTGAGATAGATAGATAGATAGATAGATAGATAGATAGATAGATAGATATGAACAGACTGAGATAGATAGATAGATAGATAGATAGATATGAACAGACTGAGATAGATAGATAGATAGATATGAACAAACTGAGATAGATAGATAGATAGATAGATATGAACAGACTGAGATAGATAGATAGATAGATAGATAGATAGATATGAACAGACTGAGATAGATAGATATGAACAGACTGAGATAGATAGATAGATAGATAGATAGATATGAACAGACTGACATAGATAGATAGATAGATAGATAGATATGAACAGACTGAGATAGATAGATAGATAGATAGATAGATAGATAGATATATATGAACAGACTGAGATAGATCGATAGATAAATAGATATGAACAGACTGAGATAGATAGATAGACATGAACAGACTGAGATAGATAGATAGATAGATAGATATGAAAAAACTGTGATAGATAGATAGATATGAACAGACTGAGATAGATAGATATGAACAGACTGAGATAGATACATAGATAGATAGATTGATATGAACAGACTGAGATAGATAGATAGATAGATATGAACAGACTGAGATAGATAGATAGATATATATGAACAGACTGAGATAGATAGATAGATAGATAGATAGATAGATAGATAGATAGATAGATAGATAGATAGATAGATAGATAGATATGAACAGACTGAGATATGACTTGAACGGGGCAAAATGAAAAGGACAGGACGCAGTTATATATCACATAAATTGAAAATTACATTATGTCGTGGCCTTGTTAGGACCAGAAATAAAGACACAAGAGGGGAATTGAGTTAAACAAATATATTAACAGAAACAGTAATACAAACAGATACAAACGAGAGTGTTACAGCAAGAATGTTCGGTCCGACTGACAGAGCTGACTACTGGAAATTTCCCTCTGCAGAAGGCAGTACCTGCTCCTATTTATAGCTGGCAGAGCCCATGCGTGCGTATGTAAATTACCATAGGACTAATCCTGCTGTTACGAAAGTTGGTTCACTGTTCTAGAGGGTGTTTCTCAGACAAATCTGTCTTGCACATTTATAAGTCTACCATTTTCCGACCATTGTAACACATCTGATCTGGTGTCTCTGAGTATCTCTAGAAACTTGAAAACTGCAATGACGAATGTGCAATGTTTTTGATCTTGGTCTGGCTTATTGGATTCAGTCCTCAATTCGGAAGTCGTAACGTAACTTCCTGCTGATTCCTTTTAAAAATTTGTTAATGTTTTGTACTGATGACCTTTCCTCTTTGTTCTGTTGACCTCTCCTCTTTGGTCTGATGACCTTTCCTCTTTGTTCTGATGACCTCTCCTCTTCGTTCTGATGACCTCTCCTATTTGGTACCTCGACTTCACTTATTAAAGCGTAATAAGAAATTGGTTGTTTAAAATTTTGCTAGGAAGAAGTAAACGAGTAGTAAACTGCTCCGTGATATAAATCCTCTTGTATGGCAGTGAATGATGGGCGATCTCATCAAAGATGGTGAGGTGACTTTAATAAACAACAGAACTGTTGTTCTACAGAAGAATACTGAGTACAAAATGACCGAATATAAGAGCAACGAGGAACTGTTGGAGAAAACGGAAACAAAAAGGAAACTAATATTTAAAATCAGGAAGAAACAGTAAAGGCTTCTGCGGACCCTAGTGAGGAGAGAAAGCTTGGAGAATCTGATACTCAAGGGACGGATGAACACAACGCATAATATACTTAGTGACATTCAGTAAATTGAAAGAAGAATAGGGCTTTGGAGAAATAAGAGAAAGATAAAGTTTATGAAGAACTACAAGGGGAGGGGTTGTGGAGGGTCTATGAACGCCTACGTCCCGAAGGGACACGGGACATAAGGAAGTAGGTTTCATCATTTTTACTGTTGAAATTACTATGTGTAAGCGTAAGTTCTGTTCTAGTAATATCTTCTCTAGCACGCCTAACCTTTGTTATTCTATACCATTGTCTTGATTTTTTGTCGACCACCATCTTGAAAAATGTAAAGGTGAGGTGACAATTATGAAATTCTCATCTTCTGTAAGATATCTTGGCATTGCCTCGTTTAAAAAAATGAAAGCATTTGGGTTAAATTTCGGTTAATTAATCTTCATTTATAAGCTAATGAAACCCGACTTAGAAAGGTTTGCTGAAATGCAATATAATATCAGTTCTGCTGTGCGGCAGGGAATGCTGGACAATTTCCTAATATATGAATGGGAAACTTGAGGACACATATGTTTTTTTACAGAAAAATGTTGAGAATACCATGGACTGATCATGTGAATAACGAGGAAATTACAAGAAAAATATACCTTTCCTTAAATCAGTAAGAATGAGAAAAGAAGCGTAGAAAAATGGCGCTCACAAGACTTATTAAAGACAAGAGGAACAAAGAAACATGGAATCACCGATCTAATGAACTTTTGTAAATGGATGGTAGAAAAGGCAGTTGGAAGGATAATAAAAATACGAATATTTTAATACCTACATAGTACGAGGTTCATTCAATAAATAAGGTGAATATTTCGGTATAAGGACTTCTAATACAGATAGAAGCTTACTTTTCTTTTTTTAACGTAGTCTCCCAAAACTGCCACACACTTTTCCCATCTGTGCACAAGCTTCCGTATTCCCTCAGCGTAAAAATCTTTGGACTGATGTCTCAGTCAGTCGCTCACAACACTTTTGACTTCATCGTCACTTTTAATTTTTGTGCCTTTCGTGAATGCTTTCAAGGGACCAAACAGTTGAAAGTCTGAAGGGCAAAGTCTGGGCTGTAAGGGGGAAGGGAGAAGGTCCCAGCCCATCTTGTTGATGGTCTGCACCGTTTGGGCTGCTGTGCTGTTTGTGCTCTGCAGTAAGCATCTTTGGCACCCACAGGCAGCTGACTTTGTGTGCTGTCCCAACCGATAATCTCAAAGTCCTTGCAATGTCATCCACTGTCACCCTTCTGTCAGACTGAATGAGGTCATTGACTGATTCGATCACCTCAGGTGACCTCACTTCTATAGGCCTCACAGGCCTGTCTTCATCCTCAACACTGCTCCGTCCTTCTTTAAACAATTTAGCCCACTTGTAGACATTCTTTTTGCTGAAATATGTGGCACCATACACAGCTGACATTCTCCTATGAATTTCAACTTGTTTGCACCATTCAGCAACCAAAAACTTGATAACAGACCGCTGTTCAATCCTGGAGCATGCTTCTTGGTCGGCCATCTTTGTTAATCGCCAAAACTCTCAAAGTTTTTTTTTAATCTACAAAAGAAATTAAATCCATGTGAAAAAGAAGTAAAACAAAAAAAAGTAAGCTTCTACCTGTATTAGAAGTCCTTATACCGAAAAATTCACCTTATTTATTGAATGGCCCTTGTATAAAACATTGTGGAAATCCCGTCCAGAAGATGCACAGTACATTAAGTAAAAAGCATTTATGTGAAGATCATTTTGAGATATGTTATTGACGAGGTGGAATTGTTGATTCTTATCGCATAATCTTCGTTATAGAGTCATCAACGAACAGATGAATTATAAATATGGTCCAAAGAAAATTATCGGTGTCACAAATTTAAAAAATGATAGTTCACACATTCGGCTTTTAAGCAGTGTTATATGAACTGACTTCATAAATTCCGGGGGTTATCGATGCGATCAGCGAGGAAAGGCAAGACATCGAACCTCTGATGTTAAATAAAAACATATTTATCTGTGAGAAGATATGCTAAAATTAGTCGACAAATGGGTGCGTAATGTTAAGAAATCTCGAATAATATTTCATTCGAAAGCATTCAGAAATAACTGGCAAAAGCGTATACTGTAAAAATGACTTATCAAAAGATATCCTACTGAAAAAAATAACATTTATTGTCTTTTTTTATTGAATAAAACAAATGCATGCTTATTGCATTAAGTGGTAGTTTCGTATTTCTTGCATAACTTTCGCACTACGGCTACGCAGCTTCCCTATGCTTTTTCTATAAATACATTCATGTTAATTGTATGGATGAAATTTCCGCTATGGTCCCCAGACTTTTCGAATTAAAGCGCAGTACGAGATTGGCATCAAGTTATCCTCATTTTACAGCTGAATTGGCTAGATGCAACCGTAAGTTCTATGCTAACAGTTTCTTTTTTTACCACCTGGAATTCTCTTCCGGCTCCATACTTTCCAGCCAACTTTGATCTTTGAACATTTAAATGCCATTTCAATCATTATCTTGAATAATCTTCTAATGTACTGTTTATATTTCTGAGATGAGGTATTATGTACACTATATTACATTATTCGGACTATTGTCCTCATCTTCGTCGCCATATTTATTACAACGTTTCGGTCCTTCAGTATCTGTCTATATTTCTGAGATGAGGTATTATGTACACAATTTATATTATTCGGACTATTGTTCTCATCTTTGTCGCCATATTTATTACAACGTTTCGACCCTTTAGAATCTGTCTATATGAGATGAGGTATTATGTACACTATTTACATTATTGGGACTATTGTCCTCATCTTTGTCGCCATATTTATTACAACGTTTCAGCCTTTCAGTATCTGTCTATATTTCTGAGATGAGGTATTATGTACACTATTTACATTATTCGGACTATTGTTCCCATCTTTGTCGCCATATTTATTACAACGTTTCGCAATATGAGATCTGGTAAAAACATTCAATGATAACAGCAAAAAATTGCAATATGACCACCAAAAAAAAATGGTTGCTGAAGACTTTAGGTTTATATTACCCAAAAATTCATACACATTTGTCTTCAAGGACACATTGCACAATGGATAAAGGCGTTGGTTAGATTCAGTGACATGACCCAAAGAGTGTGAATTCAATACCCGGTTAAGGCCGTGCAGAACTTGGAGAGGGGAATTAACAGGAGATAACTGATAACTGACATACATTAACAATGGCACGTGGAACTAGAACAGTCTACCCCAGTGAGCGAAATAAAGGATTTAATTCGACATTCTAACTACCTGAAGATGATGTAAATAATACCTCATCTCAGAAATATAGACAGATACTGAAGGGCCGAAACGTTGTAATAAATATAACGACTAAAAGTGGTGGACAATAGTCCGAATAATGTAAATAGTGCTCTAATTATTATGCCATTTTGTATTTTCGGGGAGATTTAATTTGCATATGATTAAGTTTCTTGTTTTTTCTATTGACGGATGTTCTAAGATTTTCGCGATTCAAGTCAATAAGGCTAAACTAAGCAATAATTGTGATGGATTTGATTTCCTGCCGTTTCTAGATCCTTTGCAGGTTAATTAAAACCAGATATTTTTAGATCGTAAGATTTGGTGGGAAATAATGATTTAGAGATCGATGCCTTACTAATTAACACGTAGGATGGAGTAGATGAAGTGAATACATACCGTTCCCTTTGAACGTAAGTGAATATAACGAACCCAACTGGAATTGAATCTCGCCTCTCCGATTAACAATTTGAAGCCATTATGCACCACCCGCACATCAAAGCTTACAGCAACTGGTATTCCAAAGCGATCACTAGTTACTGACCAAGCTCGACGTTGCTTAACATCGCTATTTTTTCAACGTGATATTGTTGTTTCTTACGTGCGAATATAAGGGTGAAGTTAATTTTTTTAAAGGTTTTTCTCAGATTTGTTTCCCCATACGATATAATACGTGGCCAAAGTAGCGAATACATGTTTTAGTTTGTGAGGTTGTTTTTTTGTTAATTTTAATGTTCGTTCTTCCCAGCTTACATACAGAAATTCAAAATTATTCGAGCTATAGGTGTGTCAATGCCGACGCTTTATGCATAAATATTTACACGATAACCGTAGATGGGAACTTGGCTTGTATTAAATTTTGAATGATTATTACGTTCTTTTGGGGTGTGTGGGAATTATGGATCTTTGTAGGCATTTTTTAATTAGTAAGCCTGATGATTTACGGACTCATATGTTTGGTTAAGATTGTAGTGATGGATGCAAGCCAACTCAACACCGCTAACTCAGCGCCAGACAACACAGGACTGCGACAACTCAGAATGAGAAAAACAACCTTTTTTTAATAACCGAATAAAAGTAATTAATTAGCGTTTAAAAACTTAATTAGTGAATATTTTTACTTTGTTAAAAATAACTTTCTTTACGTTTTACATTATTAAGAATAATTTGTAAAATTCATAAATTAAGGTTTTAATCTTTAATAAATTACTTTTATTTGGTTATAAAAAATATGTTATGTATTTCTGGTGCTGAGTTGTCTCAGTTCTGAGTTGTCCCGGTGCTGAATCGGCGGTGTTGAGTTGTCCCTTTCAGAGTAGTGATCAGGAAATCATCCTTTCGGTAGTCTGTTCTATAACTTAAATGTTCTTGAGAAAAAGCTAAGTGGAATTACCACCTGACAAATGGAATAGTAATGGAATGAAGATGACTTGACACAATTTACGTGGCATAAAGGGTCATAGCTGTAAAGAGCTGAACTGGTAGTATGAAGGAATGAACACGTGCCATGAAAGTAGCGATAGATTACCCAGAGGCAAGAAGTTTTTCGATTGTCGGAAAGGAAGGAATGTTTAACATAAACGCAAGCTAATAGTAACCATTATTCCTAGTGTATTTAGGTTCCTACGTTATTTAGGTTCGTACAGAAATTAAGATAGTCGCAATTATAGGGAACTGTTTGAAGAATTCATTACTCAAAATAATGCTTAATCTGACTAGGCAACAACATGTGTACCAAATACAGGTGCCGGAACCATTAAATTATTTCCTTCAATATTTTACTTCGGCAGAATGCTTATTTAGTTCAGCACGCATATATTTTTTTAAATAATTTTCTTCCTGGCATGGCTATTCTTTTTCATATTTCTAGAAAACTTATAAAACATTTCCAAGTTGAAATATTGTCACTGGATTCCAGACAGAACTTCTATTTGTTATACACATAAGAAACTTTATGCCTCTTGTTCTCGACACTATTAAACGAGTTGCTACAGTAGCGATCCACACACTTTCGTACATATACAAATGACAATTTTCACAGGCCTTGGATACATTGTTCCAATAAATAACCCTATGACCTTGTGGCATGCAGAAGTCGTGCCTCGGAAATGAGTCTGCAAAAAAAAAATGTTACTTTCGTATGTTTTTATCCTGTACCGTTCAAAGACTGACATTTGGTGGACAACTGGATAAACTTAAGAAAACTCTGCTACTGTTTTGTTTGACTTGTTTGACTGTTTGTTTAAATCAAGAATTATCAGTATGAAAATGTATACTACTTTGCAAACCCAGGTTATTGGTGTGTCTGCAAGCATGCCAAGATTATATTGAAATATTTGGTAAATCACCAGGCATTACGGAAGAAATTATTGACTAAGATTTTCATTTCCTGCAATTTTAAATTCATTTCATTAATTACAGCGGCTCGAAGCCCTAAAAAAAAAAAACGAAAACCGGCAGAATTGGCATGATAATGTCGAAGTTCTAATGATTTTTAAAATATCCGAAAGAGACAAAGGCAAATAACATTTCATTTTTATTTCTTGTAAATTTATTTCAACCAATTGATTTTGCTTGTAACGCTTCCTGTTGGAAGAACCAATATGAATTATGAATATAATTTTAAAAGTATAAAATAAAACAATCTAGACGATACATTATTTGTGATTTTTCATCTATAACTATGGGTTGATTGGACTCACCCTTATTTGAAAGACAGGCTTTTATATAAAATGTCTACTTGCAAATAAAAATACGTTGCTGCAGGGTGTTCACAGAAAAATTTCGAGGTATGTCGACAAGGAATATTTATTTCGTTAAACATTTTGTTCGAAATATAATTTACTTTATTTCAATTCCGGGGGCGGACATTTAGAATTTTAGAAAGCCGGTTCTCGTCAAAATCAATTAGACGAAATTGCTGTTATCAAAGATCTTCGTTGCATAACTCTACGGGTCTGCAAAAATTATATTATCATGCATTATATCTCTCTGTCTGTCTGTCTCTCTCTCTGAGTCTGTTAATATCTATCTATCTATCTATCTATCTATCTGAATCTGTTCATATCTATCCCTCTGAATCTGTTCATATCTATCCCTCTCTCTCTGAATCTGTTCATATCTCTCTCTCTCTCTCTAAATCTGTTCATATCTCTCTCTCTCTCTCTGAGTCTATTCATAACTATCTGTCTATCTATCCGAGTCTGTTCATATACATCTACCCGAGTCTGTTAACATCACAACCTGGGTATGACGATAAACTACATCCGCCTCCAGGGTAAGACGATAAACTACGTCCGCGTGCTGGGTATAACGATAAACAACATCCGCGTCCTGGGTAAGACGATAAACCACGTCCAACAGCAAGGCCTCTGATTAGGAGCTTTTGAGGAGCGTAGAACCACCTCTTAATTGCTGGTGTTCGTAGGTCCACCCTGACCCAAGGTTGTAACACCTGTTTGGGTCCCAGCTATGGGCAAATAGTTCAGACCCAAACTTGCGTAAAAATAGGTTTTGGTACCAGAAATAATTTGTAAAAAAAAACATTATTACCAGTAATAATTTTTTAAGGAAAAATTATCAGCAGCATTACTTCAAAAAATATCAGTAATAAAAACAGCTATACATTCT
>OZ038482.1:128745731-128770731 GCA_964036315.1 Acanthosepion esculentum | reverse complement strand
ATATATATACATATATATACATACATATATATTCATACTTATATTTACTTATATATTATATATATACACATATAAATACATATATACACATACATATATATACATATATATATATATATACATATATACTCATACATATATATATATACATATATATATATACATACATATATATACATATATATATTTATGCACATATATATATATACATACATATATATATATTTATGTACATATATATACTTATATATATACATACATATTTATATTTATGTACATATATATATATACTTATATATATGCATACATATTTATATTTATGTACATATATATATACTTATATATATACATACATATACACATATATATATTTATATACATATATATATACATATATACATGTATATATATACGTATATATGTACATATATACACATATTTATACACTCTTTTATATATCTATATGTACACATATATATATACACACATATATATAAACATTTCTGTTTCAACCCACTTATACACTAGACTTCCCTCGGCCTAGAGACGGACACTGAGTATAAAAATCTATTTTAGCATCATCATGTTTGTCACATCATAAAGTAGGGAAAATATTTGTAACGCTTTTACAGCTTTTAAGGCTAGATATTTAATCAACAATAACCGTTGTCGTCAAGCCGTTTCGGGGATTGTCAGAGACTTATACCGCAATATAAAGTGTCTTAGTCCACTTTCCAAGTTCTATTATTAAAAATCAGGTCAGCCACAAAATCGAGTATTCTTTCTCATCTGCTCAATTCTCTGGTTACGCACTTGAAAGTTTTCAAGAGCATTTATGCGGCCTTGTGGGCCATGAATTACTTCCCGCCTTGTATCTCCATCTCCATATTTCGATCTAAATGTCATTTAGGCAGCGACATATCATCCATATTCCCTTCGTACACCATTTATTTAGCGGAAGTTCCACTCTATCAGCTTCTTCCAGAAAAAGACTAATTTGTGGAAGACTCCCGTGAGGATACTTCCCTGATGTCTACAATACTGATGTCTTTAAGTACAAGTCCAATTGTTATCTAATCTACATATCTTCATAATCAACACTAATTATCTCCTCCCCTTAGGTTATAAAACAACTTAATTCAGTAAACCTCTATCTTGAGTGGCTATTGGGACTTTTATTGGGTTAACGAATGCATAAATGAAAGATCGCCTCCCAATTTATGAGTGTGGATACCATTCATCTTGTATGACCATAATTACAAGCTACCAATATAGAGATATGCGTTTAATGCATAATGATGGGTTACTATTTTATAAGGAAGCACAAACTATTGCAAGCAATAAAATTCCGATAGGAAATCATTTGACCAACCCAGATTCTGTTGTCAATGTCAGTGATTACCCTGGAGGCAAAACACTTAAGAAATAAGTTGTTCCATGAATCAATATGAAGACGTGGAAAAATGTGTAAGGTAAGTAATGTATCGTTAAAAGGTGGAAATATGTGAGGTGAAGGAAATGGGGAAAGGGTCGAGAGAGAGAGAGAGAGAGAAAAATAAACTTACAAGATGACGACAATAACGGATTTAATAGGGGACACATTTTAAAGTATGCAAAACATAGCGATGAAAGAAATTTAAAATGAAGAAAGTTCAAAGGGGAAGAAGAAGTGCAAGCAAAATCAATGTATTGAGTGGATGTCTCGAGAGTAAGAGAAGTATGCAAAAAAAAAGTAACAGATATCATTAAAAAAGGCACAGAAAAATAGTTTTAAAGAACGGACAAATAGAACCCGAGGAAAACGATATCGACAAGAAAATAATAGCAAACAGAGGAAGAGAAATAGGGAGAAAAAGGAGAAGAGATAAGGAAAGAAAAGCAAACAGAGGAAGATAAACAGGGAGAAAAAGGAGAAGAAGAGATAAAGAAATGAAAATCAAACAGAAGAAGAGAAATAGAGAGAAAAAAGAAAAGAAGAGATAAGGAAAAGAAAAGCAAACAGAAGGAGAGAAACAGAGAAAAAAAGAGAAGAAGAGATAAAGAAAGAAAATCAAACAGAAGAAGAGAAAAAGGAGAAGTAGAGATAAAGGAACGAAAAACAGACAGAGGTAGAAAATCTGGGAGAAGAAGAGATAAAGAAAAGAAAAGCAAACAGAAGGAGAGAAAGAGGGAGAAAATGGAGAAGCAGAGATAAAAAAAAGAAAAGCAAACAGAGGAAGAGAAACAGAGAAAAAGGAGAAGAAGAGATAAAGAAAGAAAATCAAACAGAAGAAGAGAAACAGAGAAAAAGGAGAAGAAGAGATAAAGGAACGAAAAGCAAACAGAGGAAGAGAAACTGGGAGAAAAAGAGAAGAGATAAAGAAAATAACAGCAAACAGAGGAAGAGAAACAGAGAGAAAAAGGAGAAGAAGAAATAAAGAAAAGAAAAGCAAACAGAGGAAGAGAAACAGGGAGAAGATGGAGAAGAGATAAAGAAAAGAAAATCAAAAAGCAAATTTTTTTGCTAGAGCTCATATTGTAATTTTCATTGTTATTCATTGCTTTTCTTTAGTAATCCTTATTACTGGTTCCCATATTATGTTCATTTCCATGCTTGGTCGGCTCAGGAGATTTTTGTGGCATAGCATATGTGCTGATTCCTTAAGTTTTCAGATATTCCAGTGATTCTCTCTATTATTTCAACTTCATCCAACAGGGATAACAGTCCGTATAATGTCAATAATGCAAGATATATATTTCCTTTTTATCAGACGCGGTTAGAAGTCTATTCAACAAGATAGAAGAAACAAAGGTTTTCCCTGTCCATATCCTCTTATCTATTTACGGAATCTTTACCCCTCAGCTAGAGAATTCGATGTCGCATTCTGATTCTCTTGTCTTCAGTATATTTTGTGTCAAATTATCCATCTCCCCTTTTCGCTGTACATGTATCAGAAATTCCAAATTTTTCTGTCTGTTTGGTTTGGTTTGGTTTGGTTTGGTTTGGTTTGGTTTGGTTTACAGCATATAAACCTCAATGGGTCTTTTAATGCCGACAACATTTTTTTGGTAACAGTTTTGTTTTGTCAAAAATATATTTCTGTTTTTTTTCTTCAAAAATGTATAGCTGTTAATATTTTTCCTCAAAAACTTATAGCTGGTAATATTATTATTTAAAAAATGTATAGCTGGTAATATCTTTTCAAAAATTTGTTGCTGGTCATATTTTTCTCTTCATAAACCCATTTCTGGTAATCATTTTTTACAAAGTATTTCTGGTATTAAAACCTATTTTTACACTTTTATAATTCTTTTTACCTCAGTTTCGGTGTTAACTATTTGCCCATAGCTGGGACCCTAACAGGTGCTACCACCCCGGATAAGGGGAGACCTGGGAACACCAGCAATTAAGAGGAGGTTCCACTCACCTCAAAGCCTCCTGATCAGAGGCCTTGCTGTTGGACGTAGTTTATCGTCTTACCCAGGACGCGGATGTAGTTTATCATCATACCCAGGACGCTTTTCTGTCATATTGTAAATATAAATTTCAATTTTGTCCCGATCTTCCTTCAAGCACCTCCGTTGTTCAAATATTCAGTCCATCATATTCTCAGCATCCTTCTGTAGAACAACTTTTCTGTTTGTTTACGTTTCTTCGTCGTCTGTAAGGAGGTTATCCAGCAATTATTCACATATAGAAGGAAGAATATTACATACCATGTCAGCATTCAGTTATTTGTTATATAGCTTATGGAAACCATTTTTCTAATGCACATTCGGATCTTGGCGCCCTCCGATTTTCCGTTCTCTCACGGTTAAAATCACATATATGCAATTGTATTTAAAAGCCACTTCGCTGTTATCGCCCATGTGCGCACGCGCGTGTGTACACAATGACATCATTGATTATACAGAATGCGACAGAAATACATTCCACATAAGTGATAATGGTGTCTTTGTCTAGCTAATGTCTTACCATTATGGAGAAGATTTTTCTGGGAGGTAATTGCGAAGTCACGTTCACAATATAATTGGTATTAACCAACTAATGTTAGTAATCTTTTCAGGATGTAGTTATTCGATAGATAAATCAACAGAATTTACTTACAGCAGTTTTTCTAGATTTATAAATATTATTACAGTAAGATATAGCAAAGATAGTTATGATATTGTAAATGCCACGGTGGAGTAATGGTTAGCGACTCGGATTGAGGAATTGGAGTCCTAGTTCGAATTCCAGTCGAATACATTACATTTACTTACGTGCTGATACCCTTGGGAAAAGTATGAATCTACTTACGTGCTGATACCCTTGGGAAAGGTATGAACCTGAGGGAAAATTAACATTATTTGAACTGTTATCCCTGTTGGATGAAAGTTGAAATAATAGACAGAGAGCATCACTGGAAAATCCGAAAACTTAAGAAATCAGCACATATGCTATCTATCATTACCTAATAAATAGGTAAATAGCAGGATGGCAACTGGTCTACCACAACTGGTCTACCGCAGAAAAAATCTGCCTCATAAGTCATGTATCGAAAGAAACATGATCGCCTAATATAATATGTATCATAAGCGGTACATAACTGATTGGGTTATGGCAAGAAAACATTGTAAATTGCGAAACGGTCGAACGGTGAATTACAGAAACAAATTGAAAATATTAGCAAAATAAAGCAAGAACAACTGGCTTTGAGTGTTTCAAAAATAGGTTTAGGAAAATTTAAAACTGTAATAACAAAAAACGTGAATTGATTATCAGGAAAATATGTGGAGATGCGTATATGAAGAAATCGAAAAATGCATTATATTAAGCACACTAACCGAATTATTGTGAGTTCAATCCTTGGATCTGTTCATTCTGAAATGTCACATAGTCCAGTTCAGTGGAGGAAAAGGACAAGCGACACAAAGGTGAATAAGATGAGTGGGTATTAACTGATATAAAATATCGTTTTAGCAAGGGAAGCAGGATGAAAAACCTCTACGCTTGTGGATTGAATAAAGAGTTCTGCTTGAAATTTGTATTGCATTACCAAGTATAAAGACGCATACATAAATTAGAGAGAAGGCTACAGTGACCAAAAGGTTGTGAGTAGAAAACAAGATGGCCATTCTGGTTCAAATAGCAAATTTTCTAATAAGGATAATACCACATTAACAAAAATACCAGATGTAATTTTTCCTCTACAGTCGTATTAATGTTACCATTATTACATGGTTTCTATATGAAATCTAAATTTTATGGGTGAGGGGATTAATGATGATGATGATGATGATGATGATGATGATGATGATAATAATAATAATAATAATAATAATAATAATAATAAGAAGAAGAACAAGAAGAAGAACAAGAAGAAGAAGACCAACCAGACCCGGTTACGGAGATAGAACCTGTTATAATTTTATGGGACTACACAATACACACTGACAGAACAATCAAAGCTAATCGCCTAGACATTATTATTAGAGATCGCACACAAAAAAGTGCCTCGTTATTGATATGGCAGTACCTGCAGACTGCAATGTATCTTTGAAGATCTTCACAAAGATATTAAAATACAAGGACGTTGAATTTGAAATCTCAGAAATGTGGCACATGGTAACATCAACAATCCCTTTTATAATTGGTTCCCTCAGATTCCAGTAGACTAATTGAAGTGATTCCTGGAAGCCCACGCCTTAAAGAAATACAAAAAAAAATGTTCTCACGAGAACAGCCCACACCTTAAGACGGGATTTGTCCATGTAATTTTTTTTTCAAGTGGAAAATGTCATCATGCTATCTCTAACCTTTGTTCGCTGTGGGGGACCCGCAAAGGAATGAGTACACATCCGAAATTAAAGGAAATAAAATAAAATAAAATATAATAATAATTACTGAAAAATAATAATTACAACAATAAAAGGAAATACACAGAAATTAACAGAAAGGAACAGAAAGAAAACGAGCATCCAATAATTGAAAAGAAATGAGGGAAAATACTGAAAACGATGAAAAAAAAAATTGTACTCCCAATTACAGCCCACACCGTATGAAGGGCTTTTATCTGTGTAAAATATGTGCGACCTTTTTTCAAAACTGCTCAGTGGAAAATGTCATGAGGCTATTTCTGACCTTACGTTGGGTCCCAGAAAGAAATGAGTATGCACCAGAAACCAAAGGAATAATAATAATAATAATGATAATAATAATAATAATAATAATAATAATACTGAAACTGAAGGTTTTATCTTTGTTGCACATATACTAAAATAATGTGTTAGCCCAAAATGCAGATTCTGTGATAAATATCCAGAAACCATTGATCATCTTGTATCAGGTACCACGATATTGGCACCCACTGAATATAAAAACCGGCATGACAGAGTGGGCCAATATCTGCACTGGAAAATATACAAATTCTATGGGAAGGAAAATGAAAGAAACTTGTGCAATCACCACCCAGACACGGTTACGGAGATAGGACGTGTTACAATTCTATGGGACTACACAATACACACTGACAGAACAAAGCCAACCGCCCAGACATTGTTATTAAAGACCACAAACAAAATAAGTGCCTCCTTATTGATATGGCAGTCCCTGCAGACTGCAATGTATCTTTGATATTCGAAAAACTGTCAAAATACAAGGACCTTGAAATAGAAATCTCAAAAATGTGGCACATGGGAACATCAACAATCCCTGTTGTAGTTGGAGCCTTAGGATTGGTTGGAAAAGATTCCAGTAAACTAATTGAATGGATCCCTGGAAGTCCATGCCTCAAAGAGATACAAAAGATTATTCTGACAAGTACAGCCCACACTTTACGAAGGGCTTTATCTATGTAAATTTTTTTATTTGCAGTGCAAAGTGTCATGATACGATTTCTAACCTTAGGTCCCTGAGCGGGACCCGGAAAGAAATGTGTAAACGGCAGATATCAAAGGAAAAAAATAATAATTGTTATTCTGTCATCATCAACAATCCCCTCACCCATAAAATCATACATATGTTACTGATAATGATAATAATAATAAACACCACATATAAATTGATCACGCCTGTACTGATGAACTCTACTTACTCTTTTTGCGATGAAAACAACATTCTTCCTCTGGAAAAGAAGGTTATGTCGAAGAGGTTCATATTGTTGCAAAGATCAACCACTAATAAATAAAATGACTCTGGAAAATTGCAGGAAAAAGATAGAAATCTAAGCATCAATCCTTTGATAGTTTGCCCAAATCTAGGATCCTTAAGTCTTTGGAAATGTACAAATATTCCTCGATGATAGAACTTTTCTTTAAATATTGCATGAAGCTGTGAAAAGCCACATTATACCTTAAACACACCAAAGTTTTTTCAGTTATTTGAATATCCGACGAGAAATCTTTCATGGAGACTCTTCGTCGCCCCTTCTGTTCTGTCTGTCCTTAATCCCCCTTTTGCATGAACTAAGCAGTAATCACCATGGATACAAAATAAAAAAGAAAGTGTTTAATCACCTATTCCACATGGATGATATCAAACTCTTTGCCAAAGACGACATTGAGTTGAAAGATATCCTCAATACTGCAAAATGCTTCATTGATGACATTGGTATATATTTCGGAATAGGTAAATGAGCAAAAGGAATATTCAAGAAAGGGTGAATTACAGAAACTCACTGAATGAATCTAGATTTTGTCACAAAGATTAAGGAACTGGAATAAGAAGAAGCCAATGAAGCTGCACAGGACCAATGCTGACGCTGGAAATGCCAGAACGAAAGTGAACATAACATCGAACTGTCTTACGGATTACGGCTCCGGGTTTGACCTCAAAGCAGCAGAGGTTTAAATTCAGAGTTTTCCTTCTCTTAGGTGGATTACCCTTTATCAGATGTCATCCATAAAAATCTTGCGTAAACTTTATCAATGCTAATTTATAACCCCAGAATGAATTTCCAGAATGAATCATCAAAGGTATTACATATCTCCTACGAAAAACGCGTGAAACAGATGAACCAACAAAATTTATAGGCCAATACTATGTCTGTCCACCACATATAAATTTGTTATGTCTATCCTGACAAACTGTACTTACTTCTTTTCTTCATGAAAACAACGTTTCTTCCTTGGAACAGAAAGGGTGTCAGAAAAGTTCATATGGTTGCAAAGGTCAACAATTGATAAATAAAATGACCCGGAAAATTGCGGGAAAAAAAGATAGAAATCTCAGCACAACTTCGATAGATTAACGTAATGCGCGCCACACTCTTGGATACTTAAGGCTTTTGGAAATGTACAAAGTCCCTTCGGTGACTTTCCTTAAATATATCACAGGACTGTGTAAAACCACATTAAACTTAAATCACACCAAAGTTACTTGAATATCCGACTCGGAATCTTTCAAAGAGACACCATGAACTAACAATAATATCTATGGATACAAAGTAAAGAGGAAAGTGTTTAATCACCTATTCTACATGGATGATATCAAACACGTTGCCAAAGACGACATTGAGAAGAAGGATATCCTCAATACTGTAAAATTCTTCAGTGATGACATTGGTATGCATTTAGGATTAGATAAATGAGCAAAAGGAATATTCGAGAAAGGGTGAATTATAGAAACACACTGAATGAATCTAGAGTTTGTCACAAAGATTACGAACTGTAACAAGACGACAACTATAAATATTTAAAAGTCGAGTGAAGGAGATGGAATACAGCTTACCCAAATGAAGGAGAAAGCAGAGAATATTACGGGCGTGTGAATCTGGTGTTAAATACGGATTTCAATTCACTAAACAGAATATTAGCCATAAACACTGCCTGTTCCTGTGGTGCAATAGACTTTCATCATCCTTAACTGGGCCATAGCTGACATTAAACGGATGTATGTCAAAACGAGAAAGTTTCTCACTTGCTACCGCATACATCCTCCTAGGACTTGTGTTAATCATCTGTATGCGCCCAGATCCGAAGTTGACAGAGGATTAGTTCAACCATAAATATATTACAAAACCACAATAATTGGTCTTCAAAGATACCTGGAAACTACAGAAGACTGAATGATGATCTGTGTCAAAGAACATGAAAGAAATAAGAAAATTTGTTCAGTGATAAAGGAAGCCAACAAATTTAAAATGGAATTTCAAGTGGGTGAAGAAATACAAATAAAACATAATACAGCGACTGCAACTACAAAATACTTAAAAAAGAAAGCAAAGGCAAAGCAATCTAACTGATACAATAATCGGGGCGTACCAAACAAGCTGATGTCGTACCTATCAGTGGATACTTGGTGCAGGGTAAAAAGCTGAAACTGAAGATATATTCTTGCTACACAGGACCAATTCTTGCAAAATCGAATTTTGCCAATCACACATACTGAAAAATTCTCTTAGCCTAAAATGCAGATTCTGTGATATCCAGTAACAATTGACCATCAGGTTGCATGGTATTGGCACCCACTTAATATAAAATCTGGCATGACAGAGTGGCCCAATACCCGCATTGAAAAGGCAGCTGTAAGAAATTGGTTTGAACGCCACCCACACCCATTTACCAAGATAGAACTTGTAACATTTTTATGGGAGTTCAAAATACACACAGAATAATCAAAGGTAATCGCTCAGACAGCGTGATCAAAGACGACAAAAAGAGAATATGCATTCTTATTGACATGACAGTCACTGCAGATTGTAATGTATCTATGAAGATCTTAAAAAATGTATCAAAGTACAATGACCTTGAAATGGAAATATTAAAAATGAGGCAGACATCAATAATTCCAGTTGTAGTTTGAGGACTTGGATGAATTGGAAAAAGTTCGGATAAACTCATTGAAAGGATAATTAGTAGCCCAAGCCTTAAAGATATACAAACTATTTTATTCATGGAAAGCTCACCTCTTACAAAGGCCTTTAACTTTGTAAAATATGTGTGGTTCTTGACTTCTTTGTCATGAAGACATTTCTGACCTGGGGTCTCTGGCTGGGACACGGAAGGAAATCAAAGAAAGAAAAAACAAAATAATTTTTCTCACAAATACAGCCCACACCTTACGAAGGGCTTTATGCATGTTAAACATGTTTGATTTTTTTTAATTGCTCAGTGGAAATGTCATGATGCCATTTCTGACATTAGGTGTCTGGGTGGGGCCCGGAAAGAAATGAGTACACACCAGAAATCAAGGGAAATATAATAATAATAATAATAATAATAATAATAATAATAATAATGATGATAATGATGATAATAATGATGATAATAATAATAATAATGATGATGATGATAATGATGATAATAATAATAATAATAATAATGATGATGATAATGATAATAATAATTATAATAATGATGATGATAATGATGATAATAATAATAATAATGATGATGATAATGATGATAATAATAATAATGATGATAATGATAATAATAATAATAATTATAAGAATAATAATGACATTGAATTATTTAACACTTATGATAATTCGAATGGAAAAATATTTACATAACTCAGGAATAAATTTACTATTATTGATCGAATCTCCTTACAATGCAGCATTTGAAGGATACTTATTTGTATAAAATACAAAATAGGACAAAAAGCCAACAGTGGGAATAAAAAAGACCTGATCATTTTAAACGTAACTCTTCTCCCTTATTGACCCAAGTGTTTGATAATATTCCTTCCATCAAATTATCACATTTACACTTCTTAGTCGTACGACAGACACAATAATAAAGCAAAGTTCCCTAAGAAGTCTTAACATGTCCCACAATTTTATGGTTGAGTGAAATTATAATATGACGTTTAAAACTTAAACCCATTGAATATTTACAATGAACAAAATTATTTATAAAACACAGAAAAAATAATTTTCATTATTAGAAGCCCAACACCACCAAAACTATTAAATTATTAAATCAGATACTTACCTGGGGAACATCTTTTCAAAATAAAACCAAAACACTTCTTTCAAGAGCAACTGTATTTCTTCCTTTCAGAGAAAAAGAAAACTTACCTGAAATAGAAATAAAATATGTCTTAACCAAAATACAATATATACATTTAACAATAATTTTCAGGAAGACGACATTATAAAGTAGATATGAATTAAACATTTTTAGTTGTGGCTCTGTACTTCTGATCAAAGCCGGGTATAATGTTTCCTTCTTCCAGTGTATGGCTGTCCAAGACGACCCAAAATTACAATATTTCTATATATTTGCAAATATTTGTAAACATGTCAGAATTATCCGAAACGATTCGAACCATTCAAGGAATCTTTTAAAGGCAATAGTAACGAAGATTAAATGACTTGGTTAATGTGTAATGGGTACAAATATACAAACGAAGTGCGCATACACCTAAATGAAAAAAAATATCTATCAAAAGAATAGCGGGTAATGATTAATTATTGCTGAATACCTTTATGTTTAAAATATTCAAAAAAATATTTATTCGAGAAACATTTCTTACATATCAACAAAACATCAAGCAAGAGAAGAGACGGCAAAATACAAATATTTTGAGTAATTTATAGATTTTTCGATTATATTTTATTTATATTTATAGAATTTATATTTATAGAATATTTCGTATATTTTTATTTATATTTTTCAATTATATTTTATTTACAGAATTTATATTTATAGAATATTTCGTATATTTTAATTTATATTTTTCAATTACATTTTATTTATAGAATTTATATTTATAGAATATTTTTATTTTTTATGTACACTCCGGTCTTCTTTATGTGGTTGGAATGTCGAACTGAACCCTTTCATTCGCCCGCTGGGGTAGACTGTTCTAGTTCCACCTACCGTGTTTAATGGATGTCAGTTATCAGTTATCTCCTGTTAATTCCCATCTCCAAGTTCTCCACTGCTTTGACTCTTTGGGTCCTGTCACTGGATTAACCAATGCCTTTATCCACTGAGCCATGTGTCCTTGACGACATCTGTGCATTAATTTTTGGATATTATAAACCTAATCTTCAGCACATTTTTTACCAGTGCTCACATTGCAATTTTTGCTTTTATAAATTACATATTTTTACCAGAGCGCATATTGCAATTTTTGTTGTTAATATCGCTTTTCTCTGTAATTGTATTCATTTCTATGCTTGGTCCAAGCATAGAAATGAATACAATATGGGAACTAGTAATAACGAGTGCCAGAGAAAAGCGATAATAACAACAAAAATTGCACACATGGGCGTATTGACGAAACTTCTAAGAGAAGGCAGGAAGAACAAGGTTTACTTAACGGTCTTATGGCTTGACCTCGCAAACACCTACGGATCGATCCCACACAAGCTCGTCGGTGAAGCTTTAGAACGGCACTACGTTCCTCATATTATTGGCAACCTAATCTATTGCAACAACATTCAGTTGAGAGTAACTTCAAGAACCACGATGTCTGCAGCGGTATGATAACCGGTTGTCCAATATCGGCACCACTCTTCGCCTTATCTATGAATATGATTGTCATGGTTGCATTGAGGGAATGCCGAGGATCTCAGTCAGAGTCAGCGGTCTGGCACAAACCAATAAGAGCTTCACATGGATGATCTTACAATCACAACGAACTCTGTAAGGTGGCAGGTACCTCTCGGGGGGTCTTGAATGGAACATGAACTGGGCAAGGATAAAATTCAATTGAATTTTTGTGATTAAATAAGGCCAGGGCATCGAAAATTACAGATTTACTGTTTGCAGAAACAAATCTCCCAAATCTCTCGGAGAAAGCAATCAAGAGTTTAGGCAAGTCAGTCGTTAGTAGTCTGAAAGATACCTTCCCTATCAACTGAGTCCCAATTGACACTATATTTTAAGATCCTTAATGATGTATAGTCGATTACATGGGTGATGATTCGTTTCAGAATTATATTTGCTTCCTCAATACTAACCAATATAAAGAACATTTTGAATTCAATCTGATTCCACGCGATACAGTTTTTTTTTGTGCGCCTAAAGAATTATGAAGTGGTAGGCGGGTAGGTCGAGATGTCGAAGCCGTTGGGGTATTAGCTGGTTAGTGTTCTAAATCGCTGTAGAAGCGGAATAGACTTCGATTAGTTTTCTAGATTAACTAGTTTCGCGTCTGAGAATCCAATTCGGGATTTGGGTTCTAAAACTACTTAGAACAACCTACATCTAGCTGAGACGGGTTTTTTTTCCTTGGTCAGCAAGAATGTTACGAAGTTTTTTTTTTGTTTTTTTAGTATCAACCTATTACTTTTGCTAGGATAGGTTTATCGGTAATTAGTGTTAGAATTATCCTGTTCTTTTTGGGGATTTACTTTTGAGTTTTAAATAGGTTGTGAGTGATTGATTCTCACGTAAACGAGTTTAGTTAGTGGTTTTCTTTTACCCTTTCGTTAGCTTGCATTATCTGGCTTGGGTGCCCTTGGAGCCAACGGGGTGTTTTAGCTTTAAACGCCATAGTTAGACATTCGCGGGCGAGACGCCAAAGGACTTTTAAATAGTTATTCCACCAATCAACGAAGGAATTTAATTTTTTTTTTTAGTTTTAGTTTTTTTATTTAGCAAGAAAATGGGGATTAACTGGCTTTCGAACCCAGAAATCCAACGGATTTAATGTTAATCTAATTTAATATCTCTCCGCCACGACGGAACATCGAAGCCTTCCCATGTTGATTTTGCTTTTCCTTAATACTAAACCTGACACATTAGCAAGTGTCGGTAGAGCATTCACGAGTTGTCTCAAGGTATTTTCAATTATTTTTGTGTGTTTTTTACATTAAGATTGGCTACGAGGTTAGTAAGTATTTGCATGTACGTACGTGAAGGAGAATGTAAACTAATACAAAATTAGTGTCACATGGACTCGTTTTTTTAGTGAGGTTAAATGTGAAACAACTTACAATAATCTCGACGCATGTGTAAGAAAGGCAGAAACAAAGAACGCGCACAAATCGCGCCGCTGACCTTATACCTGTAGATAGCATACGAAACAGTCTCTCATTGGCTAATACAAATCTCGATGCAATTGTAAAAGAAAGGCCTAACTCCTTATATATTTAATTTTTAATTTTTTAAAATTTAATTTAATTTAAATTTTAATTTTACAAGTACATCGTGGAGAGAATTATGAGTGCATGCAACCTGTCAAGGTGGGGTGGGCTACCTAACCGGACCTATCTGATGTTGCAATACCCGAAATTCGTAATGAAGTTAAGTTGACGTCACTGATGATGTCCACCATTTCATTTTATAAATGTATTTCAAGAATTTCCCTCCCCTACAAAAAAATTCTTACAATCTAAAAATACTTTCTGGTTTGAGATAAGCTGCAAAAGTTTGATAATCCGTAGAAAACGAACTTCATCTGTGCGGAAATTGTTCAGCATTTATTTCTAGATAGAAGTGTTGATATTACATAGTAATTAAACACTCAATTTTTCCTTATCTTAATGCATTGTTTAACTTTGGGATGTATCGTTTCTATCGCAATACGCTTCTCTTCTCTATTAAAATATCGTCCATACGTGTAAACTTCTGTACTTTTAGTATTTTGTTGTTGTTTCTCTTAGAATTATTATAATGTCGATAGTTAGTCATTTCTTTACGCTTTTCCTTACTAATCGAAACAGTAACATCTGCGTATCTTATATTGTAAAGAATGTGTTTACCAATAATAAGTCTTGGAAGGATTCATAGTTTTCTTAGAATTTCCGTATTCTGAAGGTTGAAAGGACAAAAACGAATCCTTGTCTTATACACTTTTTTGTATACTAGTTCTATAAATTTTTTTTTTCATATGCAGGTTGTTTACTCATAGCTTAAATCCTGTATTAATAAAATATCTTTCCCAAATAAAGTTTTCCTAGTAGTTCAAATAGATCTTCTGTCCTATCATATGAAAATATTTTTACATAGTTCCTGAAAAACAGGTATACGCCCTTTAGCGTTTTTATTGACATCACTCTGATTATACCGCATTGTATATTCCAATGACCGACAATTAGTCGTTTTGTTCTTATTTCATGTCCTGTCTAATCCTGTTACACGATATACTCAGGAGAATCCACATGATAAGCTTACTTAAGTGGTTCATTAAAGTGATTATCCGATCTCGCTAGCATTCATTTGCACCTGGTTTCTTGGACAGTGAGATATAAATATACAAAGGTATCTCGGAAGGTTACCATTATTCTACATTCCAATTCTTCCATTAAAATCGAAAGAAAATTGAATTCATCATAGAATGCCCCCAGGAAAGACATACGTGCAGTAAACACATTTTATAACTACGAAGGCCAGTAGCATGTCATATAAATCAAATATTTTCAAGTAAAAGTTTTTAAAATGTGTTTCTTGCAGGCTTTCCCATCGTTATTTCATAGTTTATGACTTCATAAAATGGCTAAAAGGATGACATTATTTTAAATATTCAAGAAATTCAGAAAATATTTAATAATCATGAGAAAAAAACATCCTTCGTTTTGTCTTGGTTTTTTAAAAAATGATTGTTGTCAGTTGAAGAATTCCGAATAAGGCAAATATTTTTCATACTTAAAATTCTAGCTTCGGGAAATATTTACGGATAAAAAAAAGAGCATAGACTTTTCCCATCTTAGTTTTTCCAATAATTAATCCAGGAGTTTTAATTCTGGAGACACAGTGTCGGTAGTGTGTGTTACTACAAGTGTGATTTGATGGTTTTACTCGGAAGGGGTTATTCTAAAATAACACGACACGTTGTATGTAACCAATTATCGTAATAGCATTTGCCGTTGTAATTAAAAATAGATCAAAACGAATCTGTGCCCATAGTAAAATCCAGTATTAATTGTCAGGTGAAAACCTGACATTGGTTACTGTTGTGGATTCCGGGGATGGAATCCTGCACAAATAAATAAACAACGCCAGTAATTGAAATAGGAAAATAAGTGTATTGAACGTAAGAATACAAACTTGAAATGAAGATTAGTAGTACAGGAATGCGGGTTAGTAGAAAGTATATGTACAAGTCTTTGTAAGTGAAGCCGTAATTATCTTTCTTTCTCTTTCTCTCTTTCTCTCTCTTTCTCTCTCTCTCTCTCTCTCTCTGGACTCTACGTATCTCAACCTTGTCTCAACGTATCTCCTCCCTGTCTCCAACTCTGTCAGTATAAGTATACTTTAGACGAGTCCATCTTGTGTAAAAGGGGAGAGCACAACAGCAGTAACAATAAAGGTGGGATTCGGCGTTGATTTAGATTGAAAACGTTGTCATTCATCCAAAAAATCCAGGAAATATAACTCTTCAAAGAGTTTTTCAGAAAATTAGGTTTCTCCAAGTCACTGTTATTTCACTTTACAGTATTGGAGGGCGTTTCCTTCCTCACCGTTTGCGTAAAGTAGTGGGGAAAGCTAACACATGTTTAGGTTATTATTTTCTCTTCGAGTTATATGAACTATCCACGATCTTGTTTCTGATGTTGGAAACTTCAAATAATGTTGGAATCTTCTGTTATTTAGCACAGCTCTTTTTTATGATTGTGTAGCGCCAAACAAGATGAATAATAATCCTCTTTAACACCAACAGAGTCCATTATCATCATCGACCTGATGCAAGCGAATTAATCCGTTAATATGGTTGTATAGTTTAAACATTTCTGAACGTTTGATACTCCAGGGATGACATTCATATGGGTGTCTAGATTTCATGAGTTTATATAAGAGGCTTGCATTACCTATTTTTTAATCATTTGCCCCAGGCAAGGCAGGAGTGCCACTAGTACGTAGGGGGTTACCGAGAGTAAATGTGAAAGAAATGCCTGGGTATAAGGAATAGCGAGGAAAGGATAAAAACTGAACGGGGGTTCAATAAGATAGAAAATGGCAATTGATGTTGTATTTAAACTTTTGAAGATTGTACTTAGCAAGGAAGCAATTAGACAGGAGTCCCACAGGCTGGAAGTGCGAGAAAAGAAATTGATTAGATGAGTAAACGTGGCGGTTATATTTAACTAATGCAACAGTAAAATAGTGGGACCTAGATGCCAATCCAGCAGAACGGTTAACGTCGGGGCACGAAGGTAAAACGCTGTTTAGAGTATTTGCCATGAAATTATCTGTACAAAAGACAGAGGGAAAGAGTTAGTTGGTGAGAATGTACCTGAAGTCGAGATGCCAGGTCAGGATCGACTACATTGCAGATACTTCTTCAGATTTTGTCACGAACCTCGATCTTGCGCTGTTGAACAAAATGACTCCGAGCACCACCTATTCTATGCCCAATTACCTTGTCCCCAACACTACAGAACGCTATAGCGAAATTGTATCAGGCGCGTTGTTTGTTTTAGCTTTTGTCAATAGCACAGTATAGTAAGGTCAGTTGGGCACCGTTTGTGAGAAAAAGAACACCATGACGCAATTCATTCCGCCAGAAATTTGGAAACGGCATATTGTACTGCTTGGCATTCGCGCCGGAAGATCCAATACGCACTGTTGAGAGTGTTTGGGCATCAATCCGAGGACAGTGCAGCGTATTCGGAAAGAGATGGATGAGTCTAATGGTGATTACGAAGATACTATAACTCGGAAAACGTTTCGAAAAGCCATCCTTATTAATTAGAGTAATAAATATATATCTTTAGAATAATTAGTGTCATAAAAATATATCTATAAAATAAATAAAGTAATAAATATATATCTATAAAATAATTAATGTAATAAAAATATATCTATAAAATAAATAAAGTATTAAATACATATCTATAAAATAATTAATGTCATAAAAATATATCTATAAAATAAATAAAGTAATAAATATATTATAAATAAATAAAGTAATAAATATATATCTATAAAATAATTAATGTAATAAAAATATATCTATAAAATAAATAAAGTAATAAATATATATCTACAAAATAATTAATGTAATAAATATATATCTATGGAATAATTAATGTAATAAATATATAGCTATAAAATAAATAAAGTAATAAATATATATTTATAAAATAATTAATGTAATATATATAAATCTATAAAATAATTAATGTAATAAATATATATCTATAAAATAATTAATGTAATAAGTATCTATCTATAAAATAATTAATATAATAAATATATATCTATAAAATATTTAAAGAGATAAATATATATCTATAACATAATTAATGTAATCAATATATATCTATAAAATAATTAATGTAATAAATATATACCTATAAAATATTTAAAGAAATAAATATATATCTATAAAATAATTAATGTAATAATTATATATCTATAAAATAATTAATGTCATAAAAATATATCTATAAATTAAATAAAGTAATAAATACATATCTATAAAATAATTAATGTAATAAATATATATCTATGGAATAATTAATGTAATAAATATATAGCTATAAATAATTAAAGTAATAAATATTTATATGATTTCTATAGATTTCCGCCTATAAAGCATTAATGTCTCGTATCCTTTTGTAGACATTAGTCACTAAATGATTAATGGAAAAATAAGCAAGAATTTCTTGGCCCAAAGTTCTTCTGACGATCTAATCTTGAAAAATAATTTCATACCAGAGTAATGTAACGGTTTAGATGTGCCTTCATAGCTGCGAACTCCCGAATTATTGTTGAAGGCCTCAGACTCAATACGGTGGCCCACATCAAATGTCTTGCACTGCGTCAAGAGGGTAGATGCTGGAAAAAGGTATTTCTGGAAACCGGACTCTATGACACACAAGCCTGAAAAAACAGTCGCGGCCGTCAGACATTTTCTGTGACCACATCACCAGTTAAATCTGGCCAGCTAACTCCCCAGACTTAAATTGATTCTGTCTAAAATGAAAATAAAATGCAACTATTAAATCGGTATGGTTTATTTTTCCAATCGGTGACAGTTGTTAGTACACCCGCCAAGGGAATAGATATAACTAAATGTTAATTCTAGCGCTATAATCTAGTGTTAAGATAAAAATATTACACCGCCTGTTTACCTCCTTTACTTTTTTGCTCTATTGAGTTTACTTTTTATACAAAGCTCAAGAACCACCCAAGCTAGAGGATTACTGCTATTAGATTGTTTGAAAAAATATGTCCGACTTAAAATAAAGCATATGTGTTATAATATATTAATAGGATAGTTTCACATAAAATGATTATTCATTCTTAAAGATTAATGGAACTTCTTTGTCAATCTTATATCGATCTCTTTCAGGATTGAACTTAAAACGTTATATGCCCATCATCCCGAACATGAAAAATGATTTGCCTTTACACTTTTTGTATGAGTTCTAGCTTGGCCATAATGTTTCTCCAAATGCTGTCCATATTAACTTATTAACTGCCAAATTTTTTAATGCGCATTTTTGGCCCAGACAGGTGTCTTAGGAGTTTATTTATTCCTTATGTTTAATTTCAGTAGTTACCATTGTCGTTTTTATAGAAACTAGAACATCAAATATATATGTGTATAAAACATCAAAAAATAATATTGATTAGAAATAATAAAAAATACTTTTCAAAGTAGTCATTATTTTTCTACTCGTTAAATCTAAAATTACGACAGAAAGTGTCTTCTTACGGCTAATAATAAAAACTTTAAAGACTAAGTGTTGTAAAATTTACCCCTGCAAATGCAATTTATGTAAGCAATTCAATGTAAATACAAGGAATAGCATGTAGTGAGTTTAATTTTAATAGATCCCCAAATGGGGCTCATGGCAGTTAATGGGTTAATAAAGCCTGTTGTGAAAACTCCACTTTTGATAGGACGGTACTGCGTTGGATTCTGATTTCCACGGGTGAAGAGGGGCATCTTGAAGCTGAAAGTGGTAGTGGACGTCCATCCACAATTGAGAAACAACATCTGAAAATTTAAGTCGAAGAAAGCCAACGCCAAAGTGTCAGATAAATGTCTCAGATAATGGTTATCAGCATCTTAATATCGGACCATCTCAAGAAAATTGGCAAGGTGAAAAATCTCGGTAAATGGTTTTCACGTGAATAGTTTGATGTTTTGAAGCGTGTTCGATGCTGTATCTGCGAAATTTCAATGATGCACTTCTTGATCGAATAGAAACCTGTAATTAAATATGGATCCTTCATGACAATCGTAAAGTAGCGGATCATTGGATTGATCATGGCGAAAGATCCAAATTATTTCCAAATCCATATTTGCACCATCAGAAGTTTATGGTAACTGTCTGGTATTCCGCCATTGGCGTTGTTCATTCCAGCAATCTGGAATCGGAGTAGAATATTACTGCTCAAATGTATTGTCAGAAAATGGATGAAATGTCCATCTAATTAAGTAATATGTGAACGGTGCTGATTAATCGATGACTGGCAAGGCTCACTAACATATCACCAGGCTGACACGGCAGAAGACCACCGACTTGGATCCAAAGATTATGTGACAGTCTCTCACCCACTAACAACCACTTTTTGAAGCATCTTGACAAATTTTAAAGCCAAAAGCCACCACGCTGTTGCAAAGAAAACTAAGAAAGAACTTTCAAAGATTTCCCGCCTTTCAAATCTTTAGAGTTTTATACTAAATGCATAAATAAACTTGTAACTCGGTGAGAGAAATGTATAAATGTTCAGAGTTACTATTTTAACTGAATTAGACACTATCTGTCTCTATCTCTGAGATGTCGTCTTATGATTACTTACATTATTTACATGATTCGGATTGTTATCCTCACGCCTAAAGGGTTCGGTTCGAAATTCCAATCATCTGAAGAAGGCCGGAGTGTACAACAGCCGAAACGTTGTGAATATGGCAATGAAGATGAGGATAACAGTTCGAATAATGTAAATAATGTAAGTGATTTAAACGCTGTTTAAAATATATTAATCCAGAAATAACAGTTGATCCTAAAACGGGATATGATTTTTGGAACAACATGATAGACCGGTAATGACGAAGAGGATGATTATTCCAAATGAAATAGAAGGAAATAAAATGAAATGATAATCAGTACTAGGATGAATAACAGTTGTGACCCATGACTTGATTAAATAATGAGCATTGTGTTTAATTAAGCATTAACTTTTAATTATTAAATTAAGTTAATTTTATTTGTTTGCTATAATCGCTCATTTAAAATTCCCTGAAGTTTGACATGTATAATTAAAGAGCTGCTAATATTATTCGAATCTGACATAACTGTATGAATGAAATATTTTCAGAGATCGCTTGTTTGGTTTGGTTTGTTTTGTTTTACGGCATATCAACCTCAATGGGTTATTTAATGCCGACAAGGTTTTTATTGCTGGTAATATTATTTAAAAAAATGTATTGCTGGTAATAATGTTTTTCTTCAAAATTCATTGTTGGTAATAATGGTTTACAGAAATATATTGCTGGTATTAAAACATATTTTTACACTTTCATAGTACTTTGACCCCAGTTTGGAGGTTATCAATTTACCCATAGCTGGGACCCTAACAAGTGCTACCACCCGAGGGTCAGGGGGGCCTGGGAAAACTAGCAATTAAGAGGTTGTTCCACGCTTCTCAAAAACCTCTTGATCAGAAGCCTTGCTGTCGGATGTAGTTTTAACCATGACGCGGATGTAGTTTATCGTCTTACCCAGGATGCCAGAGATCGCTTGTAAAATTATTCTAAAGAAAAACAGTATCCAAACTTAAATAAACGTATTACAAAAAATAAAATAAATAAATAGATTACTAAACTTTCATGGAGTTTTCTCGCATATCAGATTAGACACGAGATAATCTTCTTAAATTTCAAGCTTCTTTATATTGTTATCATATATATATATATCATACCTCTGTAGTTTGGAACATCCCGAGTTGTAAGGTGTGGACAATTCGAAGAAGAGACATTCTTTTATTCTAATCCCAGGCTCATACCCTGGCCGTAGGAATAGTAATCGTCTTATGGCCTCTACTCCAAATAACCTTTTGCATAAATCACTTGTCAGCAGTTTAGAAGCGACATCTTATAACATGGATGCAGCGAGATATATGAGTTGGAGTAAAAAAAAAGAAATGCTAATAAGAAAAATGGCAGCTCTTACATAAACTTGCTAATGCAACAAAGACGGCAATTGTAGACAAACAAAGCTCTCAAGGAAGTGGATGTACACAACAACGCACGCATACATCTTTTGAATCTATGTAACTGTACAATATTCACCAAAACGCGGGTGAATACGTATATATGAGCCTGTGAAATAACTGAATACCTATGTATATATAAAGGACTTATATGTCATATGTAATCTCATAGAATAGCGAACACTGGGCAATCTCCTCGCAGAAACCTGAGGCGACAGATATGTTATTCAACCAATGAAAGCTGAGAATCTCATGGACATGACATATGAATAACGAGGAAGTTTTAAGTTCTACAAGGAAACTGATCCAAACAATCGGAAAGAGATTAAACTTCTCGGTGACATTAAGAGGAAAGAAGTAACCTTTGCCTAGCAGTGAAAATTAATTTTCCGAAACAAGGTCCTAAAGAGACGATCAGAGATAATTTCCAAATGCTTGCAAGAAGATAAATTCGCTGAGTGTCACCAACAGTCGCATCATAGTACAAAAGACAGAATACCATAATTGTAATAAATTAATTTCACATACTAAAACATAGAATATAAGAACATACAACAGAGAACACAGAAAAATATACAAAAGAAAAAAAGTAATATAAATAAACATATAACTTTTAAATTAGTTGATTTATAATATTTATACTCTGTAAATTTAGATTGAGCACGGTTTTGTAAAAATAAAAAATAATCAATAAGAACACCTGATTATAAATCTTACTGTCCTTTCTTTATATATATATATATATATATATATATATATATATATATATATATATATATATATATATATATATATATATATATTTCCAATTGTAAAAGAACGAAGAATATCATTTCAACGTTCTAAACGTTATTTATTATACACTGTTACATTAGATATAAACAACACCATCATTGTTAGCTACCTGAAGAAACGTTTGACTTTAACGTTGACACAAAATGTACAATTTTGTAGTGGATATTTACATGTTCTAATATAATAGTGTATAATGTAAATCTCCTGAAAAAATTAATTTCAGTTGAGCTCTTTGGTTTGAGGTGTGAGTTTGTACACAGTGACTATTTAAGCTAATATAACATGACTCTTCGGCAGAATTGAGTCACTGTCAGTCAATGTGTGTTTATCTAAATCTAAAAATAAACACGCTAAAATTCACCTTCATCCCTGCCGTGAGCCGACGGCTTAGTGGTAGAATTTCCGATTGACGCCAATTCAGTCGGGTTTCGATCCTAGCTAGAGGCAACCGGACATCTAGCCACACTGATGAGTTGTGAAACAGCGAAACAGTCTGTCTGTGGATGACAATATATATATATATATATATATATGTGTGTGTGTGTGTACATGCATATACGTATATGTGCGTTGATGTCGCGTATCACACAGTTTTGTAGTTTTTGCGTGTTTCTTCGTATGGTATGTAGTTGAAACTATTAAAGCCTTACCGATGTATCAGTCAGTCAGTTATGTGTCGTGCGTGATACACGCTTAGGCGTTCAACGAGGAAGATATTTTTTCCCGCAGTAGCTTGCCATTTCTTTCTGCGGTTGACAAGTTGCCATCCAATGCTATAGAACCCGGTCTTTCCTATTTACCCATAGCTGGGGAGTGAAGAGGAGGATTCATACCATTCCCAAGGGTATTAGCACGTAAGTGAATGTAATGACTGGAATTCGAACTCGGCTCTCTGATTCCTCAATCCGTTCCGCTATCTATTACTCCACCGTGCGTGATTCTAAATTAACGTTTTTTGTATCATTATCCATACACCATCTTACTGAATTTTAATTTTTGGTTTTCTAATTTTACTTTTATTATTTATCTGTATTTAAAATCCCTTCAGTTAAGTTTGATATTATTATCATTATTGTAATTTTATTATTTATATTAAAGACCCTTTTATTACACTATCTAATTTGGAATTGGGTTGATTTGTCCTGGCTAAAATAAGGGGCGATGGCGGTCAATTTGTTGTATAACCCGATGAACAAAGTTCCACAAATTAAGGAAAAACTTCTTGGCCACGTCAGTTTTTTAGGCTTACTACCACCCACTCCTTACTTCCTTCTTCCCTTTTCTTTACATATCCTCACTCTATCTCACTTTTAAAAGAACCTGATCATACGTCACTTTTCTTCTTCCTCTCCTTCTCTGTTCTGTTCTCTCTTGCATTCCCTTCACCCTGTCAATCTAATATATCAGTCTGGGTTATTATCTCTATTTACTAAGATATTTCGGTCTGAAGAGATGAAGATATAGATATTATTAAATTATAAACAAAATGAATCTTTTAGGTGTTCTTGATTATAATCATTATTATTATTATTATGCTCTGTAGTCTACATTGAGCTCTCCCTGGATTAATATCCTCCTTGGAATCATCTCTATCAGTCACAAATTGGTAATATATATATATATATATATATATATATATATATATATATATATATATGAAGAAATATAGTCTTAAGATATGCTATATTTATGGGATAAAGTGTTCAATATCAGAGATAGAGCGTGTGCAAATATAAAAGTGAACAGAAGTCAACACTTAGAAGCGACAGTCTGTTTCATGCTAGATGCAATCGTCAGGCCATGAGTAAATCGTAGCCTGATTGCATCTAGCATGAAACAGACTGTTGCCTCTAAGTGTTGACTTCTATGTTCACTTATATATATATATATATATATATATATATATATATATATATACACAGTGGTGTTGAATAAGTGATCGTACACATGAAAATATTTCATATTTTTATTTTTAACGTATTAAATTAACAAAACGGGAATATATCTACTGTATCAGATAGCATACTAAAAATGTATGCATATAAAACTAAATAATATTCCATGTTTAAGAAAATATAGCAATATTTAAAAAATAATCGTACATCAGAACAAAACATGTTTTTTCCATTTAAAATTTTGTAGCAAAGCCTTTATTAAGTTCAACAGCAACGAA
>OZ038482.1:128738231-128740731 GCA_964036315.1 Acanthosepion esculentum | reverse complement strand
CTGTCATAAATCAAAATTGATGAAGGAATACTTTGATGAGAAGCAAGTGAGTGTTATGACATGGCCACCCCAATCTCTTGACCTCAACCTCATAGAAAAGTTATGGAGCATTATAAAGTACAGGCTCTTGAGAAAGCAGTTGAGCAACAAAGAGGATTTGATTATGAATTTCATATCCGAATGGAATTCAATGCTTGGAGATGAGATTTGCCAGCATCTAATCAAGTCAATGCAAAAAGGGTTGAAAGTAAAAAGGTTATTCAAAATAAAGGAGGACCCATAGATTATTAAATATTTCAAACTATATTACCTATTATAAAAAAATTATACTCTATTATTCTTTATTTAAAGCTGTTCGGTTATTTTTCTATTGATTACTAGTTGCAGGAAATAAGTGAGTCACTTTTTTTGTCCCTAAATCTCATTTATATCCAAAATTATAATTATCAATAGAATACCTTAGGGTGAGTATACTTTTTTGCTAGGTGGTCGGGAAGGGGGCTTTATATTAGTAAGATTAAAAATTAGTTTGACCCGAAAAACAATAGACGAAAAATTTAAAAAAAAAAATCAGGTGAGTCACTTTTATCGAACGCACTGTATATTTTTTATAAATTCCTTGAGGAGATCTTCTAAATAAAAGAAGGTGTGTATCGAAACCTGCTTTTAAGCAAACAAAATATCTGAATGAGAACCGGAATATTAAAGAAATGTATTTTTTTTATTTATTGGTTCCGTTCTTCTCATGGTATCATGGTGTTCAAGTCGGTTTTTCCACAGAACTTGCTCTGGGTAATGTAACAAGGGAAGAAATCAGAAGATCTTTATCAAAGAAGAAGATCAAAATCAGGTAACAAAATAAAAGACAGAGAAAATAGGCGAAGCAACATGAAGATCTGGTAAACTACAGCAAAGTGGGAAGTGCCTTTGATGTTCTGTGGATCTTTGTGGCGTTCTGATCCCTGAGCAGGATGCGTCGTAGACAAGAAGGGAAACGAACATCTCTTACCATTACAGCGATGTACACAGAACCAATGTTGATCAGTTGTACATGAAAGATTTGCGCACACCCGGCGGCGTTTTCAAATCTGATTCTAAAATTCAAACTAAATTTCCTATTTTTGACAACCTTATACGCAGAGGTTTGGGCGTCTCTCCTTTCTGCAAACTAGTAGCTAATAATGTTAGCACGTTTAAAGGATTATCCTTCGTGAGGATTAATTTTCAGTCTCTACAAATAAGAGAATTTGTATGATTACTAATGGTTTAGAGACATATTACATGGAAACACCCGTTCTCGTAAGATCACGTAAGTTAAGCTTAGTTAATAACAAGATGGGATATCGCTTGGGAATAACAAGCTTCGATGTGTGGATGGTGTAAGGGATAACGGCTCGGAATTAGAAATCGGTGAGGCGTTATCATTTAGATCACCTTCTCATCCAGGGCTTCCGTCTGCTTGGTATTCTCCCCCAAACTATCGGTTAATTAGTAGAAATTATACAGTTAAAAATCATTATCTTAAATAATTTTACGATCTAAAAATATTTTCTTAATTTAATTTACTTGCAAAAGGTTGATAAACCGTAAAAAATCGAATGATTACAAAATCTGAAAGATATAAATATAATAAATATAAATATGGACGGTATAAAAGTATATATATATATATATATATATATATATATATATATATATATATATATATATATATATATATATGATGAAAATGTGGAAAAGACAAAGCAAAATCCGAATATGTGTTTTGTTATTTTGTTTTTGTTTTTGTTATTCTGTCGACGTCAGACGTTTCGGTCAAATAGACCTTCTTCAGGACATGGTTAATGGAGACATATTTATATTAGATTTAAGTTAGATGAAGAGACGATATATACAGGACTAGTCAGAAACAGAAAAAACTGAAAATCTAAAGTCAGAGTATTCTTTCTTGGAGTCGGATACGCTGGCGCCGCGTGGGTGGCGCTGCGAAAACCTGCTCCCAGGGAAGAGATTTTATCCTAAGTGGAATAGTACATATATATATATATATATATATATATATATATATATATATACTGATGCATGTTTCATTAAATAATATAGACAATTTTTGTCTATTTATTTTATGTAAATTCTTTTCATAATATATGATTCCTGTTTATTGCTGTTAAGGGCGTTCCATTTTTCTTTGGCTATTTCATTTTGTCTTTTCACAAGGCTACATAGATAATTCTAAGTGTTGATAGTTTGGTGGGCTGCTGGATCATGGAATTTAAATTGTCTGTATTTAAGCAGCATTTTTTCATTGATGCATATTTCATTAAATAATTTAGACAAGTTTTGTCTATTTATTTTATGTAAATTCATTTCATAGTATATGATTCCTGTTTTTCTTTGGCAATTTCAAATTGAAATAGCCAAAGAAAATTTTTACACCCTTAACAGTAACAGACAAAAATCATACCCTATGAAAAGAATTTACGTAAAATAAATAGACAAA
>OZ038482.1:128723231-128735731 GCA_964036315.1 Acanthosepion esculentum | reverse complement strand
AAGTGCTGATCGGAAAGCAGATAGCTAATTGGTATTATAGTGAATATAGCCTGACTAGGGAAATGGAAGCATAGCCTTGTAAAAATGATTCATTTATGCCTTACATGAAAGAAAATGCTGCAAAGAGCTATCCGGAAACCACAAATACTTCTATTCTTATTCACTGTTTTTTGGGAAAAATTCCCCCTAAAAAAACTGAGTGTATCTTTGCGAAGACCCAAAGCCCAGCATGTCTTGAAAAAATCTTCACCAACCCGAAGATCAAATACTGCACATCCTCGTCTCGTGGACTTTTACTGTTCATGCGCAGTAGTGTCCTCTTCCAATTGGTTGCTAAGTTACACTCGATTCAACCGATTCTCGTGGCATTTAAAATAGATGGATACTTTTCGAACAATCATATATTTTGATTTATATGGTCTGTATTTAGTAATTCCCCATCGTCGGTATTAATCATTTATAGGACACAAGCAAGAAGGTTATATCGAGTGATGACATCCTACCCGTTCATGCGAACTGATTCTTAATATCATAAAACCTTAGTGAACCGATTGTTGGATTATCCTAAAGTTATCTTATATATGAATAGCCTATATATAACAGCTAAAAATATAATTAAGACTATTTTTTGTGTTGAACATACTTTATTCTGGCAAAAGAAATCGTCTTGAATTTAAGAATTTGGCAATTATTCTCATTATAAATTTGGTAGGTCTTCCATTGGTTATTTAGGATTATATTAAGTTTGAATGTGGTTAAGAAACCATAAAATAGCTGATGACACTAGAGCCAAAAAGCATCTGAGTATGACGATAAACTACATCCGCGTCCTGGGTTTGACGATAGACTACATCCGCGTCCTGTGTATGACGATAAACTACATCCGCGCCCTGTGTATGACGATAAACTACATCCGCGTCCTGAGCAAGACGATAGACTACGTCCAACAGCAAGGCCTCTCATCAGGAGGCTTTGAGGAGCGTGGAACCACCTCTTAATTACTGGTGTTCCCAGGTCCACCCTGACCCGGAGTGGTAGCACCTGTTAGGCTCCCAACTATGGGCAAATAGTTAACCCCCAAACCCAAACCTCGTCCTGGGTATGACGATAAACTACATCCGCGTCCTGGGTATGAAGCTAAACTACATCCGCGTCCTGGGCATGACGATAAACTACATCCGGGTCCTGGGTATGACGATAAACTACGTCCAACAGCAAGGCTTCTGATCAGGAGGTTTTGAGGAGTGTTGAACCACCTCTTAATTGCTGGTGTTCCTAAGTCCACCCTGACCCAGCTTTGTAGCACCTATTAGGGTCCCAGCTATGGGCAATTAGTTAACACCCAGAATACATTCGCGTCCTGGGTATGACGATAAACTACCTCCAACAGCAAGGTCTCTGATAATACGTTTTTGAAAAAATAATGTTGCCAGTTGTACGTTTTTGAAAAAATAATATTACCAGCTCTACATTTTTGAGGAAAAAATATTAACAGAAATAGATTATCAAAATTGTTTAATTCTTTTTAATACTATAAAGTGATTTGTTTCTATTCAGAGATTGAAAAGACAATAAGCAGAATAGGTTCCCAAAGATAACCTGCCTTTATAGAACCGTATCCTGGAAATTTAGGATGCCATTATTTGTTATATCCACATCTGAATATGATGCATTAGTTATCTGGAATTAAAAATAAAATTCTTGTAGGATCCATGGAATTATCTTGATATATTTGATTCAATCTTGAATTTAACTTTAAGTAATTTAAACATCTAGTCATAAAACTTGCACATTCTAATTATTGCATTATAGCAATTTTTTATCCGAACTGTTTCCGCTGTCTACAAATATTTTTAGAATATTTTTGTGTGCAAAGAAGTCTTGTTAACCAAACCCAAAATGTACCGAAAAGTACTTGAACCGACCGACAACAGGTTCCAAAAGAAATGCCAAAATCCGGTCATGTTTTAGAAAGAAGGTTAGGGTAAGAATTTGCAAATCAATGTCTCTAAAAAGCAATCTTCTATTTTTACATGCTGTCGCTCTTCAGGCTGTGTGCGATCATGGCTCTCCACAATTTCCAGTATTTTATTATTTTAAATCAAGTGTGTCGGCATGCTATACCACACAGCCGCTGTTTTGTCATCCATTTACGAAAGCTCGGAAGCTAATTATTCAGTCACTCTTTATACGTCTTGTCTTTATTCTGTCCCGATAGTGCAAAATTACCCAAGGTAAATTTACTCATTATTTGTCCCAAATATTTCATTTATATAATTTATTTAAGAAGGAAACAACGTATTATTAATTACATTAAGCTTTTATATCATGTCCGTTTTAAAAGTCAATTTAAGCCGCGACAAAAGCCGAAATAGGAAAGAATAATTTCCCACGCATGCAGACAAGTCTTAAGCTCTGAAGAGATTAAATGCAACGCATTCATATTTACAAGTGTCCTCCATTTAATTTTAAGTCGTGATATAAGCCGAAAGAGGAATAACTAATTTCCCACGTATACAGATAAGTTTTAAGCCCTGAAGAGATTAAATTCAATCCATTCTCTTTTGCAAGTGTCCGCCATTTAATTTTAAGTTGCGATATAAGCCGCAAAAGGAATCAATAATTTCCCACGCATACAGATAAGTTTTAAGCCCTGAAGAGATTAAATGCAAGCCATTCTCTTTTGCATGTGTTCTCCATTTAATTTTAAGTCGCGATATAAGCCGAAATAGGAAACAATAATTTCCCACGCATACAGACAAGTCTTAAACTCTGAAGAGATTAAATGTAAGCCCTTCTCTTTTGCAAATGGCCTCCATTTAATTTGAAGCTGAATGAAGCGCAGCTTATTAAATATTTATACTAAAAAATATTTAAATTTTGATTCATAGTTCAAGTATAAAAGGTATATATTTAAATATCAAGAATTTTACAGACAATATAGGTATTTTCTATTCTTTGCTCAAATTCTATCATAGTAATTTATTTTTTAAATGTCCTTATTAATCAGATTATTTTCCTTGAATGTAACTTGGTGCTTCAAAACAGGCATTACAAATGTTTATTTTCAAGAGTTTCTTAAATTAAGTTTCGTAATAAAATTCTCTTTATAGAACAAGTTGTAGAATAACGGTCGATTATATCTCATCGTATTCTTTTCTAAAGGGAAATCCATTGGGATAATCCTTTCCTCTATTATTCAATTTCACGATATAAAGCCTAAAGCCACGTTTTCAATGCGTTTAAAATACAGTTTTAGCGAGCAACATTAAGCCACATAGAAATATATGCTATATTACCAGAGAAATGGTATAGTCTTATTATTTGGGTTTAAGGCCGTGGATGACAAGTGTAATTATATTAGCAATTTTTTCTCAAATTATATTTTATCAGCATGGCTGAATTCAAGGTTAAATGGGAATAAATTTAAGAAAAAAAAACACTGTTTTGCACCAGTCTTTTAAATGTCAAGCTCCTGCCTCTTTTAGAACCAATCCTTGTATAGAGGTCTTCACCTTTACATAGATTCCGATCTTCTCTATACACAGTGTGACATTTCATGATGCAGGCATCGTGGTTTTCCCCAACTTATCTTTTGTTTCTGTCTATATTTCAGAGATGAGGTATTGTAAGTAATTACACTATTTACATCATTCGGTCTGTTTTCCTCATTTTTATTGCCGTTTCGACTTTTGTACGCTCCGTCTATCTTCAGGTGATATACGTTGGAATTTCGAACCGAAATTTAGTTCAGTTTAGGAGAAGATTATTCTAATTCCAGGTGCAATGAATCTTTGGATACCTCAGTTTCAGTTAATTCCATTACTAACTCAACTCTCCAATTTCTTCCCTATTCTGCATTTAGGTATTGACTTAAAACTTATCTTTTCTTCTTTGTTCTTTTATGCATTCCCCCAAACGTCAAAATATGTTATTCTCTGCTGTTTTTTTCAGCGTCTTTTTTTTTCATTCTTTCATTTGAGTGTTATATTACCCAGACTCTCTTTCCTCATTATGTATTCCATGAATCGTACAGGTTCCTAATTTATAAATTATAAATTTCATTTAAGTCTCAGTTTAGCTTAAATCCTTCTCCGTGCTGTGTCTCTGCTATTTTCAGATTTAATCGCTTCGTTTATTTTCTTTATTCGTGAGGAGATTGTCAAGCATTCATTGCAGTGTAGGAGAGTGGATATTAGACGGCAGTTCGTTCATTTTTTTTTAAATTGCCTCTTTTTATCTTTTAATACAAAGCAATGTTAAATTCCGAACAGGTTACAGTATAAAAATAGCTTTCCATAAATCCTACAATATATATTTTTAATATTCAAAATTCTAACCTCATCAAGTTAAAATAACATATACAAGTGAGCAAACGTGGATGCATTACAAATACATGCGTAACAAGCGTTCGTTTGGGCAGCGAAAATAAACATCATTATCTACATCTAAGACCGGTGAACAAAATATAGTATATGCCCTGTTATATTTATATGCGAAATCCCACAATCTAAATAGCAGTTGATACAAATGGAGTCTAAAGGAGTCCTGACATTGAAGACTAAACTACTAGAGAAATAGTGGTGAATACATCTAGCTAATTATAGCTTACGACATTCTATTCATTATTATTTCTCGAGTAGTTTAGACTTCAAGGTCAGGACTGGTTTATCCTCCATCTGTATCAAATGCTACTTAGATGGTGGAGATTTGCAGGTAAATAAAACATTCAGTTAAGTGAAATCTGCAAACCAAAGTCAAATTAATTCGTATTCCTTTTGTGTAGAAAATTTTTCATTCATACTTTTTTATACACATTTAGCACTAGTCTTCTTCTGCATTTTCTGGGTTTTTGTGTGTGCTAGTCCGCACGCTCGGGTATGCCCGTCTGCACGGACATGCGTCGTGATCATTTTGCCCTTTTCATCGTTTTTCGATTTTTTTTTTTTTTTTTTAGCTTGGTTGTGTTCCGGCTCTAGACATGTCACCTATTTCATTTTTTATTTTTTCTCTGCGCTAATTGTTGAACATGGACTCACCTATTCCCTATGATTCGAACGTCTGCTCATAGGAGCGGTCATCGAATAGTGGATCGCAAGGTGTAGCGTTTCTATATTACTGCATTATTAGTCCGTGTCTCTCATGTGATTAAACCCGTTCTTCACTCAAACTATTGTTACACTGTTTCCTTACAGTATTATTAAGCAGTTCGTTGTACGAGTATTATAACAATTCCCCCCCGCGTTCACTTTCGAAAATAAATACACTTACGAAATGCATGGATATATCTCTTTTCCCCAATTGCAATTATGGTTGAAATAATAGGGTATACCATAATCGCTAGACTTGATAGGCAACTAGTCTAAGTGAAGGAAAACTATGAAATCAAATCCGGTAAACCACTCAACTATCTTTCACAAGAGATCATGGCAAATTTTCGGATGATAAAGAAAATGGATTTGTGTATGTTTACTTTTTAAACGTGTATTGCATTTGTTTTTAGAATAGAATATATATTGGAAGTAGAAAAAAACAACTTATTTCTGATAAAATCAATTTGAAAAATGAACTGATTGATTCGATCCAGTACTGCACCTATTTATAAAAAACATAATCAATGAAAAAGTTCCGTAAATATTTAAAAGAAAGGACGTTGTACTTTATTATGATAACGCCAGACCGTCCGATTTTTCTTTTCTTATTTTTGGGATATGAAATTGTCAGTAATTTGCCGTATCAATAAATCTTGTTCCTTTGGAATATTATTCGTGTCTGTCTTGACCGAAGCATCTAAATGAAAGGAATTAAATAGAAAATTACATAGAGAAGTTATTTATTGATCAAGGTTCAAAGTTTTGGAAGAATTATGAAGTTAGTCTCTCGGAATACAGAGTGGAAAATAGTAAATATTTTGTTGAAAAAAAATCAATTGTGAAGAATGTCTTTTATTTTGGTTTAAAATACCGACTGACATTTCGTGTTACGAATAATATCTAAACTAGAGCCATACCTACATGAATATATATTGAAAAGATTTTCCATCGATCGTTCGATTCATTTCCATTTGTTCGTTCCACCATCTTTACGTGTACCGAAGAATATTTTTTGTGTCAACACGTAATCCGTAAAAGCCCAAAGTGATAAATTTCATTGCTATACATTCTATATTGGGTCAGTCCTAGACAGTGCAACCTATGCTATCATAATTCTCAGCTAACGGCAGTTTATATCGTCACATAGTCTTATCCTTTCAGGTTCATCTTTCTATATATAACACTTGAGAATTAAAAGAATGTAGAGATATTTTGACAAAAAAAAAACGTGTTTGTTATATTTAGCGCCTTTAGTATCTGTCTATATTTCTGAGATGAGGTATTATTTACATTATTTGGATTATTGTCCTCATCTTTGTCGCCATATTTATTACAACGTTTCAGCCCTTCAGTATCTGTCTATATTTCTGAGATGAGGTATTAGGTACATTATTTACATTATTTGGACTATTGTCCTCATCGTTGTCGCCATATTTATTACAACGTTTCGGCCATTCAGTATCTGTCTATATTTCTGAGATGAGGTATTATGTACACTATTTACATTATTCGGACTATTGTCCTCATCTTTGTCGCCATATTTATTACAACGTTTCGGCCCTTGAGTATGTGTCTATATTTCTGAGATGAGGTATTAGGTACATTATTTACATTATTCGGACTATTATCCTCATCTTTGTCGCCATATTTATTACAACGTTTCGGCCGTTGTACACTCTGGTCTTCTTCAGGTGGTTGGAATGTCGAACTGAACCCTTTATTTCCTTCACTGTGGTAGACTGTTCTAGTTCCACGTGCCATGCTTAATGGATGTCAGTTATCTCCTGTTAACTTCCCTCTGAAAGTTCTCCACTGCCTTAGCCGGGTACTGAACTCACACTCTTTGGGTCCTGTCACTGGATGAAACTAACGTCTTTATCCACTGTGCTATGTGTCCTCAAGGGCACATGACACAATGGATTACATGGCACGCGGAACTAGAACAGTCTACCCCAGTGAGCTAAATAAAGGGTTCAGTTAGACATTCCAACCACCTGAAGAAGGCCGGAGCGTACAACGGCCGAAACGTTGTAATAAATATGGCGACAAAGGTCAGTGGTTTTATTTGCTAATTTTAGATGAGTCATTCATACTTACACTTTAAAAAATATAGTTTATGGATACAATGTCTTAAATAATTTAAGTAAAATGCATAACTGATGTTTTAAATATTTGTAAAAGAACAATAGAAGTTCTAATGAAAGCCGTAAGATAAGATCGTCAAAGGTGGTTTACCTCCACTGACTCCAGCTACCCGAAGAAAGTATAAAGTAAACAAAATAGCCCTTGCCGTTTTTTTTTACGTCGTACGGGAAAAAGTGATCATTCATACGCAAATGTTTGCATCATGTGCTGGGAAATCGGTGGGAATGGGGACATGTTGATCTTGACAATTGCATGTGCGTTGCGAACACACATCAGTCATAGCAAGAGCAGCAGCGAGGAAACATAGCAGTGTCAAAGCATCTTACCCGGAGTTGCCTGCTTTATCATTAAGGTGGGTTCGTTCCTTTGTGATAAGCCCCGTACTGACCGGGCACATTTGCTGAGTTTTGAGGCCCTGAAACTGTCCATAGTGCAGGAAAACAGCCAAACCTTACAGTGAGCGTAGAAAAAGCTTGCAGGTTGTGGATAAAACCGTCAGACTGCATAAGCTGAGCAAGTGGGCAACACACACTGTTGAAAGCCTATATGTAGAAACGAGTGACAGCCTGTTTGTCTATGCTTTTTCGGAACCACAACCTATCTATATATGATCGTATCATCATCAGCGATGAAAAGTGGGTACGTATGACACTTCCAGGCGGGACCCTGTACCGGACACCACAAGGCCATCTCTTCACCCACACAAGATCATGCTTTGTATCTGTATTCAACAAGCTGTGCACTATAAGCTGCTCCCAACGGGCTAGACCATTACTGCGGACCTGTGCTCGGAGCAGATGGAACGTGTTCAACAAGAACTGAAGCAGTAAAGAGAAAGCAGTGGTTAATCCCAAATGTGTACTCTTCCTGCATGACAATGCCAGGCCTCATGTTACGCGGGTGGTCAGGGATACTATACGGCGAATTGGTTCGGGGACAATGTCCCATCTACTTTACTGCCCGGACGTTGCGCCAATAGATTACGATATCTTTCATCCAATGGAAAGCCACCTTCGTGAGAAATTCTTCGCAAATGACAGACTTGCGACAGGCACCCACAGGCATCTTTGCGTCCAATATATCTGATTTCTAGCGCTGAGGCAATGTACTGCTGGAGGCATGTTAGTAAATGGATGACGATGGGGATTACTTTTTGCACTAACTGTATGTTTAATTTTCTGTACATTTCTTTTTCTAATAAATCAATAAAGGGCAACTTTGGTTACTCTGTATATTGCTTAAGAGTGGTAGAAATATCAGTAAACTTTAAAGCAGTTTACTCGACCCGTACACTTTACGATTGTTCAGGAATGTAACGCATTTGCATAATCTTTAAAGCGATCTACTCAAATAGACGACACTTGCGTAGTTAAAAATTGGCTAAGAGCGAAACAGATTTTCATATTCCCTGACCTACAAAAGTGAAAAAGCTCCTTCAGTAACCACGTTTTGTAGATGTTGAGGGGTCTCCCCTTTTTACACAAATGGACTCACCTAAGGTATATATATACTACTGCCAGTGAATACCCATACAGTAGTAGTAATAGAGAGAGTAGAGTCGGTTGGTAGAAGAGTCACACAGACGGTGCTAGATTTATTTTGCCATTTCAACAAAACTTATAGGAAAAATTCAATTTCTAACATTCCTTTTCTTAAATATGTCCTAACCAAATGTTTACGTCTCCATCATAGTCATAGCGAAAAGAAAGATTGCTGCTTGTTCTAACTTGATTATTACAGCTTTGCATATACAATCAAATTTCTCAAGTGGCGCAGATCGGAAGAGTTAGGTGGTTGGAAGCTTTTAGAATAGTTTTTTTTTATACTTCTCTGGCACGTCGTTAATTTCGTATTATGGGTGACAAATTTTGTCACCGTCACAATCTAAATAAGACTTTTAGATCGGTCTCACTCAAGAAGGTCATTATCAACACTAAGTTTTTCATCGATTGCACTGACCTCACCATAAAGCGTGGAACCTTAAACTGACAGACCTTAGGGGAGGTTCTACGGTAATTCAAAAATTCTATAACCTCTCTGAGAGTCATCAAAATATTCGCTTGAATTCAGTTTTTTAGCCGCTTCTCAAACTTTGCAAATCAAGTATTGGATCGTAAATCTTTAGATATTTTAGTCTATGATGGAAAGTATTGAGGGGTCTCCCCTTTTTACACAAATGGACTCACCCAAGGTATACATATACTACTACCAGTGAATACCCGGACAGTCAGTAAGAGTACGTTAAGTCGAGTCGGACAGTAGTAGTAGTAGTGAACGTTGAGTCAGTCGGCAGAATAACGTAGCGACAAGAGTCACCGTAACAAGCACGTAGACCCAGTAAGAAGTCATACAGCGATACGTCGATATCAAATACTATATATATATATTTTCCTACTAACCCGCATTCCTGGAACTACTAACCTGTATTACCAGTTTGTATTATTACGTTAATACATTTATTTCCTATATTCATTTTTGGCGTTTGTTATTATTTGATACCGGATTTCATCCCGGAATCCACAACAGTAAACATATTCAGAACCGTGTGGAAGGAAAGTGCGTCGGAATTTTGAATAAGTAGGAATAAATAATTTAATGAGATGCTACTACCAGAAACAATGTTTCCTTTTTCCGATCACATTCCCTGTAGATATCTGTTTTTCCTCTCTTAGTTCATATTCCGCTATGTGTACGTCTGTTAGAAAGTGACGAATCTTGTTGTCGGAAGGAGCCGTTTACACTTTTGTTCGGATGTTATGTAACTATGTTCTTCCATATGAAAATATTCTGCAAAAAAATGCAATAGACCGTGATTGAATGGTGATGCTATAAATCGAATGAATAAATGATGTTATCAACCTCTGAAAACAGTGACTATACAACATATTGCTGGAATATAACTTTTAAGAAACTACAGCGCTTGTTTAATACGTGTGCAAGTGTATATATGAATGAAACTGCTGCTGATGCTAAGAGTAAAGAAAATCTATATTGGTGTTGGATTTTATTATCAATTGCATGAGGTTAAGTTTTTAAGCACCCAGGTGAAGCACAGTTTACGAGGCTAGTACACTACACTTCATTTCTGGCCGTTGCGAACGATCCAGGAAAACCAAGTTACTTTCAGTAGGAATGCTATAAATATGATGTAACAGTAGCCGCCATTTGGATATAAATGTTGGCTCTACACATTATTATGAATATTAAATAAAACTGAGCCAGAGTTGGTAATAATTTTCAATATTTCTGTGTATGATTTATGAATATCGTAATAATAAGTGACAGGAGGCTAGTATTTCGTGTCGAAATCTAAATAATTTTGATTTTATCAAATTCTATCTATCTATCTATCTATCTATCTATCTATCTATCTATCTATCTATCTCAGTCTGTTCATATCTATCTATCTCAGTATTTTCATATCTATCTACCTCTATTTCAGTCGGTTCATATCTATCTATCTATCTATCTATCACAGACTTTTCATTATCTATCTATCTATCTATCTATCTATCTATCTATCTATCAGTCTGTTCATATCTATCTCAGTATTTTCATATCTATCTACCTCTATTTCAGTCGGTTCATATCTATCTATCTATCTATCTATCACATACTTTTCAATATCTATCTATCTATCTATCTATCTATCTATCTATCTATCTATCTATCTATCACAGACTTTTCATTATCTATCTATCTATCTATCTATCTATCTATCTATCTATCTATCTATCTATCTATCTCAGCCTGTTAATATCTAAGTCTGTTAATATCTATCCATATATTTATCTCAAAGTGTTCATATCTATCTATCTATCTATCTATCTATCTATCTATCTATCTATCTATCTATCTATCTATCTATCTAATAGTGATTTAAACTATTTTAGTTAAATTATCGACTTATGAGAATCTCTATTCTCCAGTCAATTTTTGTATATTTTAAGGAAATTTATGGAAAAAGACATGGATGCCTAACATTTCCTTTATAGACATACTGGCAGAAACACACACAGAGAAACACACAGACATGCTGACATCCACACGCGAAAACAGACAGACGTACAGACACACACGCACATGAATTGCTACACTGGATAATAAACGTGCAAATAGAATATTTTTAACTGGTTTTGTTCAAGAATAATACGTTTCATAGATACTAGAGAAGAAACTGACAGCGATTCACCCCACATTTCCCGTGTTCTTGCCAAAACATTAAGCTGGTGTTCCAGGGTTATAAAGTTAGATGATAAACTTTTTTTATCACAGACGGACAGATCTCTTTGCATATAATAATCAGTTGTCAAACCATTCAAATATGAAAGAAATAGCCTATGCTCATCATTATTTTTATTCAAATACAGGCACACATATAAGTGTACTCATAACTGTACAATATATATATATATATATATATATATATATATATATATATATATATATGCAAAATTCTACAGTAAAATGAATGGATCACTTTGATTGATTGGCATTTGTTTACATTTGTAAAAACAAAACGCTAGATTTAGTTGTGTAACTCTACCGAGTGAAGATAGCTCTGGCTGACACCAAATTAGTTGTTTTTCAATCCGGGCTTGAGGCATTCTGAAGTCTAGTCGCAGTGAGGAGCTGTGATACAGCGAAACAGTACTGTCTGTGAATGACATAATATATATATATATATATATATATATATATATATATATATATATATATATATATACAGGGTGCGGCTGGTATTTGAGGACAGATTTTAAGGATTAGTAAAAAACTTGCTGAACAAATGAATATAATTATATTTGATTACAAACAAGTACAAATGAAATATATCTAACTATTGTTTAATTTTATTCAATGAAACCACTACTAGCATCAATAATTGCCTCTACAACAGGCCCAAATCGGGTGCAAGTTCTGATTAATTGGCCCTTATTTATGTCATACATTACTCGAACTATTGTAACTTTAAGAGACTCTTTGGTGTTTTCAACAACGCTCCACACATAACAGTCTAGTGGATTGATATCTGGAGAGTTAGGAGGCCAAATGTTGGCTGTCATGTGGTCGTACAAATGGTCAGCCATCCATTCTTGCAACTCTGAGGAAACAGGCAATATCCAAATCGCTATGATCAGCCTTTAATGCCACAATCACAGCATGCCTTTTCATTTCATTTGTTATCATGCGGTTTGTCATTCTTTATTTCAGAAAAATAAAAGTATTAGAAGTTAGTATGAAGCAGTAATAATCTTAAATCTG
>OZ038482.1:128680731-128718231 GCA_964036315.1 Acanthosepion esculentum | reverse complement strand
CAGACCACACCCATGCAACAGCTTTTTTTAAAAAGATGTTTGAGGCAGTCACAAATTCGGTGATTTTCTGAAAAAGAAACAAACAAACCAAAAAAAAAAAAACAAAAAAAAAAAACACGGTAGTGGCTAACCAAGCCAAAGAAATAACTTAATTTAGCTACATTTGTCGGTTCTGGAATGATTTTTATCGCTGAGATATTTTCCGGGTCTGGTCGTCTACTATTTTTGTCGAAAACAAACCCAATATACTTTATTTCTTCCCGGAAAGATTCACATTTTTCAGCTTCAACACGGAATCCATATTGTTGACTCGGCTGAAAACAGAAAATAACCCTTGCAAAAGTTCATTTTGATGGTTCTTGCAGCGATGATGTTATCGATAAATGCTGCAACTCCAGTCAATCCAGTCAGCATGGCGTCCATTATCGGTTGTAAAATGGCCGGTGATGGTTTGACACCGAAGCTAAGACTGTTAAATCTGAATAATCCTTGGTGATTGTTGATAGTAAGGAGCTCTTTGGACTCCTCATCAACTTCCATTTAAAGAAAAGCTTCGGAAAGATCAACCATTGTCAAGTAAATTCCACCGTTGAGTTTTGTGAAAAGAACCTCCGGTACTGGAAATGGATACTGATGGGCAGCCAAAGAATTATTGAAACCAGTCGAGTAATCGGCACATATCCGGATTTTTACATTAACAACTCTTATAAAATAGGCGACGCCCACACCGAGTAATTAACAGGCTCTATTACACCTTCTTTCTGAAGACTTCAGCTTTTTCAACACCATATTCAGAGCAGAATAGGGCTCTAGGAGTTTTTGTCTCAAAACAGCTTAGAATCTGGTTTTAATTTCAGAATAGCTTATGTTTTTGTACAACACACAAGTCCAGCTTGAAGAACGTTACTAAACTTATTTTTCAGTTCGTCCGTGAAATGATTTTCAATAACAGAAACTGACGTAAGGTTAAAAGTATTGAACATAGATTTGACAGGAATTTCAAAAAGGTTAAGTACTTCTATCCAGTCAAGACCAATTAAATTTAATTCTAAATTTTCTGCGACATAACACACACCAGGAAATCTTCTATTTCGAAAGAAACAGCGCACGTTAACTCACAGTTGAACGAATTGTACATTCAGATGCAGCCTTTGTTATGTGATCTGTTTCAGACAGACGTTGTTTCTCAATTCGTTCCCAAGTCGAATGCAATATTAACCTTGTGCCCGACGCTGTATCAAACTGGAAACTAACCGATTTGTTGTTCGCAGAAAGAACAACATATTTTTTCGAGATTCGTAATCATAAATGTTTCGGACATTTTCTTGTTTCGTTTTTTTTTTGGGGGGGGGTTGAATTGTCGGTTGAATTTTGATCGCAAAATACTTATATACGTCCGTTTCGATGACAAATATGCCAGCTGTTTTTTGAACGGATATAATTCCAGTCGCCATAATGCCTACATTTTGAAGGAGGTTTCTTTTCATCACGACGTTTGTTTTTTGTTTTTTTACGGCATATCAACCTCAGTGGGTCATTTAATACCGACAAATTTTTTTTTCTGTTAATATTTTTGTTTTGTCAAAAATCTATTTCTATTAATATTTTTTCCTCAACAATATATAAATGGTAATATTATTTTTCCATAAACATATAGCTGGTAATATTATTATTTCAAGAACGTATAGCTGGTAATATTTTTTCAAAAACGTATAGCTGGTAATATTATTATTTCAAAACGTATAGCTTGTAATATTATTATTTCAAAAACGTATAGCTGATAATATTTTTTCAAAAACGTATAGCTGGTAAAATTATTATTTCAAAAACGTATAGCTGGTAATATTTTTTCAAAAACGTATAGCTGGTAATATTATTTTTTCAAAAACGTATAGCTGGTAATATTATTTTTTCAAAAACATATAGCTGGTAATATTATTTTTCTAAAAACGTATAGCTGGTAATATTTTTTAAAAACGTATTTCTGGTAATAGTTTTTTTAATAAAACCTATTGCTGGTAATATTTTTTCTTTTTTTTCAAAAATTCTTTTCTGGTAATAATATTTCACAAAGTATTTCTGGTATTAAAACCAATTTTTACACTTTTATAATGCTTTTTACCTCAGTTTCGGGGCTAACTATTATAACGTATAGCTGGTAATATTATTTTTTCAAAAACATATAGCTGGTAATATTATTTTTTCAAAAACGTATAGCTGGTAATATTATTTTTCTAAAAACGTATAGCTGGTAATATTTTTTAAAAACGTATTTCTGGTAATAGTTTTTTTAATAAAACCTATTGCTGGTAATATTTTTTCTTTTTTTTCAAAAATTCTAATCTGGTAATAATTTTTCACAAAGTATTTCTGGTATTAAAACCAATTTTTACACTTTTATAATGCTTTTTACCTCAGTTTCGGGGCTAACTATTTGCCCATATCTGGGACCCTAACAGGTGCTACAACCCGGGTCAGAGCGGACTTGGGAACATCAGCATTTAAGAGGTGGTTCCACGCTCTTCAAAGCCTCCTGACCTGATCAGAGGCCTTGCTGTTGGACGTAGTTTATCGTCTTACCCTGGACACGAATGTTTTTTCGCGTGGATGTTTCTGGTTGTTGATAAATTATCGTTTTTTTTTTAATCAGTATAGTGTCTCTTTTCTTGCTTAATAAATTATTGCATTCAGTGGTGAAGGCTTTTAGCGTAATGTCTTTGGCCTGTTTCAGTTTTGAAAGAAGGCGTGTGCAAATATCAGCATGAGTAGAACATTTAAACCTGCGATAAAAATAAAACATTTAAGCGCTGATTGACATGCACAACAAGCGGAATATGAGGTGATATTCAAAATGGTTGGATAATTTCCGGCCAGCCAGCCTGCTTCTTTTCCCATTTCTACACATCAATTATTGATCCCAATGTTTGCCATCCGCTAGCAGTTCGGATTTTTTGGGGGTGTTCTTCTCATTGTAGGCAACTTAGAATGTATTGTTTAGTCAGACTTCACGAAATTACAGGAATCCGAATATTAAGAAGTATCCAAAGAAGGTGTGTTATATATAGGCTTGTATGGGCTGTAAAAATAGACTTATAAGACATTCGTCATATATGCCAATTTGCACAATATCTATCTATCTATCTATCTATCTATCTATCTATCTATCTATCTATCTATCTATCTATCTATCTGTTGTTCTTTTTGTCTACCTATCTATCTATCTATCTATCTATCTATCTATCTATCTATCTATCTGTTGTTCTTTTTGTCTATCTATCTATCTATCTATCTATCTATCTATCTATCTATCTATCTATCTATTGGTCTGTTTGGCTGTCTGCCTATCTATCTCTCTGTTGATCTATCTATATCTCTGTTGATCTATCTATCTATCTATCTATCTATCTATCTATCTATCTATCTATCTATCTATCTATTGGTCTGTTTGGCTGTCTGCCTATCTATCTCTCTGTTGATCTATCTATATCTCTGTTGATCTATCTATCTATCTATCTATCTATCTATCTATCTATCTATCTATCTATCTATCTATCTATCTGTTGGACTATCTATCTATCTATCTATCTATCTATCTATTGGTGTGTTTGGCTGTCTGCCTATATATCTCTCTGTTGATCTGTTTATATCTCTGTTGATCTATCTATCTATCTATCTATCTATCTATCTATCTATCTGTTGGTCTGTCTGTCTGTCTATCTATCTATCTATCTATCTAGCTAGCTAGCTAGCTAGCTAGCTAGCTGGATAGACAGCTACTCGTATTTGCCAGTAAATGTATGCTTACAAATTACTTACAGACATAACACGTAGAAAGAAAGGATCTTCTCGAGCAGCGAAGTGAAGCAAAGTTGATCCAAGTCAATATCTAGATGTTTGATCTCTTCGGAATACCAGTTTCTGTAAGCATTGATATGCAAGTGGTCTAATGGGTTGCGACTCAGTATAAGGGATTGGAGAGTTATATTTCCTTATGCAAATGCCCTTGTGCGCTCATGTCTCTTCTTTTCCATTCATGATCGCCTCAGCATGTCACATCCACCACAACCAGCCATTATTGCGGCTGCGCAGTAGGGTAATGGCCCATTCTTCTCCATGAATCTGGAGAATGCCTAAGTCCAGCAGAGGACTTTCGCAGGTTAAGAAGAATTATACCTATATATGTCCAATCTTTTATTAGTCCAAGCATTCTTGTTCTCTCTTCTCCACTTACTACAAATCCTATTGATTCTTCTGCCAGAAGTTCCATTATTATCCATTAATCATTCTAATTCAAAACTAGTTCTGCGATTCGATGACGTTAAATAAGGCAAAATGCCAAATCTTTTAGAATCTTAGAATAAGCTTGTCACAAACAATATATTTCCACTAATTTCCCCATATTGCTTTTCTCCATAGAAACAGACATTTACAAAATGGAACATTTTTTCGAATGTCGAAAATACAAACTAAAAGTAGAATCCTATCATAAATGAGAACTTTTGTAAGATTTTGCTTGAACAGTTATATATCAATTCTTACAAACTCAGGTTTTAGAATTGTGCACAGTATATAGTCATTCACTTAAACTCAAATATCCAGTTTATATACTAGTCAATCGCTACATGAAACATTTACTAATTGTTTATATTAACTTATAAATATATTATGTCTATTGAATCAGTAAGACGTAATATACGAGGATCATTCAAAATATAAGTTGAATTTTTCGGTATAAGGACTTCTAATACAGATAGAAGCTTAATCTTTTTATTTCTTTTTGTTTTACTTCTTTTTCACATGGATTCAATTTCTTTTGCAGATTAAAAAAAAACTTTGAGAGTTTTGGCGATTAACAAAGATGGCCGACCAAGAAGCATGCTCCAGGATTGAACAGCGGTCAGTTATCAAGTTTTTGGTTGCTGAACTGTGCAAACCAGTTGAAATTCATAGGGGAATGTCAACTGTGTATGGTGCCACATGTTTAAGCCAAAAAATGTCTACAAGTGGGCTAAATTGTTTAAAGAAGGACGGAGCAGTGTTGAGGATGAATACAGGCCTGGGAGTCCTATAGAAGTGAGGTCTCCTGAGGTGATCGAATCAGTCAATGACCTCATTCAGTCTGACAGAAGGGTGACAGTGGATGACATTGCAAGGACTTTGAGATTATCTGTTGGGACAAACGCAGGGGTCATCAGTCAGAAGGAGTCATCTTGAATCATGACAATGCAAGGCCTCACACAACAGCCCAAACGGTGCAAATCATCAACGAGCTGGGCTGGGAACTGCTCCCTCATCCCCCTTACAACCCAGATTTTTCCCTTTCAGACTTTCACCTGTTTGGTCCCTTGAAAGCGTTCACGAGAGGCACGAAGTTTAAAGTGACGATGAAGTCAAAAGTGTTGTGAGCGACTCGCTGAGACATCAGTCCAAAGATTTTTACGCTGAGGGAATACGAAAGCTTATGCACAGATGGGAAAAGTGTGTGACAGTGCTCGGAGACTACGTTGAAAAGAAAGTAAGCTTCTATCTGGATTAGAAGTTATACCGAAAAATTCACCTTATTTATTGAATGACCCTCGTATTTTCTGATCACTATCAATCGCTTTCTCCCTGGTTCTGAATGTACAGTTTTTTTTCATTCAATTACCCAAATTGGTAAATCGTAAATGTACCAACCTTATTCTATCTGTAATTTTTGGATATTGCTAATTCTTTTCTTCCTTAATTACAATAAAATTTCTAGAGTGAAAATAATTTGCAATACATTTACATAAATATATATTATATCAATAAATATTTTATTATCATGTCTTTTGGTTTTAATGCACTGTACATAGAGTGTTCTATCCTCTACGTAGAAATTTAATAAATTCTGTTCTTAATTATAAGCTTTGATTTTGTCCTACAGTACGAATATTTATTGTTAAATATAATGAAAACTAAGTTCTGAAAACGTACAATTTTTGTGTCAAGTCTATTGAGAACAGGAGCAGTCATAGCTCTCTGCAACTTCCTATCATTAATTACTCTCAGAAATCCTGAGATTATACAATCGCTCTTTGACTTGCTGGCCATCCATTCGCCAATGTTACCTAGGTAAACCTTTCTCCCCACTTCTTTTATCATCAACATGAATTCTGTGTGTTAAACCCTCTATCTTCTTTTATATCATTTTTTCTCAGAAATATCAAGTGCCTCTTTCTGAGTGCAAGTGTCCTTTCTCGTTTTTCTTTTTCTTTAAAACTTGATCGGAGTTCACAATTTCTGTCCAAGGAATTATTAACATCAGTTGGTGGAATCATATCTCTGGCGTGTCATTTGTTAGGTAATTGTCCCGCATTCACTTCTAATATCTTTTGAATCATTTTACCCAAGAAAGCTGATAATGCTACTTTAGCAAAAAGCGTTACAAACAATGAGAGAGAATGAAAAGACTTTAGTGAGAAGAAATAGCAATAAAAAAGATTCAGAAAGACAGAAGGTGTTTGGTATTGCATTTAATTTTTTAAGGTTGTAGGCGACAGAGAAGAAATAAACTTTAAGCGAGTTATCCAGGCATAAATTGCTAGAAAAGAAATCAAGAATAGAACTTGCGGTTGCATCTGCCGAGTTCAACAACAAAATTTTAAGACCGAGTTGCCATTCTAGAAGCACTCTTAAATTCATGTAATCGAGGAGCCCAGGGAAAAACTGATCGGAACAGTTGCCATGAAAATATTTGTAGAAATGACAGAAGGAATCCAGTCTCTGCAGCGGGAAATTGGCAGATTTCGTGATGCCAGGTCAGGATAGATGGCATTACAAATTGATATGTCCCCGAAAGGGATATATTTGATCGAAGTAGCTCAGTGGTTTTGGCTACTGTAACCAAGTAGTACAATCTAGGAGGTAGCAGTAATCGACAGGTACTCGTCCTAGTCGCAGACAATATGCTTAGGCAATGGGTGTAGACCAATAGGATAGACAATGGCGTAGTCCAATGGGCGTCGTCATCGACTTAACCTCTCTACACATCCGTCTGTATTTATGACAGACACCAGCCAATCATATTACCGTGAGGGGGGACACTGGTGTATGCATATTCCATTATAGTACAAAGCATTCTATAGATTTTGTCAATAATCTTGAGATACACACTACAGTTCAAAAGTCTGACGATTCGTCTGTTAATTTTTTAAATTGGCCCCCAAAGTAGTTGTTATGTACAATAAAATATATGAAAAATATTATACCTTGTTTAAAAAAAGTGAAACCTGATTTTTATTTGAAATATTTATTTATGACGATAAGAAAAGATCATTTTATGAATAAATTTTGCTCTCGCCAAAATATCCTCCTTTAGTCTTGATTACTGCAGCACAAAATTTTGGTTTACCTTGCATAAGTTACTCAAAGTATAAGTTTGATAATTGATTCCATTCTATTTTCATTGACACTAAGAGCTCTTATTCATTTTTTTCACTCTTACTATTTTTCACACATACTATTTCTGGGAGTCGCTTCAAACTCTTGAACTGTAGTGTAGAATAGAATTATCAGACAGATGAATACTGGATAATCGTATGAAATATACCAGTACCAGTAATTAAACAAACGTTTCAAATTAAATAGCCGTTTCTATTCTAAATATGTTCGAATCAACGAGGACTACAGCTCCTTGATATAGTTCTTCACCAATCGAAATTTGTAAATAATTATAATGGATATACGTAACCATGTTTAACAAGAAGACTCAGTTCAAATCTATCTGACGATAACACAATTAAGTTTCATTTAAATACACATAGAGACCTACCAAACTGTATCCCTAACATACTCGTTGATAATACAAATGTCATAGCAGAATCCACGTCTATAAAAAGGATAAAAGTAATGGACGCATTAATAATTATAAATAACGAATCAAAACTCACTAATATCAACTATGAACTCGGCCATAATGTGCTGACCTTGTTTGGATAATAAAACATTCCTATAACAATCCATATAGTCCGTTAAAAGTAAAATAAAATGTATCCATGATAATAGCTAACAGTATAGCCGAAAGCGCTTGGAAAACATTTGGGCAATTTTTATATAATTTATGTCCTGAAAAAGAAAGAATTATACGAACACATAAGAAATTATATAAAAAAACTCAACCACCACCCCTTGTCAGTCATTTTTAAAGAAAATTCCATAAAAGAGGGATTGCTGCCGAAATGTACAATATATATATATATTATAATTATATTAGATATACAACAACCTGTTTAACAAGATTACACACGTTATATCTCTCTGACGATAGCACAATTAGGTCTCATTTAAATAGACATGGAGACCAACTAAACTGTATCCTTAACATACTCGTTGATAATACAAATATAATAGCATCAATCCACATATGTACAAAAAGACTGAAAGTAATGGACGCATTATTAATGAAAAAAAGCCAACTATCAATAACATCAATTATGGACACGGTCACAGCAGTCTGACCATGTCTGGGAAATAAAACATTCTTATAACTCTAGGTACATACATAAAAAATCCATATATTCAGATAAAAGTAAAACAAAATCATCCTTAACGGCCAAAAGTATGGACGAAAACGATTGGAAGACATTCGGACAATTTTTATAAAATTTGTCCTAAAATAAAAACAATTATACGACCACATGAAACATCATAAAAAACACAACCACCACATGTTGTCAAGTCGTTTTCAACAAGATTTACATGCATATATATATATATATATATATATATATATATATATATATATATATATATATACATATATATATATATATATATATATACATATATATATATATATATATATATATATATATATATATACATACATATATATATATATATATATATGCATGTAAATATCTATCTATCTATCTATCTATCTATCTAACTATATATATATATATATATATATATATATATATATATATTATAAATTAACTGATTTAAAATATTTTCACTACACAGTAATAAACATAATTTCAAACAAAGAAGCTTCAGTTTTTGAAACATGGTTATTACTGTGTAGCAAAAAATATTTTAAATTAGTTAATTTATAATATTTATGCTCTGTAAATTTAATTTACATTGAGCACTGTTTTGTAAAAATAAAAATAAACAATATCAATAAGAACACCGTATTATATATCTTACGGTTCATTCTTTTATTTATATATACATATAAATACATGCATATATATATATATATATATATATATATATATATATATATATATATATATATATATATATATATATATATATGTATACATATATATATATGTGTGTGTGTGTGTATATATATATACATATATATATGTTGCATTATATTATTATAATATTGCCTTTCTACACTATATTCTACATTTATTTTAATAATTTTTATATATATATATGTATGTATATATATATATATATATATATATATATATATATATATATATATATATATATGTATATATATATATTCCAGAAAAAGATGAATACACACTTCAGAGAAAGAAAAAATGCAGTAGTTTACTGTAGTACGATAATTTCTCGACAGATTTTGACACTTATATATGGATATTGGAAATACATGTGAAGGAATCCGACTAATGCCAACGTTGTCCAATCAGTAGTTGGCCGTACTAATAAATGTCTGGAAGGCAAAGGTCATCATTTTTCATTTCTTGTGTTGGTAGAATATAAAGGCAATTTGTATTAGTCTTGTCATGTCTGAATAAATTTAGTATTACAATATCTATACAAGTTTTTCCTTTCCTGAAGTGTGTATAAATTTTTTGGCAGAATTTCTCTCTTTACACACACACAGACACACACACTCACGCACTGACACACACGCACACACACACATATATATAAATTCATTTTATCTCATTTTATCATATATATATAAATATATATATATATATATATGCGTGTGTGTTTGTAAAATTTGATATATATATATATATAAATTCAATGTATGTCATTTTATAATATATATACATATATATATATATATATATATATATATATGCGTGTGTGTTTCTAAAATTTCACATATCACTTAAATATATATCTATAAAACACAAAGACAAAAGGAAAACTTATCTTAGCCTACTATGTTCGTCCTCTGATGTACTTTATCATGGCAAATATATGGATTTTATTTTGGAAAAAAATTATTTATAAACATAACTTAGCATCTTCTGTAACTTAACTTGACTTTCAGTTAGCCAGAAATAAATTTATCTGGGGCATTTTTACATCTTCTTATAAATGCTTCTTTAAAAATGAAATTCTTTCATTTGCATATATATATATATATATATATATATGTATGTATTGGACGCGTGACAGAGTGGTTAGAACGTTCGCTTTCTAATCATGAGACCCGGTTAGAATCTCACCACGGTTGATTTGTCAGGATGGAGAGTTCCTAATTTTACCTGTCTGGAAGGGGACGATACCAGGGTTGAGACTTCGTAATGTTCTCGGTCCGGAAGGGGACGAACCTTCGGATAGTGCCTGAAAGACTATCAACCACGGAGTGAAATTGTGTAAACGGACAAATTTGGGGATCATCGATAGCTGTGGTAGCACCAAGTCACAGGTTTTGAGTGTGCTAATCACGCTCTAACTAAGCCATGTTCAGTATAGTTGCAGTATAAACCACAGGTGGGCTAATTTATGGTTTTCCTCGAACACAAGTGGCCATGTATATACATATATATATATATATATATATATATATATATATATATATATATATATATATATATATATATATATATATAATATATATATATATATATATATATATATATATATATATATATGTATAGGCAGCAATCCTTCTTTCATGCACATTTCATTGAAAACGACAGACAAGTTGATTTTATTTAGTTTTTCATACAATTTCTCATGCGATCAAATAATTTTTTTTTCGGATGATAAATTATATAAAAAAAACTGACCGAATGTTCTTTTTTATACGAGCGTTTATTCGGCCATACATTTAGTTATTGTCAATGATTATATTTTAACAGTTAAAATAAGAAATAGTTTGTAGTACGTATGTTGTAATAATGTTAACTTTGAACATGGATATAATATATTGACCGTGTTTTGGAAAATGAAAACATTTTATAAAACATACATACAACAAACTATTTCTCATTTTAACAGTTAAAATATAATCCTTGAAAATGTCAAAATATATAGCAGAAAGCGCTCGGATAAAAAGAACATTTGGACAATTTGTCATCCGAAAAGAAAAAAAAATATTAGATCGCATTAGAAATTGTATAAAAAATTAAATAAAAGCACCTTCTCTGTCGTTTTCAATGAAATGTGCATATATATATATATATATATATATATATATATATATATATATATATATATATATATATAGATATATATATATATATATATATATATATATATAAAATATATATATATATATATATATATATATATATATATATGCACATGTTTTCAATGAAATGTGCATATATATATATATATATATATATATATATATATATATATATATATATATATATATAGATATATATATATATATATATATATATATATAAAATATATATATATATATATATATATATATATATATATAAAATATATATATATATATATATAAATTAAAGGATGGCTGGTAAAATGTCTTCAAGCATGAAACAGAAAATCACATCTTGGTTTTCACCTTTGCGCAAATATATTTACATACGCTCTCTCACTGATATTCTGTACATTTACGTATAAATATAGAACCGTATTTTTATCATATATATATATATATATATATATATATATATGTATATATATATATATATATATATATATATATATATATATATATATATATATATATATATATGTACATATATATATATATGTGTGTGTGTATGTATGTATATATGCAGAAAGAGAGAGATATAGGTAGATAAATGCCATAAACTCATTCGTCTATAACAATTTCTGGAAATCTAATTTAATATACTGCGTGTTGCAGGTGACACGCTTTCGAGGTGATTCGACTTCAAAGAAAGAGTACAATCGGTTTACTTTCGGCTCCGGAATGTTTCTTTATGCTGAATTGTGTCAATTTAAGGGACATTTAGAGCCACAATCTTCATTAATCTTAAGTGGGTCTGCTTGCAACTAAATTTTCAAACGGGATTCCATTTGTCGAGTGAAATCAAAGATTTCCGTTTCTTCCACTTGTCAATTTGTAAACTGTATGCAGCTGCTTTTCCAGAAATGTCTGCATCTTTCGATGCTCTCTTACAAGGAATCGTGCATTTTCTAATGCTGTTTTATGATTATGAAGCATTTAGGCCATTTTTACCTGCTGATAATTGGTCAAACACGTATAACCCCCCCCTGTTGAATAAAACGGAGACAGTGGTCACCGAAGCAATGTCACTAAAAATGATTGATATTTCTTTAGAGTTGCCCGCTTTGTTCGTTTTGCCAAACGCTTGACAGAATTAATATCAATGAAAAGACATTTCAAAAACGATTTTCATAAGATTGTAGATTACCGTAATTCCCCATACATTATACGCATTTTTTCTTAAAAAAATAATTAGCAAAATTAGGGGTGCGTATTAACCAGTTACAAAAATCGTTAAAACATTGATGTTTCGTAGGTCTATTTCAGTTGCGAAATGACTACTCACCACAAACATACGACAATTTGATACTAACATTCGACGATTTCGACCCCATATGTTTGTCAAATACAATCAGATGTATCTGTACGTTTTTTTTGGTTGTAATCTTCAAGATAAAAGAATTATTAATATATACATGGATATCAATAAATTGTTGCCTAATGAAGAATAATAATTATTTTATACAACAAACATTAATTCACCTCTTTCTTGTCAATACAACTTTACCCAACACTTACAAATAGAAAATAAAATAAGAATTACCATAAAACTAAATACGTATAATATTATTCTATGTTTAAAACTATTTTTAATAAGAGTAGGAAACGCTGGCCGTAATGAAATTGGAGAGGTACAATTTATAGGGTTTGATTATCAAACAAGGGGTGTGTATTATGTGTGAGTAGAAGTATTTTCCCACATTTTAACACATATTTAAGGGTGCGTATTATGGATGAATGAGTATTATAGATGTGAAATTACGGTATATATAATCTACACATTTATTCCCCATTATCCAATAGATAAATAAATCTGGCCACTACTCTCAAAAATGACCTCCAAACTGTTGTTAAATGGACCAAGAAATGGCTTGTAAATTCTAACGCTTCCACAAAGAAACTACTCTCCTTTAATCCTCATAGAGAAGCATTTTTGCCTCAGTCAGCATGGCTGATGTTAGCCTCCAGGTTATCGGCTCATTCCGCCTTCTTCGTGTCATGTTTTCTACGGACATGAAGTAGAATGATTATATTGAATCAATTGTTAGGTGTGCTCCAAAGAAAGTTAGTTCACCGTGTTGTACCAAATCTTTCTGGTCAGAATCCATCTTGCACATTTATAAATCTGCCATTCGTCCGTGCATTGAATATTGCTGTTATATCTAGTCTAGTTCTTGGACTAAATATCTCGAGAATCTCCATAAAATCCAAAGAATATTATCGATCCTAACTTGGCTTCCCAAGTTCGCTTACTTTCGCACCACCGTGACTTGGCTTCTCTCTGTCTTTTCTATTAAATATACACATAGCAGCTGTTTTAATGAGTTCTCTTCGCATGAATTTAAGCGTAATACTAGAGTGGAAATTAGGTCTCATCGTTTTAGTGTTAACACCTCTAGAGATAACCTTATGTTCTATTCTAATGTACTTACCAATGAATACCTATTTCGATATTTTGCTTTCCTGTTACATACACTCTTCAAAAATTAAAATACGTCATCAATTGCCATCTTTTGCCTTCCTGGAATCTGTTCCTTTATTGTCCTTTTTCTTCAAAAATGTCTTCGAACTCTCTTTCTATCCCAGTCATAGTGGCACCGCCACTTTGTTTAGGATGAAACGATTACAAATATATCATACGTTTTACTTAAATAAAACTAATGAAGACTTACGAGGCTTTCGCCCAATGATATGAGCTTCTAACTGGAATTTATGAATTGAATCTCATAAGGGTTGATGTCAGATTTATTAAAATAATGAATATGAACACGACTAAGAAAGCTGATATTTTTTATGACCAAATATATGATTTATATATTTGTGTAAATATTACAATAAGTTTGTTAAAGAGATTTATTATCTGTCCCATATGAATATATTCATATATAGTGAATAATGCATGCCGTTTTTTTTTGTTGTAATCTTCAAGATAAAAGAATCCTTAATATATCCATGGATATCAATCAAATGTAGCGTAATGAAGAATAATATTTATTTTATACAACAACTATTAATTCACCTCTTTCTTGTCAATGCAACTTTACTCAATACTTTGCAACTAACCATATAAATCAATCTTTTGCTACGTAAGAAGGCGGAAACTCATTGAGACACCAATGTACTTAAGTCGAAAAATTTATAAAAGCATTCTGTGCAATCATTTTCTGCATAATCTCCTTCATAATAAGGCACTTAATTGGGTATTGCATATCAATCACATAGATTGAACGTTTCTATACTTACCTTCACACCATACAAGTCTTGAGACCAAATCAAGGAAGTGGTTTTCTGTTAAAATGATTATAATGAATGACGTGTGTGTTATGAATAAAAGAAGAAGTTTTTCAGAAAAGAAAAAGTATGACAATGAGAATGATAGATAACAATTGCCCATTAATAACAAGAATTTAAGATTGCATTTGAAACAAACGATCCAAGTGTGAGTCTGTTCCACAAAGATGCATTTCTTTTTAAAACTTTTCTCGGTGCGTCTTTCTTGTCACAGTAGAAATACGGGAGAAAGGATGGTGATTCGCCTCCTTGAATACTGCATCGTTTATCATCGCTGTAAAATACGGACTTATTGATTCGTTTCAAAAAAGAAAAAGCTGCAGCTGCCAAGGCTTAGTTGATTAATGCATATCGACATGCAAAGCCTTATGTACAATTATCTACAGAGAGAATGTTATTTGGTGGAGAGTAAGCCCGTTAAAAATAGTATAATTTTGAAGAATCATATATTTCGAATATTATTTTAATAAAATAAAGAGTATTTTAATTTTGAAAATTTATGTAAAACTTGTTTTAAAGGAAGACGCACTCGTAAATCGTTATAAATAACAGGAAAACACTTATCGCAAAATGGTGAAATATAATAACGCAGTGTATTAGGAAAACTAAAACATCACCGACCGCACCTACCATAAAACATAATTAATATTTATTAATTCCCATATCGCATCATTAAATATTTGACATTAACATATTTAGCAATATATTGCAATTACAATCTTAAACATGTTTATTTTGTATAAATAATAGCTTCTAGATTTTGGTGTCTTTCTTTGCAGTGAGTGGTGTAGAGTATTTTGGTCTTATCTACTAGTATTTGACTTATTTTGATTGTTGTATTTGGTCGTCCATAATGTGGTGGGAGATGTGTGTACAATAAAAAATTAAACAGACAGTGCTTGTCGGTTCTTTTTAATATATATATATATATATATATATATATATATATATATATATATATATATATATATATATATATATATATATTTTAAACATGTTGTGTTGAATGTCAAAGACAACATAGTCCTGCATATTCTCTTTTGAATTTTCTCATATTTTCTAATGAGACTTTTTATTTGAAAAGAATATCTTGTCAAACGACAAAATGATTTTGCAAAAAATAATATTAACCTCCTAAATACTGCTTCTAATCGTATACAAATGATTAAAAGAAAAGTTGCTGCCAAATTACACACACACACACACATACACACATATATATGTATATATATATGTATATATATATATATATGTATATATATATATATATGTATATATATGTATATATATATATCGAGAGAGAGAGAGAGAGTTATATATATGGTTGTGTGTATATAATGTTATATATCTATTTATCTTTTTCACTCTCTTTCTCTCTCTCTCTCTATCTATCTATATCTATATATATCTATATCTATATCTATCTATCTATTTTGATTGTTGTAATTTGGTCGGCCACGTTGTGCTGGGAGATGTGAGTACAATAAAAAATTAAACAAACATTCCTCGTTGGTTCTTTTTAATGAAACACACACACACACACACATATATATATAAATATATATAGAGATAGAGAGAGTTATATATATATATATATATATATATATATATATATATATATATATGATTGTGTATATATAATTTTATATATCAATTTATCTTTCTCATTCTCTCTCTCTTTCTCTCGCTCTCTCTCTCTCTCTCTCTCTATATATATATATATATATATTTATAGTCCAGGTTATAAATCCGTTGGTATATAATCCAAGGGGATCCTAGTAATATCAAATATTAAAAGTCATCCACAAAATAAACTCAATGCATTTATTATAACAGAAAATATCAATTACACAAGAAAATTCATAATTACCTCATACACCAAAGAGAAGTACGTCAATCTTATTCAGCCCGGTTAATAGACTCTGTCCATGTCAGAATTAGATATATAAATTTTCTTAATTAAGTTTTCGACTGCTGTCAATGTTAAATTTAAAATTTCTAATTTCGACAGGAACACAGTTTATACACCTGTGTTGAATAAGACTGACGTAATTCTCGTTGCTTGAAACAGATCTATACCGTCATATGAGATAATTTTGTATTTTGTTGTGTAATATATATATATATATATATGTGTATATATATATATATATATATATATATATATATATATATATATATATATATATATATATATACACGAAATACCATAAGATATAAAACGAAGTTTACCAAAACGCATTTTTAGAAAATCTGGATCCAATAATCATTTTCTACGTCTACATAAAATAATGATGTCACACTTTTGATTGTAAAAGGGTCAGAATTCTTTAAATTATTCATCATAATTCATCAGCATAATTTACAGACTCGACTATGGTATCATTCGAATAATGGAAATAGACTTTCAGAAATTATATTACTTATTCCTAAGAGAATAATTTTATTTTAATCACTTTCCCACAATCAAGCCATTAAACCCTCTAAGACATCAGTGGTTACTGGACTGGAAATATGAGAAAAACATTATTACGGAGAGAATACAATAAAAAAAGTGGTATTAAGAAGGCAAACTATAACGATTAACTTTGTATTTAAGTTTTTGTAGTTCAATTTTGACCGGAAAGGAAGAAACCGGAAAAGATTTCCACACGCGAGAAGTGCGAGAGAAGAAACTGTTCGCAGGGAATTATGGTTCCATCTAGTCTTTTCAAATTTAAAATGATGACACCTTGCCACCAATCTAGGACTGCGCATTAATTCTTGAATTTAGGTACCATAGAAAAAAGTTGATCAGAACAATTACTATGTAAATATTTATAGAAATATATAGAAAATAACATTAATATATCAAAATAGATGTCATTTAAGCCGCTTAAGGAAAACATAATTCAAAATGTGCGCTTGAGCAGGCTCCTATCCTCTCCAAATTTTACAACAAATGTCTCGCTTCTTTCTGCTTACCAGCTTGTTGGAATGTTAGTTTCTTTTTTAAAATATTCTGAATAACGCCCCCTCCCCACTGAAATTATCGTCCTATTAGTGAATTTCCACATTTCAGCTAAGTACTCGAGGCTCTATTCAATGTAGAAATGCTTAAGCATTTTACTTCGCAAGACCTCTTTTCGGACATACAATATGGCGTCCGTTTCGCCAGGTCAACCGCCAATGTGCCACCGAATTTGTATATCAAACTCTTGATTAGAATGGCGAAGCTTGGTGTGTAGATCTAGATAGCTTGAAGGTTTCGAGAGGGTTAGGCATGCTGGCCTTCTACACTAGATCTCTGACTACGGTGTTATGGCACAAATCGTCAAATGAAAGTTGTGTTGAACGGGCTTGCTTCCAGATACTTTTGTATGCTTGCGGAGATCCCCCAGATAACGATGAAGTTTACTCCAGTCTCAGTAATAAACCCGACAGATCTGACAAAATAAATCTGGCAATTCCTCTGGATAAGGGTCTGCAACAAGTGGCGAAATGGGACAAGAAGTTGCTTGTAAATTTTAACGACGCCAAAACAAAACTGCTTTCAATTGATCACCAGAGAACCTTTAGTGCCTTTCGTCATTATGGCTGATGCTAAACTCCAGAAATGGATTGACTATATAGAATCAATTGATGTGGAAGTGAATGTAGAATCATTTGCTTCATCTATTAGGAAATTTGGTTCAGTGTGTAGTGACAGAATATCGTTCTCGTCAGAAACCATCTTGTACATTTATTAACATACCATTCGTCCGTGCATTGAATATTGCTGGCCTATATGGTCTGATGCACAAAATATACATCTCGAGACTCTTGATAAAATATGCAATTTAATCGCTCCTGACCAGGCATCTCGACTTCAGTGACGTGCGATGTCTTCCCTCTGTCTTTTCCACTAATATTTTCATGACCAACTCTTCTGACGAGATTTTTTCCCTGGTAACCTGATTAAAGGGATTTACGCGTGCTCCTAGATTGGAATGATTATAATACATTCTACACTTCCTTACCAACATTCTACACTAGCTCTATCGAATCGTCAAATGATAGATGCCTTGAATAGACTCGCTTCCATATATTTTCGTACGAACGCGGGGACCCCCCAGTGTGGTATCCTTAGACCTCCACTGATCTTCATCCATGATCTCCCCGATGTCATCAGTTCCCAATTAGGTATTTATGCAGATAACGCTGCCGTTACTCCTCTCTCAGAAAGAAATCCGACAGATCTGACAAAATAAACCCGGCAATTTCTTTAGATAAGGACATCCAACAAGTGACGAAATGAGACAAGTTTCTACATTTATAAATCTACCATTCGTCCGTGAATTGAATAATGTTGCCATATATGGTCTGGTGCTCATGCTATACATCTCAACATTCTTTACAAAATCAAAAGAAAGATCTACAATGTAATCGATGGTGACCAGACATCTCGACTTTAGTGACGTAAGATTTCTTCCCTCTGTCTTTTCTACAAATATTTTCATGACAACTGCTCTGATGAGCTTTTTTCCTGGTGCAGCGACTACGTGTGTTGACAATGTTCGCCATAGTCTATGAATATAGAATCCAGCGCAGTACGTAATCTGTTCAATGAAACAACGTTAAAGATTAACACTCACGAGTCAGACACTCTACTGAATCTGTTTATATCGTCAATACCACCACCAGCTGTACCTTAATTCTTCAGTCTTCGATATCAAAGGGTGGCAGTGAATATTTCGGATAAAAACATGGCAGCATTTATAGACGTCGCTTGAATATTTTGAGCCTTCTGATTGGTTAACTCTTCTATTAGTGAACTATAAAATAAGTCAGCTCATTTTGGCTGGATCACTAGTACACCAAGGTACCCAAAAACTCAAGCAACATGAATGTTACAAGAATGGCAAATATGTTGAAGTAGCTAAATGCAACTACTACTTCTATTCCAACAATTTCTTTTCTTGCACTTCTCACCCTTTCGCTTCCTTTTTTACTTGAAAACTACACTCTTCAGTAAAAAAAAAGCAAAATCAAACACCATCTTTATCTTCTTGAACCCCGTTCATTTTTGTTCCTCTGCTCAATCTTCCTTATTCTCAGTCTACTGATTGCCTTTCTATTTCACTCTCTGTAACTCATGCGTACCCTGCATTACCGCCTTGCATGGGTGTAACAGTCATAAAATAGTCTACACTTCCATAACGCCCCCATAATATACATAATTACATTTTTATGTATTTTTTTATATACGAGATTTGTTTTTCAAATCAAAACTTTGATTAATTTCATTTTTCTAAATTAAATCACCATATTTATATTCTATTTTAACATATGTCCTCTGTAGCAATGCCATTGATTCGTCCACGCAAAATTATTTTTCATTTTACTGATGCTCATCATCATCTCTGTTTTGACTTGAAGCTACATTGCATGTCATCGGAATTTCTCATATTCACAAGCTTTGTAAATATCTCTTATCACCCTTCTTCAAATTTCAAGAGCATTCCTAAACCACGAAAGTGCTTTGGGCCTTCGAAACTCTTCAAGGTTTCTACGAGTAATGATGGAATTCTGTTGATAGTTCTTTAAATGTTATTGTCTCAATATTTATACAAACACTGTACAGCCAATGTTTATTGATGTTAGTTTTCCATTTTCGTATTAGTGATAAAATCATTTCCATAATACTTAGTGTGTGTTCAAAGCTATTAATTGCATTATTAATCGTAAGTTCTTTTACTTTGTTTCTTTGGAGACAACAGGCATCAATTTAAAAATTTGAGCTTTTCTTTTTTCACAATTATATAAGTATAATTCCTTATATATTAAATATACCGATCATACGTCGTTACAGACACCTAGACTACACGTGACCCGTTGGGGCTCTGAAGGTTTTGGTTATAAAACATGGAAGATGATTTCAATATTCCATTGAAATCTCCGATGAGCTGCTTTCGCTGGTTCCTAGGCCTCATGAATTTAAACGTCCTACGAGGCTGGCATCCCGTTCCCACCCCTTCACCGTTGAAACTGTTAGATGTAGACATCTCTTCTACTCCAATAGCTTCATGTCTCGCACATCTCGCCTGTGGAACTCCCTTCCTTATTCCTGTTTCCCTGAAAAATACAATCTCCAACTATTCAAGTGTAACGTCAATCGACATCGGTTGCCTTTATCTATCCACTTCCCTTCTCCACATCCTTTCACCTTTCATTCCTATCTGCTCTCGCTCCAAATCTTCTGTAACCCCCTTGCCTTGATCGATCCACTATCTTTCTCCACATCCTCTCCTTTACCACTCCTATCTGCTCTTCCTCCGAACCTTCTGTAACCCCTTGCGTGCTAGTGGCTTCCAGCCTTGCTTGGGGTGAAAAGCTTTAAAAAAAAAGATAGTTATTATGATTTAGTTAAATGTTTCAATTCGTTCTTTTCATCATTGGTTCCGTTTACAAGTTCATGTTTAACGTTTTACTGATTGTTTACAGCATTTAACAGGAATAGAACTTCCGGGATAAACTTGAACTTTAAATCAGATTAACTTAGATATATCTTTAACATGACAAAAAATATTTCAAAATCATATTCACTTGAAAATATGCCAAGAAATATATTTGAAATACTTAAAATATTGTTTGTTTAAAGAAAACTGAAATATAAATAATTACTCTACAAAAACTGGACGAAACGGCAAAGCGGGATCTCTTTGTGTCTGTCTTTAACTTAAAAATATTTTAATTAAAAAATTGTATGTTTGAAGAAAGTTAAAATAAAAAAGACTTACTGTATAAACAAAAAGTAAATAATTATGCGCTGGACGGATGTATCCCACAAAGACACACACAATCACAGACTTTTAGTATTATATAGTTTAAAGGCATTTACAAAGTTTTAAATATGACGTTGTTAACAGTTGTCAGCTGGTGAAGTTATTACTGTCTCTGTTAACAAAAATTAATTGACTGCTATTTTTTTTTCAAATTAACCACGGCTTTTAAGTGGCAAGGCTGCCATGATAATAAAAAAAATCAGTTTTACCCCAAGCAAGGAGTTAAAGGATGTGGAAGAATTAAGAACAGAAAAATTAAGCGGGAAGAGAAAATTGTAATCAGGAGGACATTAGATAGCGATTGACATTGCAATTAACAATTTTTAAATAATTCAAGATGTCAAAATATTAAAAATAAAATAAAAGGAAACTAAATGGCTAACTGGATTTCACATATATATTATATAATAATTTCGTTGCAACAGAATATTGTTGCGGACCAAGTAAGCAACAATGAAGTCTTGTAGAAAATGGCAACGAAGTGATCGCATATACATAAAATCTTGAAAAACCATTGGAATTTATTTGAAATATAAAGATAAAAGAACATTTGGAAAACTTAAGCTTTGGAGTAGGGCATATTGAAGGCAAGAGATATCGGGGGAAGGCAGCGAACCACTTAACTCTACCAGGTTGTGTGAATGAATGGTGGAACGGAGCGCGGAGGTGGATAACAAAGCTAGAAGAACTAATAGGAGCAACATGAGTTGTGGAGAGCTATAGTCACCTATGGCACGTGGCGCATAGAAGAAGATCGTATCTCATGTATCTCACTTTGTAGATCAACAGATAGAACAGACGAAGGCTAAAAAGGATAAACACTTGCTTAGGAAGAGACTTATAAACGAAAGAAAGCAAGAGCAAATCGCCTGATAGATATCAGGTCTTAGTGAATTTTCCCAATATCTATCTCTATATCTGAGATGAGGTATTATGATTACTTGCATTATTTACATTACTCAGACCGTTATCCACATCTTCATTGCCATATTCACAACGTTTCGACCTCTGTATCTCTGAGATGAGGCATTATGATTACTTGCATTATTTAAATTACTCAGACCGTTATCCACATCTTCATTGCCATATTCACAACGTTTCGACCTCTGTATCTCTGAGATGAGGCATTATGATTACTTGCATTATTTAAATTACTCAGACCGTTATCCACATCTTCATTGCCATATTCACAACGTTTCGACCTCTGTATCTCTGAGATGAGGCATTATGATTACTTGCATTATTTAAATTACTCAGACCGTTATCCACATCTTCATTGCCATATTCACAACGTTTCGACCTCTGTATCTCTGAGATGAGGCATTATGATTACTTGCATTATTTAAATTACTCAGACCGTTATCCACATCTTCATTGCCATATTCACAACGTTTCGACCTCTGTATCTCTGAGATGAGGCATTATGATTACTTGCATTATTTAAATTACTCAGACCGTTATCCACATCTTCATTGCCATATTCACAACGTTTCGACCTCTGTATCTCTGAGATGAGGCATTATGATTACTTGCATTATTTAAATTACTCGGAATATTATCGTCATCTTCATTGCCATGTTCACAACATTTCGCCCATTGTACGCTCCGGCCTTCTTCAGGTGATTGTATCTCTGAAAGGAGGTATTATGATTACTTGCATTATTTACATTAATCGGACTGTTATCCTCATCTTCATTGCCATATTCACAACGTTTCGACCTCTGTATTTCTGAGATGAGGCATTATGATTACTTGAATAATTTACATTAATCGGACCCTTATCCTGATCTTCACTGACATGTTCACATCAAAAATTGCAATATGAGCACTGGAAAAAACTGAGGCTGAGACATTAGATTTATAGGTTCCAAGTGGATAAAGACGTTGGTTATATCCAGTGAATAGACCCAAAGAGTTGTGAGTTCAATACCAGCAGTGATGGTGAACCAAAAACTTGAAGAGTTGAATTAAAGGGAAATAACTGAGACATCTGGAAGATGCGTGGCACGTGGAGCGAGAACAATCTACCCCGGTGGATGAAATAAAGGGTTCGCTTCGAAATTGCAATCTCCTGAAAAAGGCCAGAGCGTACAACGGCCGAAACGTTGTGAATATAGAAATACCGATTAGGATAACAGTCCGAATAATCTAAACAACGCAGTGAATTTCCCCAGTGTAAGTAATCAGTAGAGAAAGAGAAATTATTACGTTGCAAATATTGACAAAGACGATATAATAATAATTTGTGAGCTTCTAGAAATATTTCTGGCTGAATGCCAGAAATCTCTGATAAGCCACTTCACCTTTTTATTTCACAATACAAAGTAAATCTAACTGCGCTGACTCTTTCCCATCGTTGCTTGGCAAGGGTCAGGACACAATCTCATAGATGAGATGTTTTTGCGAAGGATCGGTTGCTACTTAAAGTAGACTGGAACGGTCAGTGGCGGAGTCGCCGCAGGCGGTAATGTTTGATGGCATAGCAGACGCAGCTTTTAACATAAGCTGTTATAAACCGATATATTTATCTAAAGAATTTGGCCGATAAGTATTTGCCATTATTCCTATTTAAGTGCCCCCTTTTCCCTTTATTCTTCTTCTTCAGAAGACTAAGAAAACTAGTCCCTTGCGGAATAATATTTTTGAGTAGCGGAATGTGATATTGTTCATTTGACAAAACGGCTATCTATTAATACAATAATACTGAAATATATCTGTGTGAAATGAGAATATAAAAGATGACCTTATGAAAATATTTTCTTTCTTTCTGATATCCCAGACACATCAACATAATTTGAAAAGCGAGTATATCTATTTTAAACACAGTGCTATTTTCCTGGATCTATCCAAGCGTATTTTATTCCAGTATCCGCAGGGAGAAATGTTCCCCACTGTTGTCCAATAATGATGAACGCAATCTTCAGGATTTTGTTGAAGTATAAAACAGATTCTCACCCCTCAGTGTCCACTTTTGTATTTACTTACCCTCTATCGGTAACATTGAACACTTTTACTCATAAATACAGCATAGGTTTTATCTATATCTATCTATCTATCTATCTAGACAGACAAACAGACAGACAGACATAGCTAGCTGGCTGGCTGGATGGATGGTGGAGTAATGGATAGCGGCTTGGATTAAGGAATCGGATAGCCGAGTTCGAATTCCAGACGAATACATTACATTCACTTAGGTGCTAATAGCCTTGGGAAAGGTATGTATTCTATTTTTTCCCTCGCAGCTATGGGTAAATAGCAGAAAAAACTGGATTCTATAGCCTTGGATGGCAACTGGCCTAGGAGAAGAAGAACGCTGAATTCAAAACCTGCGGAGGTTCGTTTGGGGACTTTTGGCACGTAGTGCACCAGATCTCTGTACCTGACCCTTCAAAAAGTGTGGATGGTTCTGCACGAAACGTTCACGGGAGCGTCGAAAATATATGTATGACGATCCGCTTAAGTGAAATCGTGGTAGGTTTGTTTAGCTCTTTAGGTTTAATTTAGGTCTGCTCTACTTAGCGTATAGAGCACTTTATTTAGTAATTTTACATACTCTTATCGTTTTTTTTTCTTTGGACACTAAACTTAGATGCTAGACGATTATTTTCGGCTGATGTACATGTTTTCTGTTCTTTCTTTTTTTGTACGTATTTTCCATTTGGTATTGGTTTGTTTATTTGTAAATCAATGCATCTAAGGTTTTCCGGACAAGTATAATTTCTTATATTTATAAGATTATTACTAGTATATATATATATATATATATATATATATATATATATATATATATATTACAATAAATCATTCATACAGAAAAGAGATATAGAAGTTAATGATAAAAATGGCGAGAATACATCTTCGCAAACAATTTACTAAAAGACATTAACCCCGAACCTGTAAATGAATGTTATGATCCCTGTTTATAAATTCCAGTTGAATTATGTCTTTTTTGATATATTTAAGAGTTTTCATCTGTTCCTACAGATATCATCATGTAAGAAAATATATATATATATATATCATACAAAATTGTTTGATATATATATTGAACAATAATATATATATATATATATATATATATATATATATATATATATATATATATATATATAATGAGAAGCCACGTATACTTTCTTGATATGTATATAATATATTAATAAAATAACTGAAAAAAAATTGGGTGTTTTAGGGTATTTTAAATCTGTATAAATATTTCAATAGTTAAAAAATTTCTTTAGATATAGTTAAAAAACCTTTTTAAACAACATCTAAAATACTATCGTTAGATTTACGTTAAAAAATATCAAACATAGTTGCATTCCACATCACGTGACGTCCGCGTCTAACGACGGACGCTGTAAAATGTAAACAAACTGCCAAATACAGTAATACAGTAATTCAATTAATTTCTGAGGAAGGACCGAGGTGGTCTGAAATATTAAATATATATAAAAACATATAAATAAATACTTTCGCAACAAAAACACCAATTTTTTTTTCAGTTATTTTATCCATATATATATATATATATATATATATATATATATATATATGAAATTGTTCAATATATATATATATATATATATATATATATATATAGATAGATAGATAGATAGAGAGAGAGAGAGAGAGAGGTGGAGAGAGAGAGAGGTTGCATAACGAGGTATATAGTACTGAAAAACTGTATGCACAAAACGTATTTTGTTGTTATTATACTACTGGTAATATTCTTTTGCGTTTGTATAAAAGGGGGATTGGTAGCAATCCTCATTTTATACAAATTTCATTAAGGACAACTCTTAAGTCATTGCGATTAAACATTTTTATTAAATCTTTTTTGTATTTTTTTCAATTTATTTTCTGTCCTACTGTGTCTAAAACTCTCAAAATGATATCTAGATCCAAGGTTTTTCTACTAATCATTATCCAGGATGTTTTTTGTTTAACTGAATATATAGATTTTTAAAATAAACCATTCCAATCCATATATATACATATACAGATCGGAATATTTTTGAATTTCCGAACATGGTCAGCATATTCTAGGCGTGTTCATAATTGATATTATTGCGGGTTGATTTTTTTTATTTTAAAATTTCCTTTATTTTTTAAATTTTTTCATATGAGTGAGACTGTTAGGTTCATCTTTTCAACAAGTCTGTTGCGGAAAAAACATGGGCGATAAAAAAAATTTTCTGTGCATTTCCAAGACTATCAACTATCAGCATTCTGAAGGAACATATCTTTTTATATATATATATATATATATATATATATATATATATATATATATATGTGTGTGTGTGTGTAAAGACATTTTTATGTTTAACATTCTTTTTATAGATAGAAGTATTTAAGTAAATTCTCTGTTTATAATAAGCAGTATTCAATAACATTTACCGGCCTGAATGTCCGAGAAATTTTCATAGAAAATATTCGTCCTCCGGGAGGATTCGAACCTGTATCCTATACGGAATCATCATATAGCCTGACGTGTCTTAACCGATTCGGCCACTGAGGATCGTTCGGTTGGCACGGTCGAATTTACTGCTTATAAACTTCAATCTTCCATGAATCTCTCACGTACATTCATAACTGCTCATGTAGAGGATACAGGTTGTATGAAAATTTATCGGACATTCAGGCCTGTAAATGTTATTTAATACTGTTTATTATAAAACAGAGCATTTATTTAAATACTTGTATCTATAAAGTATCTATAAAAATAATGTTAAACATAAAAATGTCTTTAAGTAATTCTCGGACTTTGTCCATTTCATAATGTGTGACGTCATTTGTTTACATTTGATACGGCATGAGGAGGTATGAATGTACATATATATATATATATATATATATATATATATATATATATATATATAAACAAACATAAATTGTTAAATATAAAAGACAACGATTGTCTATTATGTTTGATCGTGGGCTGTTTTAGACTCCGTATTTTTGTTTTAATTTTGGGAGAAAATCCAGTCAAAAATTGTCCAACATTTTGATATTTTTGGTAAGCTGTTCCTTGATCTATGAGCCATCTTAAGAGATTATATGGGCATTTGAACAAAGATATTCACCGTGAAAAAATGATATTCTGTTATGTTGACATAAAAGATTGCTATGCGACTATAACAGACGCAGGTCGTAAATTCATGTTACGGTTTTAACACTTCAACGAAATATTAACAAAAGAACCATATATCGATGCAATGTAATGTGTTGTGACTCGTTTGAAATAAAATTTTCTTGAGTGTAGGTTTCATTTCAAACTATATATACGGATTTTCCAACGGCACATGATAAAATATAATAGACATAATATTTACTATATGTTTGAATGGGGACCTGCTGCTCTAACTATATATATAAAAAAAATCCAAAATTACCTCATGTGGGTATAGTCTAAATCAAACCAGTACAACTATATGCCAGTCCTCCTCAGCCCTAGACAGCATCTCTCGGACTAGATGGTTTGAATTTAGTTTAGATAGCAGTCGGTGAGAAAGTACGGGGCTACTTCAGGGGACGATTCGTTTTGATTATGAGTCTGGTTTGGTGACAATGAGATGGGGCGAAGTGGGAGTTTATTCTTGGCCTTTAGTTTCATGTAAATGAATTTAGGTTCCTGCTACTCGATTATATTATTAAGTGGTGGGGGATTTAAAAAAGAAGACAATTTAACGTTAGAATTTATAAAATCTGTAAGTAATACGGATAAACACAATGGAATAAATCATGTCGTACAACACACATACATACCCACTTACACACATACCTACATACGTATATATATATTTACCATTACACACAAACACGCGCATACACGCTCACGCACACTCACACACACATATACACACACACACACACACACACACACATATATATATATATATATATATATATATGTGTGTGTTTGTATTTAGGCAGCAATTTTTCTTTCATGTACATTTCATTGAATACGATAGACAAAGTGCTTTGATATTTTTAAACAATTTCTCATGTAATTTATCATTTAATATTTTTTCTTTTCAGAGGATAAATTATATAAAAACTGTCCAAATGTTATTTTTATCCGAGCGCTTTCGGCTATTCATTTAGCCATTTTCAAGGATTGAACATTTTAACTGTTAAATAAGAAATAGTTTGTTGCATGTATGTATTTGTATAATGTTATATATATATATATATATATGTATATATATATATATATATATATATATATATACCATTCATTTACATCATTGAGGTTCGGTTATATTATTAGGAATACCGAGCTGTATACGAAATTCTTTAAGAGGAAGATATTAAAGTAAAAATTTAATCATGGTGGTTTCATCAGTTGAATGGGGTGTTGGTTTTTGGTAGTTAGTAGGTAATAAGTTAAGATTTGTAATCTTACTAGCACATGGCCCGGCGTTGCCAGTGCTTGATTCAAAAATCGTACGAAACATACAAGAATCGCTATCACTTGACTTAAAATATTTTTGCCCTTCCTTGCCTTTAAAGGAATGCCCTTTGCCGTGCTGATGTTGCTACATGCCTTACTTCTTGCCTATCTCACACTGCGAATTTTTTCTAAGCTCTATACTAAACATTAAATCTGTTACGAAAAAAGAACTAAACAAAATGAACACAAAACGATCAGCTTTAAAAAAAGGACTTGTAACCGAAAAACCGAATGAAAAAAGAATGTTAACAACAAATATATTTTCACACCCAACCCAGTTCTGCGGAATCAGAATCAACGTTCAGTTTAAGCAAGCGAATGAGCCAATTGGAGTAAAGTGCCATGCAGATTTAATTTTTTCCCACTTGTGAACGAATGCAACTATCGATTTTTTTTGCATGCTATTTAACATTCGTGTCAGTCAGCTGTTGGCTCTCACGCTGGCCAATAGAATCTTCCTGCCTATTCGTGCCAGTAGAAAATGGACGCAAACTGCATGCAAACTGCCGTAGAAGCATGAAAAAAATCTCTTATTTCCACTATCGATGGGATTGGGAAAAGCAAAGGCGGTCTTGGGCTCTCCACTAACTTGGTGCATGTGCATGTAAATTTTGCTGCAAATCCGTCGAAAATTGCGGCCGTGCATTCGTTACACACACACACACACACACACACACACACACACACACACACACACACACACACAAACACACACATCCTGCCTTTTATGGATAGAGATATAAGTTTGAACCTGTTTCTAAGCCTACATTGTAATACTAGCTCTCTCCTTTGATTTAATAGCTTTCGTTGCTCATTGTATTTTATTATTCTATTTTTTTTCATCTAAACATAGCCTGCATCTATCTTTAAATCTATTAAGAGTATGTGCGAAACTTATAATTTTCCGATTTATCTCCGGGTTTAGACTCTTTCTCTTCAATTTCCAAAATTTCTTTGAAAGGGTTGTTTGGAATTTTAATGTATGTATATATATATATATATATATATATATATATATATATATATATATATATATATATATATATATATCCAGAGACGTGTATGCAATGTAATTGGCCCTGATCTGGCTTCTCGTCTGCAGTCTCTCTCTCACAGACGCACCGTCGCCTCTCTCTGTCTCTTTTATAAATACTTCCATGGTAATTGCTCCGATGAGCTGCTATCGCTTGTTTCCAGGCTCCATGATTTCAAGCGTCCTACGAGGCTGGCATCCCGTTCCCACCCTTTCACTGTCGAAACTGTTAAATGTAGACGTCTCTTCTACACCAATAGCTTCATATCTCGCACCTCACGCCTATGAAACTCCCTTCCTCATTCCTGTTTCCCTGATGACTATGATCTCCAACTATTCAAGTGTAACGTCAATCGACATCTCCAGTTGCCTTGATCTATCCTCTATCCTTCTCCACATCCTTTCCTCTAGCACTCTTATTTGCTCTCGGTCCAAATCCTCTGTAACCCCTTGCGTGCTAGTGGCTTCCAGCCTTGCCGGGGGGAAAAGCTTAAAAAAATATATATATATATATATATAAATTTAGAGGTATAGATATTACACAAAGTGAGAGGGGAGAGGAAGCAGAAAGGAAAAAAAACGTGTGGATGCTATGTCCGTGGAATTCAAATTAGGAAAAGATAAATGAAGAATTCATTCTATGCAAATTATTATTAATGATCTAGCTCCTGATATAGAACTCTAGAATAACAAATTTATTCGCTTTCAAAACAAGTGAATGGCGTGTTATTTTATTTTATTTTTTTTTGCTTCTTACGAAAATCAATCTTTGTTATAATCTTGAACTTCGTTGCCGTGATCAGTAATTTTCAATATACTTGACTTTTCAACTAATCTTCTCACCTTGATTGTTATAGATGTAATTACAGATACAACATTTCGGTGTAAAAAACATCACCCTCCGCAAATTTATTTAAAATTCGTAGTGAATGCATGATGGTGTTTCTTCTTAACGAATAAAATCGACAACTTCTCGGACATTTTTTTTGTTTTGTATTGTCTTCATGTTGATAGTGTTTAAGTTAGAACGCTCCAATCACTGATCTGTATCCCTTTTGTTTGTTAATCTCAATTTTTAGTTTTTGAATTGTTTTGCCTCATTACTGTTACTTGGCCAAATTTTGTCTTGGATATAGGGTTTGATTAGTACTAGTTTTGTAGTGTTCATTTCTTTCCTTTGTCATAGCTTATTGCAAATCTTATCAATTTTATTTGTCGGGAATATTTTCCATTTATAGTTAACCATGGGCCAGTTTGTCTATAGCTCTTTTTTTGTCCATGTCCTTTTCATCTATCTATCTATCTATCTATCTATCTATCTATCTATCTATCTATCTATCTATAAACATAAAAAATGTCTAAAGTAATTGTCGTACTTTGCCCATTTCATAATGTATGGCTATCTATCTATCTATCTATCTATCTATCTATCTATCTATCTATATATATATATGTATATATATTTATGTATATATGCATACATATATATGACGTCAGACATTATGCAATGGACAAAGTCCGACAATTATTTTAAGACATTTTTTTATGTGTATACGTTCTTTTTATAGATACAAATATTTAAGTAAATGCTCTGTTTATAATAAACAGTATTAAACAACATTTACCGGCCTGAATGTCCGAGAAATTTTCATAGAAAATATGCGTCCTCCGAGAGGAATCGAACGTGTATCCAATAAGGAACCGTAATATAGCCGAAATGCTTCTCTGTGGCTAAATCGGTAAAGCACCTCATATAATGGTTCTTTATAGGATACAGGTTCGATTCCTGTCGGGGGACGCATATTTTCTATGAAAAATTCTCGGACATTCAGGCCGGTAAATGTTGTTAATAATGTTTATTATAAACAGGTCATTTACTTAAATCATTATATCTATAAAAAGAACTTATAAAAATAAAAAAAAATGTCTTAAAATACATACATATATATATATATATATATATATATATATATATTAAATATAAAAAATACCAGGGACATTAAATATTACGCACTCGCTACCATGGTTTCAAATATTGCGCTCTCGTCACGCGTTAAATGACTAACAACAATTTATATATATGTGAATATATATATATATATATATATATATATATATATATATATAAAGGACTAAGCTTTTGCCCTAGTCCCCCAAGGTTTGATAAAGACACCTTGGCAAAGGACCTGAAATCCTTCTTCAGAAGAATACGGCTAAAATCCCACTACGGGGACAATGATCACACACCTTCCATACTTGATATATTAAAAGAGAAGGATACTAAATACACCCCACAAAACACGACACTACTATACAGACATTTGAAATAGCCGTAGCAAATGACATAAAGAAAACAATAGCATGTAAGCTGCCACGTAACAATATTACTGAAGGGGAACGTATATCCCTCGACGCGCCGACACATAGAGATGACCTAATCATAACAAAGGCTGACAAAGGTGGGGGCACAGTGATCTGGGGAATCAAATAATACATTAAAGAGGCCAACAAACAGCTAGCCGACTAAGAAACCTATAAAAGATTACCTACTGATCCCCTTCCCGAATACCAAAAAGAATTAACTAGCTCATTAAACTTAATGTTTCGCAACAATCTAATCGACAAGGAAACATGCACAACACTTACACCCACAAACATTACACCTGCTCGTTTCTATATCATTCCTAAAATAGACAAAAGCAACAACCCAGGAAGGCCCGTCATTTCATCATTCAATTGCCACACGACCAAAATTTCAAAATACGTAGACCATTACATACAAACCCCTAGCTAAGGAAGTAAAATCCTACATCAAAGACACAACAGATATACTGAAAAAAATTAATCACGTAAAAACAGTTCAAGAGAATGCTATTCTAGTGACTATGGACGTAAGGTCACTCTATTAAAACATTAAATACATCGAAGGGCTAAGCGCCATTCAGGACGCACTTACTAAAAGAAGAAAACAAGACCACCCCACAGAAGTTATCATAAAACTCACGGAGCATATTCTTACATTGAATACTTTCAACTTCAATGGAGCACACTACCTTCACGTAAGAGGTTGTGCCATGGGCACCATTGCAGCTCCTTCATATGCTACAATATTCATGGGAAAATTTGAGGAGACCCATATCTATCCCCTCATTGGTAACGACTGCGTATTCTATGCAAGATATATCGATGATATATTCTTTGTATACACGGGCAGTGACGACAAACTCATCCAATTCCCCATGACCCTAAACACAGTGCACGACTCAATTAAGTTTGACTATGAAATATCCACAACATCGGTAACATTTTTAGACATCCGTATTTACATAGATGAAAACAGGAAACTACAAACGACACTGCACACTAAAATCACCGACACCCACAACTATCTACACTTTAAGTTTTCCCACCCTAAACACCTCAAAGAGAACCTTCCCTGTTCACAAGCACTTAGACTCAGAAGGATATGCTCCAACAATGAAGGTTTAAAAAAACACATTGAAAATCTGGAGCATCAATTCACAACACGTGGCTATAAACAACACCTAATCAGGGAACAATTAGACAAAGCAATTTCCACACCTAGAGAAGACACCCTAATGTACAAGATTAAAAATAAATCTAGCCGCCTAGCTCTAGTAACCACTTTCAACCCCACTCTGCCTCCACTATCCCAAATAATCAAAAGTCGCTGGGAAATACTACATCTCAAACCAGACCTTAAAAAATTGTTTAAGGAACCCGGCCTTCTAGCATATCGTAGACCTAAGAACCTAAAAGAAATCATAGGTAGTAACCACATTTCAGGGGACAAGGTAATCCGTAATAGACTAACAACAAAAATAACAGGATTTTCCCAACCATGTAACAACAAAATAAGTTTATGCTGCAACCACATTAGACACAAATTCATTCACTAGTTCAGTCACTAAATCTACTTTCAAAATCTACCACGATTCTAACTGAAGAAGTCATAACATAATTTACCTCCTAGAATGCACACTATGTCAGAAACAATATGTAGGAAAATCTGAATGGCCCCTTCACTAGAGAATTAATAATTATCGCAATCGAATTAAGTCGACTCCCCATGAAAAATTATTACCTGTAGAACAACATTTCCGCCTAGTAAAACACGATTTCAAAACCCATGCCAAATTCACTATAATTGAGAGAATAGAAAAGTTTAGAGCAGATAACATTAGAAAGATTTTAGAGTTCCATGAAAATAAGTGGATACGACGTTTAAAAGCACACTATCCAGCCGGGCTAAACCATAAATTTAACAATATAGATAGTATTAATATATAACCCTACAAATCAAAACCTATCCACAATTCTCACCCACACAAGACAGACATGCTTACGGAAGTGTTGAGGCCTCACACTTATACACACACACACACACGAATAGACACACTTACACACATGATACTCACTCACTCCCTAATGAGACAAATGATAACACACACCCACAGCAATATACATACTTACACACATCATACTCACTCACTCCCTAACAACCAAATAACACACACACACACACACACTTAACAGAGACACATCACTTCTCCAGGAACCAATAAAACTATCAAACTGACCAAAGGAATTCAGAGCAGCATGGATCCATCCAGCTCTTATCTCAAATAACAACTTAAACGAGACTGTTTGACCAACACAAGGAATGTTGTTAAAAAGATAAAAAACAAATGAAAACTACAGACAAAAGTTCATTTTCACCATCAAGGCATTCATTTCTGTATTTCCATGCTACCAGCAAGCAGAAATATATTTTTCGCCTGATGATGGCCATGTTGGCCGAAACTAGTCGAGGAATCTAAATGAAATAATAATAATAAAAACGAAAGAATATTAATCTACAACCCAGTGTGTGTGAAGATTTTAATTTTTTTAATTATTTTTATTCTTCAAAAAAAAAAAAAAAAAAAAAAAAAAATATATATATATATATATATATATATATATATATATATCACATTGTATCATGCATGTCAACATTTAAAAAATGAAATCGGTAATGAACAACTGAGATTCGTAAAACTTTCAGAAAATTTAAATGATCATTATATATGGCGACTTTTACATCAGAATGTCCATCCTCATTAAAATATTGTTTAGAATTTGTTTTGCAAGTTTCAGAAGCTATGAAGCAAAAACATTAATTAGGATCTAAATTTTCCCTTAGAATTTTAATCCAGAAGATTTAACGCAGACTTGAAAACAATATGCCATATGCTCCAATAAATCTTTTTTTCGTTTTTACATATTAATATGGTTTCTTTGATCGGGGATAATCTTCATCAATCTGTTATATATTGACTTTTACTGTTTCCACTTCAGTGTTACTTGTAGGAATTTGTATTGCTTCACGAAGATTTTCTTTCCTTGAATATTTTCACTTACATACATATCTTTTAATGATACACTGCAAGATTTCCATTGGATTAATATTTTGTCAGGTTTCCTATCTTTCAGTGAATTGAAAAAAAAGAAAAAGCAAATTGCTGGAAATGTAGACAATAGTCTGCTTTTTTGTATCTGACATAATATTGTCTTACTTAAATATGACCTCAAATAGTTCATGACAATTATGTTCGTTTACCCTGATACGATCACCTTATCTGTATGGAATCTATATTTTTGTTACCCGTAATATTACCTCAAAGCATTCTTCTGTCCTGTAAGTTCATTATTTTCATGAATAATCCAAACACTTGCATAGCTATCGGACCCAGTAAAGTACTTCAATCATTGTTATATATTAATCCGAGAAACCAGTTTTCAATTTGTACTTCGCCTAATGTTTGCGAGGCAGATTTTCTTTTCACATCTTTCTCCATTATTCTTTGAAAATTACTTTCGCAATATCAGCTTCTGTTCATTTTTCACCTGCTATCCTTTTCAATTCTCTCAGTTACCTTTCTTGACTTTATAGGGAATATATCTACCTTGTCAACCAAGGACTCCGCTAAGTGTCGCTGTTTCAGCTTTATAAAAAAAGTGTTATCCCCTTTTTCTTTGTGATTTAATAGCAGCAAACTGTCTTCTACCAAGTGGGTGATTTTTTTCCACCTACAAAATTTCAATTCAGAGGCATATATTAATAATTGAGAAACTATCAAATGTTAGTAACATTAATTTCATTAAATTTTTATTAAGTTAAATTATTTTTTAAAATTCATTAAAATATTTCATTAAATTATATTAAATTAAATTACTTTTTATTAAATTAAAATTAAATGTGTACGTAAAATTCCAGTATGTATTTGAAATGTATTCTTTTTGAAAATGTGCAATTCGATTTTTTCAAGAGGTTTCAAGCTGAACATCATTTCAATCCAAAGTTTTCAAAACATTACGCTTTGTGTTTTTTAACTGCTTCCAATACAAACTTTTAGACAAGCCTCTTCCAGACTTGTAGCATAAAGTTTCTTTGTTTCTTTTTTTTGTGCTTCCAGTGATTTCTTTCTGACAATCCTTCCAATTTACCTTTTGATTATTCTGTGACCTCTGTTCAAATTTTTCTGAATTCCCAATGATATATTCTATCAATCAATAAAATTTCAGTATATTTTTTTTTCAAGATTATCAAGAGTGTTCCAATAACTTGGACCGATTTTAAATGTGAATTAAGTTTAAGCGTCTAATTCTTTTTTTTCTTTTATTTTGAGATTTAACAACTTAGGTCTTTGGCAGTTTCAACCATAGAAAGATTAACTATCAAACAAGGTAGTAAAGTTATCTCAGTATATTACTAAATGGACGTTTGAACAGAAATGGATTTCGCGCACTTTGGTCAACATAATCGAGCATCCCAGAGTTCAATTGGAAACGATGTAACGCTGTGGAGAGGTTCAATTTTATTTATAACATCGTATAATCAGAAAACATTCCTGGTCATGGTTTGTAATGGGTGTTCCAATTACTTGGACCGATTTTAAATGTTAATTAAGTTTAAGCGTCTCATGTTTTTTTTTTCTTTCAGATTTCTTTGGCAATTTCAACCATTATACCCTATATTTTGCTCATGACGCAACGGACACTGTATAAAGTTGACGTAAAAAAGAAAGATCAATAGTTATACAATCATATATATTGATATGATGACATGATAAACGTCTAATGAACCAAAGAAGATATTTTAAACAGAATATCAGTTGTTTATATATGCTAGAAATATGAGTGCAACGCTTGCAGTTCTGACTAATAATACTGTAAGGAAAGACTGGGACAAAAAAGGTTAAGTGAAGAACAGGTTTAATCGCACCAAAGACATGGGTTAATAATAGAGATATCGATGATAAAAGTATTTCAGTGCGGCAATGTGTACGATTCAAACGCTACGACCTGAGACCGACTTTGAGACGAAGCTTCCTATGGGAAGATTTTATACTTATAGCAGATAAACGTGTTGATATTCAACAGTTAGTGCAGAGAAGTAGCATCGACTTTCGTTCTTGCGTTTTTT
>OZ038482.1:128575731-128678231 GCA_964036315.1 Acanthosepion esculentum | reverse complement strand
AATTTTATCAGTGAATAATTAACACCATTACGGCAATGATCATGATATCTAATTATACAGTAAAGAATTAATTAAATCACAAATTTCTCCAATAACTCTGTTAGGGATTTTGGAATGAGTTTATGATATTATTTCTCTGGTCTCCAGGTGAAGTCCTGGTACTTTTCTTTTGTCTTATATTATTACTGTATATTCTACTGCCATTAATCTGTTGTTTCAGACGTTTACTTCTTTCTTCGCACGCCCTGTTTGTTTTATTTTCACGAAATTGTCAGTCTGAAGCTCAAAATTCTAGATTATCTTATTTTCTTGGCAAATATCTGGTTTGCAGTCATCAGTTGCTATTATTATTATTATTGTTTTTATTTTCTTTGATATCTGGCGTTTACACATTTCTTTCCGGGTTCCGCCCAGGGACCTAAGGTTAGAAATGGTATCATGACACTTTCCACTGCAAAAAGAAAAAATAATTACATAGATAAAGCCCTTCGTAAAGTGTGGGCTGTACTTGTCAGAATAATTTTTTGTATCTCTTTGAGGTATGGACTTACAGAGATCCCTTCAATTAGTCTACTGGAATATTTTCCAAGCAATCCTAGGGCTCCAACTACAACAGGGATTGTTGATGTTCCCATGTGCCACATTTTTGAGATTTCTATTTCAAGGTCCTTGTATTTTGACAGCTTTTCGAATATCTTCAAAGATACATTGCAGTCTGCAGGGACTGCCATATCAATAAAGAAGCATTTTTTTTGTTTGTGATCTTTAATAACAATGTCGGTTGGCTTTGATTGTTCTGTCAGTGTGTATTGTGTAGTTCCATAGAATTGTAACAGGTCCTATCTCCGTAACAGGGTCTGGGTGGTGTTCGTACCAGTTTCTTTCAGTTTCCTTCCGTAGAAGTTGCAAATTTTCCAGTGCAGATATTGGCCCACTCTGTCATGCCGGTTTTTATATTCAGTGAGTGCCAATATCGTGCAACCTGATACAAGATGATCAATGGTTTCTGGATATTTATCACAGAATCTGCATTTTGGGCTAACACAATATTTTAGTATATGTGCTTGATAATACCTAGTTAACAAGCATTGGTCCTGTGCAGCAAAGATAAAACCTTCGGTTTCAGCTTTCAATCCTGCACTACGTAGCCACTGATGGGTACGGTTTTTGTCTACGTCAGCTTGTTTGGTACGGGCAGAGTATTGGCCATGAAGCGGTTTATCTTGCCATTGTTTCTGTATCTTATCGGTTGCATCTGTCTTTGCTTTTATTATTATTATTATTATTATTATTATTATTATTATTATTATTATTATTATTATTATTATTTATGGGCATGTGACCGAGTGGTTAGAACGTTCGCATTCTGGGTTCGAATGATCGATTTGCCAGGGAGAAAATTTCCTGGTGTTATCGGACTGGAGGGATCGATCCTAGCGTGCGGCACCTTTGGAAAGTATCTGAAAACAACGGTTTAACCGAAACCTTGTCAGTGAAATTGGGTAGACGGAACCCTTGGAGACCGTCGATAGCTGTGCTAGCACGAAGTCGATGTCATCGTGGCCGAGGGCTTGAGAGTGCTGGCCTTGTCCACATTGCTGATCACGCTAAATAACACGCTATTTGCTAGAAACTGATCAGCATAGGTTCAGTATAAAACAATGCGCCTGAGAAAGCGTCTGCAACAGGGATTGCCTAGCCTCCCTAGTAGACCTGTATCCTAGAATACGAGTGGCCAGCTATATATTATTATTATTAATAATAATGACTTTCTTCTTCTTCTTCTTCTTCTTCTTCTCCTTCTTCTTCTTCTTCTTCTTCTTCTTCTTCTTCTTCTTCTTCTTCTTCTTCTTCTTCTTCTTCTTCTTCTTCTTCTTCTTCTTCTCCTCCTCCTCCTCCTTCTTCTTCTTCTTCTTCTTCTTCTTCTTCTTCTTCTTCTTCTTCTTCTTCTCACCATCATCATCATTAATCCCCTCACCCATAAAATTTCTTCCCACCACCATCATCATCATGTAAAATTGTTTTTGTTGCTTTCACCTTTTATGTTATTATTTATTTTTTTGTCTTCAAGAGATTTCAGTTTGATTGCAAGATTCATAATTCTTTTTCGCCTTCGCAATTAAATTCAGAAAAGAGTGCGTAGTCCATAGACATAATATATGAATATAACGTTGTTTTTTGTTCGTATCATTATTGGAGATGCATCCTCACAAAGTCTCATAAACAACATTATTTTGCCTACGTGTGGCTTTTGAGGTTTCTTTTTAAAAATATAAATAATATATTCATCCTCTGTTGCTTGCAAGCTCTGCGAACCTTAACGGAAGATATCTTCCTTTTTTTTAGTTTTTAAAATCCTACACCTGATGTCACTTGTACACGATACACGTAAATAAAATACAAATTTAGATTCTTTAATTTTAAATGAGACGAATAAATCTGATTTCACGATGGCACTTTTAGCATTAAACTTCCTGATAATGACTGAAGTTAGGTTAAGTGGTTATCCACATATCTCATTTAGGTGGATGGCCATTTATATATAAAGTGAAATAATAAGTAAAATGTGAAATAATCATTTCAATAAACATCGTTTGATATATATATATATATATATATATATATATATATATATATATATATATATATACATATATATATACATTTATATATATATATATATATATTTATATATATATATATATATTTATATATATATATATATATTTATATATATATATATATATATATATATATTTATATTTACACACGTTATATCTCTAATATTGAGCACTTTATCACATAAATATAGCACACTTTAAGACTATATTTCTTCATATATATATATATATATATATATATATATATATATGTATATATATGTATGTATATATAAAATATGTATATATATATATATATATATATATATATATATTGTTAAATATAACAGACAATGAATGTCTATTATGTTTGATAATGAGGTATTCTAAACTTCGTATGGTTGCTTTATTTCGGGTAAAAATACCGTAAAAAATTGTCCAGCATTTTGATATGTTTATTAAGCTTGTCCTGGATCTAAGCTTTCGACTTGAGAGTGGTTATATGGACATTTAAACAAAGATATTCATCATCAAATATGATATACTTTTATGTTGACATAGAAGACGATAACGGTCATGGAATAGCAGACGCAGATCGTAAATTCACGTCGCGGTTCTATGACGTGATATCACGTGATAGACCAATATATTAACAAGAGAACCGTATGTCTAGATGCAATGTAATGTATTGCGACTCGTTTGAAATGTAATTTTTTAGGGTGTAGGAGGCCTAAATACACGCACACACACGCAAACACACACATACACACACATATATATATAAATATATATTTACATGTATATTTAGGCAACATATAAGCAGGGGATGACATTCTAAAAAGGCTTATGAATACTAATATATTCCCCACGGACCAAAGTAAAACATTAAAATAATTAGATACTGTACTAAATTTAATACAACCAACCTACACGCCCAAAACAATTCTTCTTCGTCAACTAGTATATTTCAAAAGACAAATATTGTATATCAATTTAAAAAAGTGAATTTGTATACTGTCACTATTTCTGCTACTGATGCAAGGCTCTTCGTTAAGTAGAATCGAGTTCTCCGGTAACTGGCGTATTTGTCTGAAAATAAATAAATACGTCTCAATTCACCTACATCCATGCCGTGCGCCAATGGCTTAGGAGCAAAATGCCCGACTGATACCGAATCATTCCCATTTCGATCCCGGCTTGAGGCAATCGGATGTCAAGTCCCACTGATTAGCTGCGAAGTAGTCTGTCTGTGGATGACTATATATATATATATATATATATATATATATATATATATATATATATATATATATATATATATATATATATATATATATATATATATATATATGTGTGTGCAGGTATGCAGAAAAATAGGAAAGAATACGCTAGGTAAATAATCTGGAGTTCCTTAGTATTTTTGCTTTTATTTTTAAAAAGACAGTGCTCCATACAGAAGTAGAGCTTATATTATAATATTTAAAAAAAATTTTTTTAAAAATATGATTCCTTCGCTACATAAGAGTTCTCATGTTTCAAAAGCAAGAATTTTCCCAAATTCTCGCTTGATGATGAAGCGAGGCCAGACACCTTACTTTATCTTAATTTCAAAAATTATATTGAGGGTCTCGGCTCTCGCTTTTGAAACATGAGAACTCATATGTAGTGAAGGAATCATATTTAAAAAAAAATATTATAATATATATTATATATATATATATATATATATATATATATTTGGGGTACTTACTCTTATACGATGTTAAATTCAGGCAAGGCTTATTATTTTACCTAACTTCTCTCACACATTATATCTTAAAACAAATTTCAGTATTAAAAAATGAAACAGATGTTGAAATAAGATTTATGAGTGTTTCCATCTACTAGAGAAGTACATTTAATATTCTGTGATTTATATATCGAAGTGACTGTAAAATAAGTTCAATTCACGTATTTATCACTCACGGTGTACTTAAATCATGCATTTGAAAACCCGTTCCGTTTTTAATATTATATTTTGTCAGCGACGAATATTTTAGTATATATCTGATGAATTTTTTTTAAAGTATTGGCTTCATATCTCTTTTCGAGATTTATCCATTCAAATTTTATGAGCTTTATCTACTATCAATCATAAAACCTATCCTTATCTAATATTAACAATTCAGTTATAAAACATGAGGAAATGAATGCGCATGGCGGTTAATTGTTTCTGCGCATGCGTAACACCTGCTGCTATTCCAGCACAAATGATTCCGAATGTTAAGACATTTCAGAAGGCGCAAAATTCTTTCTAAATATGAGTTGCTAAGGAACGATTGCACGAAAAAAAAAACATCTGTTCACCAATGACAAATGAACAACTGAGAATAAGGCGATACTGGGATGCAATCACTAAATGGATGTGATTTCTAACTTTCTTAGTTCTTTGCTTTTATTTGATGCCAAGGCAACAAGCAACCTTCAGTTTGTGCAAGGTGCCACGTAAAGTAATGTTGACATCAGAATCGTTGCTAAGTAACGGGTGGCCTTTTTTACGGGTGGCCTTTTTTACGTGTTGCCAATTGAGATGATTTTCTCACCTGAAGAATATTTTAATACAGCTAAAACACAAAAGGAATTTTCGTTTTTTTTTACGGCAAAAAATCCATAAAAAGAAAAAAGATCTTCCATGGGCAATCTTATAATTTTTACCTTTAACCTAAAACCATTTCTTTTTGCGATTCTATAAAAATGGCTCTGACATAAGCGAGTATTTCCTAATGTGATACATTTTAAGCAATCAGAAAATAATAGCTTTCTAACAAACCATACTGTTGTGCTTGTTAAAATTAATTGAAACGACCGCTTTAGTTTCATTTCTTTCCCTATCAGTTTTAGACCCACTGAAGTGTCAGGGTGTAATCCATTTCTATTTTTTCCTCAGATTAGATCATTTGCAGTTGTGTGCAGTAATGTGAATCTATTTTCTGGCTGTAAGATGAAATTTGTTTGGCCTTGAAAAATATTGCGTCGTCTCTGATTGCATCAGATTTTTATCACGCCCAGTCACTATTATCTCGACTGTCGATTACTTGTCCTACGGCTATTTGCAATGGCCGTTACTACATGGAGGCGTGCAAAAATTGTAACGCTTCACGAACACAATGGTGAGCCTTACCAGTGAGCAAATCAAATTACTACTGACTGTCCCGGAAACTCTCTTGATTTAAATCCATTCGAGAATATGTGGTTAATCTATACGGAAAGACTTCGTGGAATGGACATACGAAGTACTAGAATGTGCTCTGGGTCAGGTTTTATTGGAAATATACGAAATAAAGAAGTAAAGCATAACAGAATTATTCTTTTGTTTCAATTAATTTACACAACGGTGTATATGTTATTACTTTCATGTATTCAATAAAAAATATTTAAAATTATATCCAAATTAATGTATATCATTGTAACTTGCACAAATTAAACAAAATTAAAATTAGCTACGAATTAAGTTGATTTCTCTATACTGCAAGTAGCCTAGATGGATTGTATATAAAATACAATTGTGGCACAAGGCAGACAATGGGGGGGGGCGAACTGGGGCTGATCAGATTCATGAGCCATTCACTCATCACAATTTGCACACTCACCAAAAGAACTTACCCATCATTCAATAAAAAAAAAATTAAAATTAGCTACGAAGTAATTTGCCGTCTCTATATTGCAAGTTGCCTATAGTATTGGCTCACTTAATCAAATACAGCAGGGGAAATGAAAAGATACGTGAACAAATAATGTTGTTTTTTATGATTGCTACCAACTTCTAATTATACGAGTTTACAAGAACGTACAACAAGTAAGTATATTACAGTAATAAAACAGTTGTCACACATTCCAGAAAGGTTGCATTTTCTATTATCACACGTTAACATCTGAGAGTAGACATTTACAGTTTAGCTTAGTCTGACATAAGGTTTAAAAATGTCTTATTGCGCTTACATGCAGAGAGAATACTACATCTTATTATCGCTGCTTTTCATAAGTACTCTTGGGTTTGCATATTATCCTTCGATAATACTGCAGTGGCCGAGGTCAATGCAAAACAGATTACCAAGTTGTGCGGCTGGATTCAAGGTTTATGTTTCTGATTTTAGGATGTTTGACCCAGCGGTAGAAGCGTTCATTGATGCCGGTGATGGGATAAAAAGCAACTGTAATAGGACGCCATAAGGTAAAGTTTTTTTATAGTGAAGATGCTTCATTTGAAAATGTTCGTTTGAAAAATAGGAAAAAGTTGCAATGCTGTATCAATCATTATCATCATCATTATCATAACCATCATCATCATTCAACACCTATACCACCATTACCACCATAGATACCACCATCGTCACTGCATATACTACCATCACCACCACCACAGCCATCACAAATACCACCTGTCCGATGATCATGTCTGATAATTAGACTGCTCCACAACTGAACAGTTCTCTTCAAAAATTTGTATTGAAAGCTGGTGAGGTACAGACTCATGTAGAGTGGATCTTGGACAAGTCGATGTCCACCAAATTGAAGGGTTACCTTGCGTACACGTGTGTAATAAGACATAATTTCAATTTCAACAAATTTACAAATTTTCAAACAAATTTTATAATTTTAAGGAAATTTGAATTAGTTGAAGTTAATCTGAAGTTAAAAATATTGAAAATCAATTTAAATTTTCAGTACATTTCGGCAATATATCACTGAATTTGAGGTAATCTGCTGTTATTTACCATGACGATTTCATCAGCTCGACGTTTTTGAATTTGATTGAAAAAAAAAAGAACTTAAATAGAAAAAAGAAATGAATACAACACGAAAATAGAATGCCGGGCGGGATGATGAGTAAATCAGTTTCACTTGGACTGAACAGTTGAATCCCAGTGGCGCGGTAATGCTTAGAAGACCGGTCGCTGTTCCATATGTTGTATCTCGCCAAATATCATTTATTCATCGGAGCCTGTTTTTGCATAGGTTTGTTCAGGCTTAACTCATTTGGCTTTTGCGAAGCAAATGGTGCTCACAAGGCAATAAGTTAAGGAAAATGTTCACTTGATGGCCGTTGACCTTAAAAGAGGTTTCATCTGCTGTTTTGTAGATTTTATTTTTTATTCTACTTGATGTCTCTTCACCTGGTGTGGTGACCGTTTTTGTCGCCGATTACGTGTACATGCGTAATGCAACACTAACTTACTTGGTACGATTTCCCTTTGACCTGACATTAAGACATTATTTCTTTAATACATTTAACTAAACCTGCCCGGAAAACGTTATTTTATCGATAAACCCGTGCGTTTAATTTAGTCATTCTATATTCCATACAAATAGCACTTTGATACTATAACAGTATTTGGTATACTAATTTATTCGAAACTTCGTTTATTTATTTTGTTTTATGGCATATCAACCTCAGTGGGTTACGTAATCCCAACAAGATTTTTAGAATAGGTTCTTATGAAAGAATATGAATTCTTTGGAAGAAATCAAATTGGTGATCATATTTTCTTGTATTTTTGTAGAGAGGGATTTTATGGAAAGACAAATGTATTGCTGGTACTTTTACTATAAAAATCTATTTTTATATATTCATAAAGTTTTGGCCCCTGTTTTGCGTCTAGCTATTTACCCATAGCTGCGACATTAACATGTGCTACAACCTAGGGCGAGGCTGGACCTGGGAACAACAGTAATTAAGAGGTGGTTCCATGCTCTCAAAACTTCCTGATCGGAGGCCTTCTTAACGGATGTGTTTTGTAATCATATGCAGGAGAGTCGACATTTTGTGTTCATCTTGTTCACAAATTCTCGGCTCTTGTATCTACCGGCCGTTTTCAGGGAGCCATCTTATTTAGTAACCTACGGAAAATCTTGGAGCGAAATCTTTATTCAATCAACGAGGTTATGCCGTTCAAATGTTGTAGTTACTAGACTCGAGTCGTGATTTATGTCGCTTTTCGTCGCACGATTTTTGCAAGCTCCCCTCAGTGACCAATTTGCTTATATGTTTAATTAATTCCTCACGTGTCCGACACAAATCTAATCTTGTGACAGGCTACAATAAGAGTCGTAAGTAACCATCTGAGATCTACTGCGTGGATGAAATATTCCTTGTTATCTCACTAATACCAGAGAATTTATATTGAAAGAGATGCTAAAGTTAGAAACTTGAGAGCTTTGTGCATATATATATATATATATATATATATATATATATATATATATATATATATATATATGTGATAGAAATTGAGTCTGATAAGCTATCTCTTCGTCATCGACACCCGTTGAATAGTTGGTATGATGTTTGCTTGACAACCTAACTGTCACTGCTGATGAGTCCCAAATATAGGGCTAAACGGCCGTCCAGTGCATTCTGTTGGGGTTTTTTTTCAGACCCAATGAATTACTTAATTATATATATATATATGACCATAATATAGGCTCCTGAAAAAATTAATATCGGTTGAGCTCTCTGCGGAAGGAATTGAGGGTTTGTAAACAGTAACTATTAAAGCTAATATAGCAAGACTCTTCGGTAAAGCGAATTGAGTACTGTCGGTCACTGTGTGTTTATCTAAAAATAAATACGCTAAAATACAGCTTCATCCCTGCTCTGCGCCCACGGCTTAGTAGTAGAATTTCCGATTGATGCCATTTCTGTTGGGTTTCGATCCTAGCTAGAGGCAACCGGACGTCTAGCCACACTGAAAAGCTGTGATACAGCGAAACAATCTTTAATGAGCGACGTTTTATCCATTTTTAATGATTTCTTTTAGAAGAATAATTAAGGCAATCACATGAACCCTCGAATATATAATGTTCTTGAAATTTTACCTACTTATAAATTATAGTAAAATAAATTTCATACTTACAATGTGGGGAAAAAGTATTAAAAATTTTCAAATTTCTTTATTTTCAACATTACTAAAACTCAGTTGGCCACTTGGCAAATGGATCTGTCAATAACTTTATCGAACTGTCAATCATTATTGAAAAATCAATATATATATATATATATATATATATATATATATATATATATAAAATAAAAAAGTGAACATTGAAGTCAAATCTCAGAGGCGACAGGTTGTTTCCTGCTAGACGAAATCGTCAGGCAATGAAACAGACTCTCGCCCCTTAGTTTTGACTTCAATGTTCACTGTTATATTTATAATACATACGTTCTATCTCTGATATTGAGCACTTCATCCCATAAAAATAGCACACCATAAAACTATATTTCATCATATATATATATATATATATATATATATATATATATATATAAGATTAACGTGAGTAAAATTAGTCAATTAACTCATTGATTCAGCATTCCGTTATTAGAGTTTCGTAGACGGACTTTGTCGTTCACACTTCAGGACGCATCAGAAATTTACTGCCCATAATTTTTCGATTTATTCATTTTATACAAATTTAGCACTAGTGTAAGTTTTCTTCTCTATTTTCTGTGTTGATGTGTGTCCTAGTCCGCACGCTCGCGTGTGCCTCTCTGCACGGATATGCGTCGTGATCATTCTGTCTTTTTCTTCGTTTTTCTTTTTTTTGTTTTGTTTTGTTTTTGTTTTTTAGCCTGCTTTTGTTCCGGCTCTAAACATTTCACCTATTTCATTTATTTATTTTATTTTTTATTTATGGCCATTTTAGTTTATTTTGGTAGGGTTATTGTATTTCGTTTATTTACGTTTTATAAATAATTGGTAATAATGATTAGGCAATAAATGCTTATATATATATATATATATATATATATATATATATATATATATATATATATATATATATAAACTACACACTAAGACATATACATTTTGCACACACTCAATTAAGCAAAATTTAAGATAAATTAAATCATCCTTGATAATGGCTAAAGGTATAGCCGAAAGCGCTCGGAAAAATAAAACATTTGGACAGTTCTTACACACCCTTTGTCCAGCAAAGAAAGCTCTTGTTCGTACACAAGAAAAATTAAATAAAAATCTTAACCGTAGCACCTTGTCTGTCGTTTTTAATGAAACTTGCATATATATATATATATATATATATATATATATATATATGAGAACAGTGATGTTAATGCTTGAATGGTAAATACATATACATACACATGCTTACGCAAACATACATACACCCCCACACATATACACACAATCGTACATGCACGTATTTATATATGTTTACTGAGCTATTATTTCGTTTTTTAATTGGGTTTGGGGATATCATAAGTATTAACTGAAGGAAATTAGATTTATAATTAAATTTATTGATTATTGTTAGAATTTATGAAAAGTGCAGACACTGTTCCCCAACGACTGGCGACTGTCTGTTTTATGCTTGAACACTTGATAGCGTTCCAGCATTAAACGCGTTGTCGCTGCCTGATGTTGACATCAATGTCTACATTCAAACTTACACACTCTATATCCCAGGTATTGAACCCTTTTACCCTATAGGTATAGATTACTTTAAAACAAACACATACACACATACACACACACAAACACATACACAGGCACCTTATACATATATATATGACTGACCGAGGGAAAGGGAAACTAGCATGAATCCATCCAGCTCTTATCTCAAATGACAACTTAAAAGAGACTGTTTGACCAACACAAGCAATGTTAATAAACTCATGTTAAAAAGATAAAAAAACAAATAAAAAAACAAATGAAAACTACAGACAAATGTTCATTTTCTCCATCAAGACATTCATTTTTGTAGTTTACTGCTACAGCAAGCAGAAACATTTTTTTTCTCCCGATGATGGCCATGTTGGCCGAAACTAGTCGAGGAATCTAAATGAAATAATAATAATAAAAACATAAGAATTTTAATCTACAACCCAGTATGTCTCAAGATTTTAATTAATTTTTTTATTAATTTTTATCGTTCAATATATATATATATATATATATATATATATATATATATATAATGCCATTGGAAATTAGTCTGTTGGCAGGTATCAAGTTAATCGTTATTGGAACTCTTTATTTTGTCAAGCTTGAACAAAAGCCTCTTTCACCAAATTGAAATATGTATTTACTTTTTGCACTCAAACAAGACGAAAACAGATAATTTCAATAGATTCTCGCCATTATTTACAAACAACCGAATTCACTGTCGGCAATCTTATGTCTTTGTTGTTATAAAACTTTATAAATCACTAAGACTCGGTTTGTTTGATACATGTCTACCATGATTTTCGCGACTAATTTGTCACGCTTTGCTCCACGATGTTATACTAAGAGGCTTGCTCCGAAATAAATGATTCTTCTTATATTGGCACCCGACCTCAGAGGATGTTGCTTCTATGCGAGTAGAAGCTGTATACTTTCATCAGCAGTAAACGATTATAGGATTTTGTTCCGAAACGGTAATCCGACAAAATGGCATCTGACATGAAGAAATATCTTTTCATTCAAAATGATCAAAGAAATCTTGCAATGATATTCATTTCTGTAGGGTTATGAGGCGGGACTAATGTACGTGAATCTAGATAAATATTTCAATCTTTGTGACAAGTCAAATTCTTGGCATTACTGCAGATTCATCTAACTACCTAACATCTACCTCAGTTGAAATTGATAGATTCAACCGGAAACACTATACTAACAGGTACTTCTCTCTCAATTTGACCTATCTTGCTGTTTCTTATGTTCCAGTCAAATTTGATTTTTAAATTAATTTAACTACTGAAGACTTAATAGAAACTTTGAAATATTGTGGTGCCAGTAGTAAGAATGGTAAGTAAGAATGGTAAGTAAGATTTTTTTTGTTTTGGCGCAAGGAATACTATGGTATGTTTGGGTCATTAATTGTGGCTACCTATGTTTAATATAATATTCAAGACTAACCATTCCCTTATCCATCCATTTTGGCCATGTACCACATTTTATACTTGAAAAATAAATATTACTTTCATCTTTGGTATCTCGAATTTATCGACTTAAGCACAGTACTAGATTGGCGGCTAGGTCTCATCATTTCTCAGTTGAAATTGATATATTTAAACGGAAAATCTATATTAACAAGTACTTCTCTCTCACTTTTGTAAGTATCTTGCTGTTTCTGATGTTACAGTCAAATTTGATTTTCAAATTAATTTAACTACTTAATTCCCGTTCTTTAATTGTTCGCTAACGATAATAATATTTTTTTCTCATAGACTTTCTCATTCAATAAACTTTTACGCCTAAGTGCCTTTATCGCCTTGCTTGGGTTGAAAAGATTAATATATATATATATATATATATATATATATATATATATATATATATATATATATATATATATATATATATATATATATAGACATGTATATATATATGTGTATATGTATCTATATGTGTATATGTATGTATATATATATATATATATATATATATATATATATATATATATATATATATATATATATATATATTTCTAGATATTTAATTTTGGGTGTATAGTCTGGAATAATTCGTTTACATTCTTTTTCGTTTTGTTTCATCATTTTTAGTATTAACTATCCGACATTGTGTTAACGGAAGATCTGTCAAGATAGGGGAAATGTTGTAAGGACCTGGACGTACAATTGCTGTGTTTAACCTTTATAGACGTAATATAATGTTTCAAGAGGGTATCTCTTAGAAGACCCTATGTCAGGCGACAAGACTTAAAAAGGCAAGGGAATTCAGTTGCTGCAATCAGATAATTTCTGCGAACACATCACCTCCCTTACATCTAACTAACTAACTTTCTAGACTGCAAGCTCGTTGATTATTGTGAGGGGCGCGAGAGACCAACAAAACTCCTTGTAACACAAAAGATGAACTGAAGGCAAGAATTATGACAGCATTCACAAATTTAAACAAGGAGACCATCCAGAAGAGTTGCAGGAGATTTCAAAGTCGTCTGGTGGCTGTGGTTGAAGCCAATGGCGATTTTATGGAATAGATTTACTATTCCGTATTTCAAGATATTTCTATGTGATTTTGGTAAATATATCTCTTACAATGAGATGTCAGTATTATTTTTATTTATTCGTGATTTAGACTACAATTTATCCATCACACACACTATATATATATATATGTCAAACGACTAAACGAAATGTCCTAAGAAAATACATATTGACTATATAGAAAATAATAACTTTATCTGAAAATTGGGTTTATTGAGTTGTGTGTATCCATTGTAAATTAAGTGGTAATTACTTGGAAGGATTTCTTTCGGAGTACGTCCCGTAGATTTTATAGTAAATTGAATTTCTAATTTATTCCACTTTTTACAAGGTATTGTGATAAAAGAATAAAGGTCATCCGGGGGAATTAATTTTCTTTTGTATTTAGTATAATTTAGCGTTTCATTTCTTTAAGATTACTTTGTAGACTTGAAGCAAACCTTGCAAAATTTGTTTATTGAATATTATCCTTACTCGCATATTACTCACATATAACCGTTCAGAAAATTTGTGAGATAAATATATGAAATTTGAAAAAGCATAAATCTAGAATTAAGCGATTTTGATACAGAAATATCTCATTAAATATGTTTATATATCAAGCATTATATAGCAAGAGGAAGAATCTTTTGCTGGATTCCGAGAATACTAAAAAAAAACCAACAAATACTGGTAGTGTAACCTGAGAGAAACAATCTGATATATTGAAAATTTAGTATTCATGTAGTCAGTTTTACTATAAAAGAAATACAATGTACAGAAACGAGGAGAATTTTTGCATTTTGAAATATTAGTTGAGCCTGGCTTTCGTCTGTCATAATATTTTGCATGGAAGCGGTGACTGAAATATTTATATTCTCACTTTGCGTGGGTTCTTTTCTGCAATATCGTTAAAAAGTTACTTGAGGTTTAAAATCTATTTCAAATTCTAGGAAGATATGTAAATTTTGAGGAAAAAAACAAAACAACAACGACAACACATTTACGGCTTTTGGCAATATGGAAAATAAACTTTTGCCAATACGATGCTCGAGGCAAGTGTAAAAACATATTTAGCGAGTCATAAATTGAAGCTTAATGTTACGAGGCATGCCTAAAAACTTACTATGCTCGCTTTGCGTTTGGACGTATCGAGAGCATTAACCCACGTCCTACTGGCATTTTTTTAAAATGACGCTTTCTTTTCACCATATTTCTAATCTCTAAAATTAGAATATGAAGAATTCACGGTAATAATTTTGAAACTTTTTATGTTTTTCAGTTTATGAGTCTATCATGTGTCCATGCATTGGACATTGCTGTTATATATGTTCTGTTGCTTCTGCTATGTATTAAATATTCTTGATAAAGACTAAATAAGCATCTGCAATATAATCGGCCCTCATCTGGCATCTCGGCTTCCGTTAATTTCCCACTGCAGTAACGTAGCTTCCCTGTGCCTTTTCTATAAATATTTTCATAAACTTACATCTTTGGTTCAAATGTTCTTATATTTATCCTCCCCACAGACAAAATGTACATATGGGAACTACTGAGGACTTCATAGAGACTTTGAAATATTGTGGTGTCAGTAGTAAGAATGGTAAGTAAGAATTTTCTTTGTTTTGGTGCAAGGAATACTATGGTATGTTTGGGTCATTAATTGTAGCTACCTATGTTTAAGATAAGATTCAAGACTAACCTTTCCCTTATCCATCCATTTTGGCCATGTACCACATTTTATAATTGAAAAATAAATATTACTTACATCTTTGGTATCTCGAATTTATCGACTTAAGCGCAGTACTAGATTGGCGGCTAGGTCTCATCATTTCTCAGTTGAAATTGATAGATTTAACCGGAAACTCTATATTAACAGGTACTTCTCTCTCACTTTTGGAAATATCTTGTTGTTTCTGATGTTCCAGTCAAATTTGATTTTTAAATTAATTTAACTACTTAATTCCCGTTCTTTAATAGTTCGCTAACGATAATAATATTTTTTTCTCATAGACTTTCTCATTCAATAAACTTTTACGCCTAAGTGCCTTTATCGCATTGCTTGGGGTGAACAGATTAATATATATATATATATATATATATATATATATATATATATATATATATATATATATATATATATATATATATATATGTATGTATATATATATATATTTCTAGACATTTAATTTTGGGTGTATAATTCGTTTAGATTCTTTTTCGTTTTTTTTCATCATTTTTATTATTAACTATCCGACATTGTGTTAACGGAAGATATGGGAAATGTTGTAAGGAGCTGGACGTACAATTGCTGTGTTTAACTTTTATAGACGTAATATAATGATTCAAGAGGGTATCTCTTAGAAGACCCTATGTCAGGCGACAGGACTCTGCAACATGCCACAAAAGGCAAGAGAATTCAGTTGCTGCAATCAGATAATTTCTGCGACCACATCACCCCCCTTACATCTAACTACCTAACTTTCTAGACGGCAAGCTCGTTGATTATTATGTGAGGGGCGCGAGAGACCAACAAAACTCCTTGTAACACAAAAGATGAACTGAAGGCAAGAATTATGACAGCATTCACAAATTTAAACAAGGAGACCATCCAGAAGAGTTGCAGGAGATTTGAAAGTCGTCTGATGGCTGTGGTTGAAGCCAATGGCGATATTATGGAATAAATTTACTATTTCGTATTTCAAGATATTTCTATGTGATTTTGGTAAATATATCTCTTACAATGAGATGTCAGTATTATTTTTATTTATGCGTAATTTAGACTACAATTTATCCATCACAGACTATATATATATATATATATATATATATATATATATATATATATACATATATATATGTACGTATGTATATATATGTATATATATATATATATATATATATGTGTGTGTGTGTGTGTGTGTGTGTGTGTGTGTGTGTGTGTGTGTGTGTGTGTGTGTGTGTGTGTGTGTGTGTGTGTATGTGTGTGTAGCATTATGTATTAGTTGGCTTTTTGACAAAGTTGATGCCCGAAGAGAAAGATTTTAAAGTTGGAATTTTCACAAACACACCTGTGTTCTTTTTCAGCGGAAATAGCAATAAACAAGGAAGTTGGACTCACACTTCCGGTGAATGTTGTTGTTTGAAACTAAATTCCGTGAGTGAGCTAAAATCCTAATTTTATCCTTTAATCTATTGAAAAGTCAAAAGGCCTAGTAATTATATATATATATATATATATATATATATATATATATATATATATATATATATATATATATATATATATATATCATCAAACTTATTGCGAATACTGATATCATTTATTCTTGAAATTTCATTAAAAGGCCTATTAAGTCTATATATTATAGGAAGCATTTGGTTTTAATTATATATATATATATATATATATATATATATATATATATCAATATATGTATATGTGTGTGTGTGTGTGTGTGTCTGTGTGTAAAGTGTGCACATGGAATCTAAAACTGAATGGTGATTGAAGTTTCAGATTAACTTACATTAATCGTTAATTTAAAAATAATATATAAATTTCAATTTAAGTTTTCGGTGTTACGCATTCATGTAGATCGCTTTTTGTACTGTATATACTTTTGTTAAACATAAAAAATGTCAGTAAGTATTTATTTAAGTCAAACATATATCTACGAGCACTGACTCCTAGGATTAAACGCCAACCATTATCTATCCTCCTCATGTTAATCATTTTCCTTCACTATTACCCATTCGTAAATTCAAATCACTCACCTGATACATCATAACACTTTAAACTCGTAATGGAGTGACTCTTAAGCCTTATAGTTAGCGAGGTTTATAACAAGGAAAGATACAATGATTTGGTAAACGAATGAATAAAAGATTTGTAAATTGCATTTTCAAAAACATTTTACTCCACATCTCCACAAGTGTACAGCGGAATTTTTTATTTTAACTTGTACAAGGTATTGTGTACGTGACTGGCTATCTTTCAATTGTCTGGCGCCATTTTGTTAAAACTCGACTTAAGTCGAAAATGTTCAAATCAAACAAGCTACATCTCTGTTGGGAATTACGAACGGAATTGGTTTTTCTTTGATAATCACTAGTAAATGAGGTCTGGTTTCCAATTGTTTGTTTTTGTCGGTATTAGCTGTCCGTCCAGGACAACATTAGTTGTGTCTGCATATATTTCATAACCATTGCGACAACCTTCTTCAGATGTAGACATTCATGTGCTAATAGCAAAATGTTCAGATGAGCTCCAATCCTTACTTCTAAAATCTCAGATATTTTGAGATAGAATTTAACATTCTATGTCCATGGAAACGAATCATATACATTTGTTACTCATCTGAAAACTAAGGAGAAAGTCCTGCTCAGGACTCCTATAACCTTATTATATTTTAGAAAAGACTCCCGCGTTGGTTTTTCCCTGAATAATTATCTTCCTCAGTTTAAAAATCAGTCGTTATTTTCCTCATTATCTTCATAATCGTCACTTTCAGCCATTTTTAAAATTCATATCACAGGTATTTATCATAATCATTTTAAAAGTAGCCCTCAAAATTAAGTGGTTCTTGAAAATTTTATTGAGTTTACTTGGAGACATTACGGCTCGTTTCGTTCAACACCAAATGGGGCCAGAAAACCAAAATATTCACCCAAGAACTCGAGTCATATTCTAGAAGAACCTCATCAGACCGAGACGTTCATATGGATGTCAAACATGGCTCCCTACTAGATCTGTCAGTTCTATATACCCGCTTTTTCAGATCAATGATTTAAAATGGTTTTCAAAGAATGAGACGTATAGCTGTTAGAAGGGATGATTCTTCTTTGAACCTCGTAGATTGGCGCTATACAATTACAAACAATGGATTTTATAAAATAACAAAAGATACTTCAAATGAGGAATTTCATCTCTAGTAATAACTAAAATAGATAGCACTTATAACTAAAAAATAAGGTTTCACACAACTTCAAACAAAGCGTTGAAACCATCATGAGTACTGAAAAGAGAGACAACAGCTACTGGATAAAAATATCTTCCTGAAAAATTGTTATCAGTGAAAGATTTGATTAATTTAATTCGACCGGCTATTCGGTCAATGAATATTGATTGTTTCTGTCTAAGGGAACTGCTAATATTACCCTGACTATTACCAGGAGTTACGGTTAGAAATGATGTTAGATTACCTGACAGAAGTCAAACTTCTTTAGAAAAGTTTTCAATCCAGATTTGCTGTCTTAGACTGGGTTCCCTACAAAGAGGAAGTTGTCATGTCTACCTTGATACTGAGAATAAAAGGTAGTGTCATGACTTTTCCGATGGTGTTAGTACGAAGTGAACACAAAGAGTTTCGGTTGGAATTGTTACTCAGCGAACCGTTTTATTTTCGCGTCGGTAACAATAACATCAACTCTATCAAAACAGTAGTCGTGCATCATTTACTTCATAAAACCGCGAAGATTCTTTTTTTTAAAATTCATGTCAAACTAAGCGATAAAAGCCACTAAAACATAAGGCTAACTACGAATGATGGTATCAACAAAAAGAGACAGAAGATGATTGATTTGCATTTAAATTTTTAAAGCTGGAAGTTGACATGAAATTAGGAAGCCGTTTACCAAAAGCGAGAAGTGCAAGAAGAGGTTTTACTAGCATAGAATTTACTACCAATTTTCAGAACTGCTTAAGTATTTTGCTTAAATTCGTGAATTACAGGTACTAAAGTGGAAGGCTCATTAGAACAATTATCATTGAAATATTTATAGAAAACGCAGAAGGGAGCTACGACATAGCTGTGAGAAAAGGGTTTGGTACGTTTCGGCGTTGCCCATTTGGCGTCGCTGGTTCGGCGTCAGAAATATAATTGGATTATTCGGGACAGCCGTTTAGGCGTCAGACTATTTAGGCGCCACTGTCATTGACCGGAGGAACGACGCCCTAGAAAAAAAATGGATAAAAGCATTGAAAACACCCAACTTTCAATATGACGTTTTATTCATTTACGGAATTAAGGATCCTATTAAAACACTAATGGAATAATGTAAATTAAAAACTTAATTTAAAAATATTCTATGCCCGGAATAATGCTCGTTGCGTCAAAAATAAAAAAGGTATTCATCGTGTATCACTTTGTTTTTGACACGTTTTCATAAAATATTTGCTTCCATTTAGAATAAAAGGGCTTTGACGATTGAAAAATATGAAGCTGCACTGAAGGAAGTATAATATTAAAATGCCTCCAACTACTATTTTACTTGAATATAAAAATGCCTCCAAATACACTTTTTCTGAAATATAAAAATGCCTCCAAGTACTCCTTTTCTGAAATATAAAAATGCCTCCAAATACTCCTTTTCTGAAATATAAAAATGCCTCCAAATACTCCTTTTCTGAAATATAAAATGCCTCCAAATACACCTTTCTTAAATTGGACATTTGAGCATATAACGACACTAATTTAACTACTAAATGATATATATATATATATATATATATATATATATATATATATATATATATATATATATATATATATATATATATATATATATATATATATATATATGTTTTTGTGTGTGTGTGTATAGAGAGAGAAAGTGAGATAGAGAGAGTGAGAGAGAGAGAAAATTTGACTAAGTAGTAATTTGACGCCTAATCGTCCCTCGAGCGAAAAATTCCTGTCGAATCGGTTACGCCGAGTCGAGCACGCCGAATCAGCGAGGCCAAATGGGCGAGGCCAAATGGGCGACGCCGGATCGTCCAATTCCCGTGAGAAAGCCACTGATGCCGAGACGCCTTGTCTGGGCGTATAAAATTGCTCATTCTTCTTTGAATTTCGTCAAGCATCTCTAGATATATAGCAGAAGAACCACGCATTATTCGATAAAAGGAAGCTGGCAATTTTACGACAATTAACGTTTGAAATTCTGAAAATCTATCAGTAGTGATGGGTGACAGAATTTGTTCCTACTTTGATAGTCTTGTCGCATCATACACGTTTGTTTTTTCACTAGGTTAAATTAATATCAGAATACTGATGAATTTAACCAAACTTAGTTCATGAAATATTCATTAACTTTGGTTATGTAATTCGACGTTAGTTTATTTGAAAACTTTCACTTTTGCGTATATATTTACATTAATTATTCGTTGTCGAAGAACGTTTGCTCTGGCTTTTGCCAGTTCCATTTTAATATTATAAATTATATAAAAATATTTTACAGCCATTTAAATCGTTCCTTCCATCTGGTAATCTCTTTTTAAAATGTGTTCCTCGTTATTCTATGGGAATATTCTATTAAATGGAATTATTACGTTTCCATTAGAATATTGAACTTCGTTATTAACCTTTATTACTTTCCGGACAAACATAGAAGTAGAAGAAACGTTTATTAACAATTACTGTCCATAGTTGACCTTGTTTACTAAAGCAACTTTCAGACTCGTCAAGCAGAGCGTGGTTTAATGACTTATCTTAGTGATGGTAAAATAGTTAAGTATAAATTTTACTGCATCACTTTTAAACTGTATTAGAGAATTCATAAAAAACAAATATTTGCCAATAGTGCATCGATAGTATTTAGACAATTTCTTCGAAAAAATTCCTTTTATTAAAGTATTCTTCTTTTGTTTTTCTTTGTGTTTTGTCTTCTCTTGTAGTGGTCGATTATAACTCTCCACTGCTTCCCATCCTTGTTAGCTCTAATCAATGTTTATCCTTTTATCATCTCTCGCTGTCTATACTCTGTCATTCATTTAGATAAACTATTACGTTAACATTGTTCGAAAATAATTATTTGAAAAACGTTTATACGAATTGTAAATTGTTTGAATGAAAATTAATGGAAAAGACAATTATATTAAATGATAATTATTTTAAATACCTATGTTTGAAATGCCTGTGCGGTCTTGCTTTGAGAGTATCAAAGTTGATTTACCTAGAACTATTAACGCCCTTGTAATTATTTCTCTTTAACTCCGCGCTATACACCTACAGATATGAAGAGATGGGCACTGATTATTTAATCATTCTATAACACATTCCAAAATGTTTCCTAATAGAAAATAAAGTTTCGAGAAAATTGTTCAAAAATAATTGTTCGAAAATAATTATTCGAAAAACATTTATTCGAATTGTAAATTGTTTGAATGTAAATTAATCGAAAGGACAATTATACTAAATGGTAATTATTCGAAATGCAAAATTCTTTATTGAAATAAAAATGTAAAAATTAAAAGAGGAAATGAACAAATGATAATTATTCCAAATACAAATATTGTTAATAAAATAATTTAGTAAGATAAAATCGTTATGACCTTAAGTGATATGATACTGCACGCAAATAATCAACTACTGAAGAGTACTCTTAAAAGATGCCACTATTTTTTAAAGTTTTCCATTTACATCGCGATATTTCTTGGACCACTTGGTATTTTGTTAAACGTGCCCTTACTTTTGCATTATGAATTTCTTGCAAGTTCTGTTCTCTTTTAAGAGTGTCTAACAATGTTCATATTGTGATATGATGGCATGACACTTGATGCAAAAAATCCCTATGCCATCCTTCAAGGGATTTTTTAAGTCCTAGGTAAATCAGCATTGTCTCTCTCAAAGGAAGTCCACATAGGTAATTTAAACATAGGTATTTCGAATATTTATCATTTAATATAATTATCTGTTTGATTACTTTTCATTAAAACAACTTACAATGTTTTTCGAATAAATGCTTTCACATAATTGTTTTTGAACAATTATTTCCGAAGTATTCTTTCGTTAATACATAAATTCTTCTACCTTTCTAGTTTTCAGTATGTTCTGCGAGGTTTAAATGATCAAAACCCTCGTTCATTATTAGGGAGCCCATATACTTCAAGTGTATCTTTCAAATTATAATTATATTCGATTTCTTATCAACAAAGTATGTAGAGCGAAACCTTTGAACTCTGTTGCAAATAAACACTAAATTATAACAATCTTGTTCACTTCCATTACTTATAGCAGTCCTTAGAAGGAAAGTGTGTAGAGTGTGATCATCTCATCACACCAGAGAAATTCCATCAGCGACCATGGCGTGTGCTGTAGTTTTTAGTCAACCACCACTTTTTGACAGTTCCGACAACAACTATGTTCCTGGATAGTGACCCTTGAAACATTTCCCACTTCCCAAAAAGCAAATCCCACTTGAAAGAAGGGAATTAAATAGAATGGGTCAAGGCAGCTGCTCAGTATTCCGAAAAGGAGTCCAGGAATGTTTCCATCAATGGAAACAACGCCGGATAAATTGTCATTTCAGAAAGGGACTACTTCACAGGAGATTACATGCCGAATTGATGTCTTGTAGATTTCTTTTTATCGCAGCAGTCTATTCTGCGAGGGTTAAATTATCAAATCCATCATTCCTTATTAGGTCGCCCATATATTTCAACTGTATCTTTCAGTTTATCATTATATTTGATTTCTTATAAAAAAAGTCTGTTGCTGTGGGAGGGAGCTAAAGTATGCAGAGCCGCATAGATTGATCTTGAACTCAGTTGCGACTGCACTCTAAGTTAAGATGTTCTTGTCCACTTCCATTCGTTATAGAAGTGCTTGGAAGGAAACTGTGTAGAGTGTGATTCGTCTCATCACACCGGAGAAATTCCATCAGTGACCATGGCTTGTGCTTTAGTTTTTAGTCAACCACCATCTTTTCACAGTTCCAACAACCACTATGTTTGAAATATTTCCCTCTTCCCAAAAAGCAAATCCGATTTGAAAGAAGGGAATTAAAGATAATGGGTCAAGGCAGCTGCTCAGTATTCCGAAAAGGAGTCCAGGAATTCTTCCATCAATGGAAACGACGCTGGATAAAGTATGTTATTTCAGAAAAATACTGCTTCACAGGAGATTACATGTCGAATTGATGTCTTGTATTTTTTTTATAGCCCCAGTCCTAATAGTTTTTGAGCAGACCTCATATTCTTTTTTCCCATTTTCCTAACAAAAACTATTGTTGTTTTACGTTATTTTAATTTTAATCTAATTTAGTAAAATCAGAAGAATATCGCCATTCAGAATTATTTATCTGTATGTCAGTAAAAAATAATCGGTAAAATATTTTATTCAAACATTTCTGGAAATCATTCAAACAAAATATCGCAATATATTTGTTGTGTAGGATCCACCTAATCTGCATAGGTGACTATCAACTATATAAATAATGGTTGATACCGGAAGACGAGGAAGTGGAATCACGAGATCCAACTAGAGACTCTGATCGACTGCGACTAGTCAACACATTCTCCAGGAACGTCTTCCCAGAAATATACAGAAATACTATATGTACTTATTGTGTACACTTTCTTGTTATAATACATTCTTGTTCTAAGTACATTTTGTGTTGCATTATTATTCCATGCAATAGGCGAGATTCAACATTGAGTCAAGACTCAACAATATTTTTGGAGCTTATAATAAAAATAGTAAAGAAGGCAAGCGTGTGTCAAAATGGTGTGTAAAGTTTATAAGCCGATATTATAGGCTTAAAATAAAAAAACAACTATGCAAATGTTAGCATTGAAAACTGAAGAAATAGAGCGACTTCTCACACATAAGAATTAAATGGTTTAAATATCTTATTGTCACATGGGAACTGAAAATGTTTTTTTCGGCACAAAAGACGACCGAACATTTACATGGCAGAAGAAATTGAAATTCATACAGATATATCTCCGCTCTATACTTTGCCTTTTGTCACTTTCACATTAACACTTGTTTCATTCTATATAACACCATTGTCTTGTCAGGGCTTGTAAAAATTAAAGAATTTGAAAGAATCCTCCAAGAATAATCGAATAATTATCATCTAAATTTGTATGATTTAGCGATTTTGCCAAATTGCTGGGAATCATTGCGACAACCAATCTTTAATCAACACCGGTAATTATTTCCCTTAAGCAGAATGCACGGATTAAAATCCTTTAAGACCCTTTTTCAAATTAAAATTTATTCATAAGTAGGCGAAATAAAAATCAATATCTAAAGTTTATTTAGAAAAGAACAAATCAAATTAAAGTAGTTTCTGGCATTTGAATAAATTAACTCGGAATTCTGTTGCTTCGTTGGTTAATTTAAAAAAGACATCGCATGTTAAATGACAATATTGAGCGGTAGAAGAAATCAATGTTTTCTTTTATAAATCTGATAACTCGAACTCATTTTTAGTTGTTAATAATGAAAGTAGCTGTTGTAGCATACCTACGGACGATAATGGGTATGTCCCCATTAACATAAATACAGTAGTAAATACTGTATGTTGGTCTGCATTTGGAGTTTTGCCTCCAGCTGTGTTGGTCAAACTCTCTGCCTCCGATAAGGCTATGTCGAAGGGCATAGTCTCGCCGCGGGAAATAGCTACCCGACCCCATTTTATACGGTGTCTGCGGGGAATTTTTGGCCGAGTCTGCGGGCTAGGATACCCCAAATTAAATTCGGCCTTGCTGGTCAAAATCCCTGTTTCCGGATAGAGAGGGTCCCCAGAGGAGACTATGTCGAAGAGCAGAGTCTCGTCTCGGAAAACAGCTACCCGACCTCGTTTTATACGGTGTCTGCGGGGAATGTTTGGCCGAGCATGCTGCCTCGGTCACCCCACATTAAATTCGGCCTTGTACCACATCTGACTGCGTGGGGCTGTTGGTAGATATCCTGCAGCTGTAGATTCGTCACCAGCCGTGCTGGTCAAACTCTTTCCGGGCAAAGAAGATCCCCAGACGAGGCTCTGTCCTAGGATAGAGTCTCGTCTCGGGAAACCGCTACCCGACCCCATTTTATACGGTGTATATGGGGAATGTTTGCCTGAGACTGCGGGCTCGGATACCCAACATTAAATTCTGCCTTGTGCCACATCTGACCGAGTAGGGCGGTTGGTAGATATCCAGCAGTTGGAGATTCATTGTGGAATTCACTTAATTTACTTCAATTGACTACTTCTACGCGCCGCTGGCGAATCTTATATGTATTGTTCTTGTCCTAAGTATTAACGTTCATTACCAACCTTAGTGCGATTATTCTATTCAGTAACATTCCCTAGGTTACAACATATACCATATTAAGATTATGATACCGAGTGGGATGGCAACGGTAGTGGAAATAAACGAGAAGAAAGAATAAAATATCAATTGCATCAAGACTAAATGCTTTGTTGTCAGAAAAATGAACAGCTCACCAGGGCAATTACAAATTGTGAATCCAAAAGTCAAACAAGTACAAAAATTTAACTATCTGGGAAATGGTTTAAGAGAGGACGGAATACGAAGGCGAATTCGAATAGCAAAAGATTCCTTCCAAAAGCTAAGCAAAGCGTTAAGAAACATGAAAATTCCTTTAGAAAAATACAGAAAAGAATACAGTTATGTCTTCCTGAATGCTGACCACTCTCCTCACAGATGAAGAAGAGACTTGAAGTAACAGAAATGGAAATCTGGTTCTACAGATGGATGCCCAGAATACCATGGACGCAACATGTGATCAACAATGATGTTTTACAGAATATTGTAACCAAATATGCACGCATACATAATTACGAAAAAGAGTCAGTTGACATTTCTAGGGCACATAATGAGGAAAGAGGGCTTGGAAAATATGATACTCACAGTACAAATTGAAGGCAAGTTAGAGAGAGAAAAGCAGCGCATAACCTACCGACCGAGATTAAGTAAATAGAAAGGCTGAATGGTGTTTGGGAGAAAAATAATAAAATTTATTAAAAGCGACAAAGGTCAGGATATTGTGGAGGACCATGAACATTATTGTCTTGAATGGACACGGAACGTAGAAGAAGAATTAAACTAAGATTCGTCTGAAATTGCGGTAATATTCATATAGTCTTGAACTCCCAACACAAACAAATATGTCGACCCGTCCTGGGTATGACGTTAATCTACATCCGTGTCCTGGGCATGACGTTAATCTACATCCGCGTCCTGGGTAAGACGATAAACTACGTCCAACAGCAAGGCGTCTGATAATACGTTTTCGAAAAAATAATGTTGCCAGCTGTAGGTTTTTGAAAGAATAGTGTTGCCGGCTATACGTTTTTGAAAAAAATAACATTACCAGCTATACATTTTTGAGGAAAAAATATTAACAGAAATAGATTTTGACAAAACAAAAATATTACCAGAAAAATAATTGTCGGCATTAAATGACCCATTGAGGTTGAAATGCCGTAAAACAAAAGAAAACAAAACAAACCAAATCAAATATGTCGACGGGATTATTTCTGTTAACTAAGGAATTACAGTAGCCATTCCACTACAGATATAGAATTCTTCAACTGCAATTCGACATATAAATACAGTATGTAATATTATTTTTTTAAAAACCTATAGCCGGCAACACTATACTTTCAAAAACGTATAGCTGGTAATATTATTTTTTTTTATCAAACGCACTAAAAAGTCTGTCTATATTTCTGAAATGAGGTATGGAAACTATTTAAATTATTTACATTATTCGCACTGTGGTCCTCATCTTTGCTGTCATATTCACGACGTTTAAGCCGTTTTAAGCTCTGGCCTTCCTCAGGTGATTAGAATTTCGAACCGAATCATTTATTTTGTTCCCCGACTAGATTCTTCAAGTTCCACATGCCATGCCTCTTTCCGGTGTCTCAGTTTTTAATTTCAAGTTAATTCCTTTTAGTAATTCAACTCTACAACTTATTGAACTCCCAACTCTTAGGGTCAGGTTGCAATCAGACGAACGTCATGCATGTGAAAACAGAAATTATGACAATAGTTACTAAACATGTCTTTGAAATTAAGCTCTATCACCAGAAAATACAAAACGGTATGCGACATTTAATTCTCGGAATGACTTTGTGAAAGCAAATTATCATCCTCAGCTTCACAAACGGAATACTTCGAAGATGATAGCAGACAATAGAGAAAATTTAGGCAAGCCCTGCTTTCTTAAGATAATTTCCGAAAATCAAATTGTCTAGATTCGAGGTACCACCTCTGCGGAATATTCTTAGAAATACTTGCACTCTTTCCTATTCATATTGAGTTCTGCTATCAGTCGCACATTAAATCTTCAAATTTAACGTAGCAACGTTGCCATTCTCAATATATGAATCTATTTTTCGAGTTTTGACTCCCAAATTATTGCATCAACTTATGCATCTGCACGCATTTCCTTAAACGTTCGGTACACCCAAGAAAAAAAAAGATTTCTTCATGGCTTGTTCTAGATAAGTTATTTTAATAGGTTTATCGATTCCCTCTTAACAATTTTCCCACAAAGCATGATCTAATTTCTATTCTTCAGACTCCTTTCATTCATTTTCCGTCAAGTATAAAATGAACACTTACAACTTCCTCTACTGCTTGGCAAGGACTACCATATCTAATCTGAGTTTCAAGAAAACGGAAGTTGGAACGTGTCTGTACGTGTTCGAGCACAAATGACAGCCTAGTTTATTCCTCTAACGAAATGGAGTTGTCATTGCAAGCGCTCACTAACACTTCACATATATGGTTAGCCGGTTATTGTATATCTCATCTGGAAATAGTATAAGAAATTCTAACAATTTTCTGATTGTTTTGTCTGTTACTTGTTTGCACAGACTTATACAGACTGTTTATCTACGTCAAACAATGCAATTAAAAGATATAGGAAAACGCCAATCCCTCTCGCCTCAACGAATTCCGTCTGGAAGGAATAATTAATTTATAGCCAAGATAAGTTGACGATTAACCAATGCATCATCAGTATATAATGTAATAACCCAGGGTGCCGTGTAAGCGAGAAGAAAGGGCAGAGCAATAGTAAGAAGACCGGCGGTATAAAAGCGACAGCCCAATATCCGAGTTACACAATGGTGACGTCAAAACACAGAAAGAACAGAAAGTTAAGAATCTGTGAAGGTTTTCTAACAGGTGGGCGAAAATGTGATTAGGAACGCCTAAGTCCCATTAGAATAGGGAAAGATGCGTTTCAAAAACTAAGCCAATTATTAAGAGATAAGAAAACTAAATTGAACACTGATAGCTAAATCTTTATGTAATATCACTCAGCTTGCATGACAGTAAATACTAGACAATATCTTCACAGATGAAGGTGGAAATTGAGGCAGCAGAGATGTGCCTCTCTATAGGCATGCTGAGACAACCTTATACGGAATATCAGTGCAACGCAGCCGTTTTTAATGAAAATGGGAAAAGAATGGACACTTGTCTTTCGGATGAGAAACAGTTGAAATTTCTAAGGTACAAGAGGAGGAAAGCGTGCTTGGAGAATTTGAAAACCAGAAGCTCTTGATGTTTTAGAGAAAAACAGAGTGCATCATACCAAAGATATGTGTTCTCTCGTCGGGAACCAACGCCTGTTTATTCTGTCGACACATTACCGATGAATCCTTTGCGAGAGTAGAGTCCAATTCTATAGCCGCAAGCCCTATTTCAGATCGTGCATTGAAAAAGTGGGTTCTGAGTGCTACTGTTGGTCTTCCTCTTGGCACGTGTCTCAATGAAGAAACTGGGATACCTGCTCCCAAAGACATCGACACCCTCTTTGCAACTTCTCCTCCAAGTTGTTCAGTCTTCGGTTGTACTTTCCCAGCTATCAAGGGCAATGCCATATCTCTTGTGATTGATTTTAACAATGTTCTTGTAATTCAGTTTCTGTCTGCCTAGTTCTCTGTTGCCATGCTCTAATTCACTGTAGATGATTGCTTTGTAAATTCTTGAGTCTTCCATCCAACATACGTGCCGCACCCAACGAAGCCGTGTCTTGATTATCTGGCTTTCTATGTGGGTACATCGTTCTAGGACCTCGAGATTAGAGACTTTATCCTGCCATTTAATTCTGAAGATGGATCGCAGGAAGCGTTACTGGAACTCCTCGCAAAGCTTAATATGGCGACGGTAGAATGGCCACAGCCTTGTATATATTGATTTTGATTCTCAATCACACACCATGTTCATCCCATAGCCTACGTCTAAACATTGTAAAGGAACTGCTTGCTCTCGCAATCCGTTGTATGACCTCGTCAACTACAGTCACTGAGTTTGACAATATACTTCCTAGATAATAGAAACTTTCTACTGACTTTAGAGGAATGGTGTTAATATATACAAGGGGATTGGCGTAGCTCTACAAAAGATATAGTGAATGCCAAATTATCCAATCTCAACTTTTTATTCAATTTCTTCGTTGCTTACAAGGCCCATTCCTAGTATTCCAAGCATGATTCTGGAGAACGATATATCTACTTCTTCTAGTTTTTGCTTCAGCAGCAAGGAAAACGCCCAACCTTCTCTGGATACAAAAGGATTAATATTACAAGGGTAAGTAAAAAATTACCCGTACTTTCGACATAACATATCTTTAGGTTTTTCACACCACTTTCTGCTAATGCGTGTATATAGTTAGTATTATTGTGGTCACGTGATCGAAGTTTGAGCTGGATGGCGCCAGTTTTCTGGCTGCTGTTACAGTGTAAACATGGCCGTTCCGCTAGCAGTGTACATCAAGGAGCGGCAGAAAGCAGTGATAATAATCTGCGAGAGAACACGCTTCTTTATCGATGATAACTAACTGGTTCGCCATTAGCGTCTCTCGAGGTTGCTGTATTTTCTATGCAGTGGTGGAGATTGATGAACACCCTGCTACTTCTTTGTCCGCTACGCTTTCTCCGGACAATTTTAAAATTCTCGATCCACTCATACATATTTGTACGTCTTAGTGCATTTTGTGATGTCAAGTAACTCTCGTTTGACACTTTTGTAATGTCAACGAAAACTCGTTGTCACTTTCGTAATGCTCGTTATAGAAGCAACTTTGTAACCGCAGTTTTAACTATAGTAACGCCGTCGAACAATACTGATGTCAGACGCCTTCGAATAACACTCGCTCTAATAGTACTTGCTCGATAATACTCGCTCGAACAGTAATCCGTATAGTGATCTGAATAGAGAAATAGTATAGTGAATAGAGTAGCGAATAGCGTTCCGTATAGTAATAGAGGTTAGAATAAGAATAGCGATGAATGTAGATGTCACGCGACTTCCTATATACCTGGTTCCTCTATGGCCACGGGATCTACTTAATTCCATAATAGGATCGCCTGTATTAGCTCACTGGCGAACTATGTTCAAACTCAAGTGTCAGCAACGACACTTTATTCCTATATAACAGTGCGCTTTCATAGCATTGTGTTAAAATGCTTCCTTTAATTTCAGCCTACGACACACATTCCGACGAGACAAATCGGACCACTTTGTACCTGCTTGCTGCACAATGCTTGCGGGGAATCGTGTTTACACTGCAACAACAGCAAAAAAAAAAGAAAAAAATAGCGCCATCAAGTTCAAATTTCGATCACGTCATCACAATAGTACCAACTGTAATCACGCTTGAGCAGAAAGCAGTTTGACAGTGTCATATGTTATGTCGAACGTACAGACAATTTTTTAACTGCTTTACATTGAAGAGAAATTGTATTTTTAAAACATTACGATTAAATAGGCAACATTTCACAGTCTCATCCCCTTTTTAATCAGACTTATACATCATAATCCCTTTTTTGTCACACTTATAGATCATAATCCCTTTTTTGTCACACTTATAGATCATACTCCCTTTTTTGTCAGACTTATAGATCATAATCCCTTTTTTGTCAGACTTATAGATCATAATCCCTTTTTTGTCACACTTATACATCATAATCCCTTTATTGTCAGACTCGTAGACCATAATCCCGTTTTTGTAAGACTTGTAGATCATAATCCCTTTTTTGTCAGACTTATAGATCATAATCTCTTTTTTGTCAGACTTGTAGACCATAATCCCGTTTTTGTAAGACTTGTAGATCATAATCCCTTTTTTGTCAGACTTGAGATCATAATACATTTTTGTCAGACTTATAGATCATAATCTCTTTTTTAACACACTTGTAGATAATAATCCCTTTTTTTAAGACTTGTAGATCAAAATCTCTTTTTTGTCAGACTTGTAGATCATAATCCCTTTTTTATCAGACTTGTATATGATAATCTCTGTTTTTCTAAGACCTGTAGATCATAATCCCTTTTTGTCAGATTTGTAGATCACAATCCCTTTTTTGTCAAACTTGTAGATCATAATTCTTTTTTGTCAGACTTATAGATCATAATCCCTTTTTTGTCAGACTTATAGTCATAATCTCTTTTTTGTTAGACTTGTAGATCATAATCACTTTTTTGTCAGACTTGTAGATCATAATCCCTTTTTTGTCAAACTTATAGATCATAATCCCTTTTTTGTAAGACTTATAGATCATAATCCCTTTTTTGTAAGACTTGTAGATCATAATACCTTTTTTGTAAGACTTGTAGATCCAAATTAGTGATTTTGCTTCTCACTGGGTTTTTCATAAGCATAATCTTATATCAAAAGTACATTACACTTAAATAACAATAACACTTGAGAGTTCCAAAATTGGAAGGAAAAAATCTAACGAAGAAAAGTTGATTTCTCTCTTGGGGTTATGTCTGCTTTCTCCTCGGTAAGCGAAGAAAATCACCTGAGTAAAGTTTGCTGACATTTCCACTTAGTTAATAATCGGAAGTTTAAAAGTAAAGAACTTGATAACGGATAGTTTTTCCTTTGAGAATTTCAGGCCGCCTCAGTAAATAGACAAAGAAAACGTGACTTCAAATTGAGGAAAAAATACAGACAAATTATTTATTTTGTCATTTAAATCAGTCATATTTAAGATAAAAAGCTATGAAAATAAATACAAAGAAAACATAAAAACTCTCTGTTTACAAGTGTAATATATATTATATATTTGGAATACATTCTAAGATTTATCCGAGAGCGCCTATCAGAAAAAGATAAACAAAATGTCTTCTTCTGGCTTGGAATAAACTGATAGGAAAAATAAGCTATATATTTATTTATAAAATTTATAGTTTCTCACAATGACATTGATATATGTTGAACAAATTTATTAAGCAGATGACACTGTTGATAGCAGACATAAAACAGAAACTACAGGACCTCTTACAGAAGGTAGTAAAGGAAAGCGAGAAGAAAGGACTAACTATCAATTAAATCTATCATTGTCAGAAAATGAATACCTCATTATGTGAATTAGCAAATTTAAGCATATCTGTCTATATTTCTGAGATGCGGTATTATGATTACTTGCATTATTTACATTATTCGGACTGTTATCCACATCTTCATTGCCATATTCACAACGTTTCGGTCGTTGTACGCTCCGGACTTCTTCAGGTGATTAGACTTTCGATCGAACCCTTTATTTCGACTACCGGAGAAGATTGTCCTAGTTCCACGTGCCATGGCTCTTCCGGGTGTCTCAGTTATTTCCCTTTAACTCAACGCTTCAAGTTTTGGTTCAGCACTGCTGTGGACTGTAACTGAACTCACAACTCTTTGGGTCTAGTCACTGGATCTAACCAACGTCTTTATCTACTGGATCATGTGTCCTTGAGGGAAATAACTGAGACATCCGGAAGAGGCATGGCTCGTAGAACTAGAACAATCTACCCAGATGGACGAAATAAAGGGTTCGGTTCAAAATTCCAATCATCTGAAGAAGGCTGGACCCTACAACGACCGAAACGTTGTGAATATGGCAATAAAGATGAGGATAACAGTCCGAATAATATAAATAAGGCAAGAAAAAATCTGCATATGATGAATCGTTTTAACAAAGGATGGAAAATAGAACATAGAATTCCTAAGGTCCATTATATAGCAAAAGATGCCTTCCAAAAGTCAAACAAAGAAGAAAAAAGAAGATTTCGATAGACAGAAGGAAAAGAGTACCGAACTGTTATGTAATACTGGGTCTACTATATGGCAGTGAATGGTTGTCAGTCTCCTCATAGCTGAAGAAGAGGCTTGATGCAATAGAAACAATGAAAAGAATACTGAACTGCCATGCAATATTGGTTTTCCTATATGGCAATGAATGCTGGACAATCTCCGCACAGATAAAGAAGAGACTTGAGGCTTGCTAAATGTAGTTCTACATCTGGTTGCCAAAAATACCATGAGCGGTAAATGTTGGTAACTTGGAAGATTTAATCTAGCAAATAAGCGTTCGTCTTCATGTTAGTCGTAAACATTAAACCAATACAGCGTAATGTGTTGCTCTCCTAGAGGTTAGCATCCGCCATACTGGTGGAAGGCAAAACTAGTTCTCAACGCTTCAAAGATAGCAGTTTCGTTTTGTAACAAACCATTACTTGTCCCAGATAACAACTGACTGAATGCAATTTTCTAGAATAGCTTCCTGTATTACTTTTTTGTAGCTCTCGGGCATACTATTAAGACAGAAGCCAGTAGGGGTGTCATCAAAATAAATAGCGTGTAAGGGATAGAGATCATTGATGAAGATAAGAAACAATTTACGGACACAGAGCCATGGGACATTCGACATGAATGGCTCTAGAAGCATGGCTGTTCAACTCTACTTTCATTTCATAATTTGTTTAGAACGATTGGATTAAGTCAAATATTCGGCTAGGTTCACCATAGTGCTTGAACTTGAGAAGAAGGTCGACATGCCAAACCTTGTGAAAAGCCTTCGAGATATCTGTAAGCACAGACAGACTCACGTCGTTATTACCTAAAGCTTGATAGAAAAATTCAGGAATAATCGTTAACACACTGGCCGGTAACCTATTATTTATTCGAAAGAACGCTTTGAAAAATTGAGATACCTCACCAATTCTGTTTGTCAAAACTCTAGTACGAAGTGAAGGACTAAAAGGACGATAATTCTAGCGAACACATGCTTCATCATACAGACAGGAACACGCACACACGCAACGCACACAAACAAACAAACACACACACACACACACACACACACACACACACATATATATATATATATATATATATATATATATATATATAATTTTATCATATAGACAAAAACAGTTTACTCACTACAAAGATGCAATTTCGTTTCGGTGACATTTCAACTGCACCTCGACGGGTGCCAACCGAAAGCGGTTTTACTTTCGTTTTCATTGCATCGGATATATATATATATATATATATATATATATATATATATATATATATATATATATATATATATATATGTAGATATAAATACAAAGAAAGAACAGTAAGATATATAATCCGGTGTTCTTATAGATATTATTTATTTTTACAAAATCCTGCTCAATGTAAATTTACATTCGTTCCATTTCATCCTCAAGCGAATTTTGGAGAAACTTCTTTTTAAATTTACTGAATTATAAAGGCACGGCCAAAAATACATAATTCGCTGTTTCCAAGGATACAGAGAAATCTATTCATCCAGACAAGGGGTGGTATATATATATATATAAATATATATATATATATATATATATATATATATATATATATATATATATATATATATATATATATATTATAAATTAATAGATTTAAAATATGGTTTTACCGCTACACAGTGATGACCATGTTTCAGAAATGGAAGCTAAAGCCCCTGAATTTAATTTTGTTATTAAACCAAAGACATTAGTTCCATTTCCTCATCAAGCGAATTTTGGAGTAACTTACTTTTTAAAATTTACGGTTGTTAACGGCACAGGAAAGATTCATAGTTTGAGGGTTTCCAAGGTTACCGATAAATCCATTCATCTAGACAAGGGGTGGTAGAGGGTTCAATTTTTAATTTTCGTTGTCTCAGTTAATAGTTACATTTGAAAGCGGGGGTTATGTTTAGGGATGGGTAGGGATGTATCTTTTAACAAATTCTGACATCCGCTAAATTCATGTCATCTGGGTTTATTTCTAACGGCAAAAATTCTTATGGTATTATTTCTATTTGTATATTTAAAGATTTTGAGGGACTGTTTAGGTTAGAATATGTTTTATCCACCTTTCTAAAAAGTTATTTTTAATATTTAATTATACTATACTCCAAGTTAAAAACCAAGTAAATGTATTAGGATTACTTACAGTATTTAAAATTATTTATTCTTATCGAGTATAAGTAAATATTATTTTATTTTATTTTATTTTATGTAAACTTTATGACAATGACGGCAAAGGTGGTTAAATTACTTCACTAATTCAATAAACTTAGTATTATAAATGTATATATGTATGTATAAAGGACATTTAATGTTCAATATTATATTCTAACTTATTAATTTCACATGACTTTCGGTGTTCACTTGGATTCTTTCCAGTGTTACTGTTCTTTCCTTTTTATTTATATATACATATATATATATATATATATATGTATATGTATACGTATATGTGTGTGTGTGTGTGTGTGTGTGTGTGTGTGTGTGTGTGTGTTTCCATTTTATATGAGTATGGAATACAGAAATTCTCAATAATTTTCATTGTCTTAAGCGCTTTTTGAAACTTCTTTAGTCATTTTAAAGAGGGTTTGTTTTTTTGTTTATTTCTTTAAAAATTTCCTCACGTTTTGACTGTTTAAGTTGTATTTTATTTTTGAAAATGGCTAAATAAGTGTCCGAAAGCTCTCGGTACGATAACAATTTGGGAAAAGTTTTTGTACTTCCTTACTTCTACAAAATGGAACAAAGCGCGGATACTGAAAACACTAAGTAAAAAAAAAAATACATACATCTTCCTTGTCTTCTAGATTTAATGAAAGATGTTTTAAAGAAAGGTTTCTGAATAAATATACATACACACACACATATATATGTACATATCAAATAATATATATACATACATATGTATTTATATATATATAATATATATATATATATAATAATATATATATAATAATATATATATATATGTTTCATTAAATAATATAAGTTTTGTCTATTTTAAGCAAATTATTTTCATATCGTCTGATAAGCTTAATAAAATTATCATTGAAAGACGAAAGAAAATTGATACAGGTTTTTTTAATCCTATCTAAGCTTTAGGCTTACATAAGCCGTCATCAGATATGACAAGTACATTACAATATATTAAACAATACACATATATAGCAAAAATGATGTTTTGTTTTGTTTTGTTTTGTTTGCATTGAAGATTTCCAAGAAAAGGCAAACTCGTGCATCCGAGACGGTGGAAGCGAAAATCGCACCGCAACGCATGACATCACACATGACAACGCGAGTGTGAAAACGAGAGTGTTAAGAATGGGAAATATATATATATATATATATATATATATATATATATATATATATATATACGATATCATTTGATAATTAATACTGATAATACCAAAGGTAGTATAAATCCAAAGAGAGCTCAATGTAAGAACAGACCAAATACAAAATATCAAGTGAAGAATATAAAAATAAAAGTAAAGAGAAAATTTTAAGTCAGCCCGTTAGCTGACTGCTCAATATATTTCTTTAACTTTATTTCCCTCTCTTACTCTCTCTCCCTTCCGCCAGAAAAGATCTTATTTGAAAATCTCTACCATTCACACTTATTTTTGAAACTCTTTCCTTTTCTCTAACTTCTCATCCTTTTTCTTTTTCATTCTTCTTTTCTTTTTTGTTTTTTTCTTTTTTTTTCTTTTTTCTTGTTTTTTTTTGTTGTGTCTGGATAAATTTAAAATTCATTTATTGTTTTAAAATTTTGGGCTCTGAAGAGATGGGGACAATGGATTTCTAAGGACTTCGCATTCATTATATATATATATATATATATATATAACGCAGCACACATTATAAGGGTTTTTAAATATTTGCTAATCTTTAGAAATCTTAAGTGCAATATTAATGTGCAGCATATTTCGTAAAAAATTTAAAATAATACCAAAATATGTTACTTTAACAATCTAGTAACATTTCAATGATTTCTATAAATTTGTCAAAATAATGTACTGCACATAATTGCAAATAGCTTCATTAAAATAATCATTTTTAAAAGTAAGGAGGGTGTTTGATAATTAATTAGGTTTTAAAATATATGATATTAGGATTCATAATCAGATTTTAAAATTTCTGGAAAACCCAAATATCTCCATTGTAAGAGCAATGCCAAAATAGAAGTATGAAGCCAACATTTTCTTATTGTGATGTGATTGATGAGTGTTGCGCATGCGTGGAAGTAGAGGAAGAAGCAAGTGAGATGGAATACGTTTACTCAGAAAAAGATGAACACAAGCGAAGATTTTTTTTCTCTTCGCCGCTGTCGCATTGGATCAATAGCATTTTTTATGTACAAAAGTTTTTCCAATCTCGAAACCCAGTGAAGTAAATTGCTTTCCTTCAGATATATCTCTCGTGTTTCTCGAGAAAGTTAGAGATTTTGTTTTTATTTTGCCATTTAAACAAAACTTATGGGAAAAATTCAATTTCTAACATTCCTTTTCTTAAAAATGTCCTAACCAAATTTTTACCTCTCCATCAAAGTCATAGCGAAAAGAAAAATTCCTGCTTGTTCTAACTTGATTATTACAGCTTTGCATATACAGTCAAATTTCTCAAGTGGCGCAGATCGGAAGAGTTAGGTGGTTGGAAGCTTTTAGAATAGTTTGTTTTTTTTATACTTCTCTGGCACGTCGTTAATTTCGTATTATGGCTGACAAATTTTGACACCGTCACAATCTAAATAAGATTTTTAGATCGGTCTCACTCATGAAGGTCATTATCAACACTAAGTTTTCCATCGATTGCACTGACCTCACCATTTCGCGTGGAACCTTAAACTGACAGACCCTAGGGGAGGTTCTACGGTAATTCAAAACTTCTATAACCTCTCTGAGAGTCATCAAAATATTCGCTTGAATTCAGTTTTTTAGCCGCTTCTCAAACTTTGCAAATCAAGTATTGGATCGTAAATCTTTAGATATTTTAGTCTATGATGGAAAGTATTGAGGGGTCTCCCCTTTTTACACAAATGGACTCACCCAAGGTATACATATACTACTACCAGTGAATACCCGGACAGTCAGTAAGAGTACGTTAAGTCAAGTCGACAGTAATAGTAGTAGTAGTGAACGTTGAGTCAGTCGGTAGAATAAGGTAGCGGCAAGAGTCACAGTAACAAGCACATAGACCCAGTAAGAAGTCATACAGCGATACGTCGATATCAAAGACAATATATATATTTTCCTACTAACCCGCATTCCTGGAACTACTAACCTGTATTACCAGTTTGTATTATTACGTTAATACATTTATTTTCCTATATTCATTCTTGGCGTTTGTTATTATTTGATACCGGATTTTATCCCGGAATCCACAACAGAAAGTATGTGCATTTCTAGCTCCTGACATTAAATTCAGACAATTACCTTTTCCAACTGGTCTGATAAAATGCAGGCATCGATAAAAAATGTCTGATATTTGACTGTTGACAAGGTATCGTTTTATGTAAAATCAACGCCAGACGTATCATCTTTGCACTCCCGACACAAGTTTCTCTGGGGTATTCTGATACAGTCGCCTGATCTTGCGAATTCGTATTACCACGTATATTGATATTGCAAAATGATTTTATTGGAAGAATTCTTAGGAAATATGCAAAATCCAGCGACGCCAGTTCATCATCGAGACAGCTGCTAATTTCTGGAAAGGTGCAATCATGAAACTGCCTGAAAGATGCCGAAGCGGAAGAAAACAAAATGGCATTTAAATGTATTTGAATAAAACTACATAGAAATATGTAAATATTGCGTTTCATATTCCCTTAAGAACGAAACGAAATTTGGTTTCAATTAATATACGAGGTACGTTCAATAATTACGCGACTTTATTTTTTCCGCACAAACGAATGCTGCGTGGACAAAATCCTTTGGTCGACGGTGACGCCAATCACGCTGCTCATATAATAAGCCTGATAATAATAAAAAAAACACATATTCAACAGGCTACGTACTCTCCCAATTTGACACCGTCCGATATCTGGCTCTTCTGTAAGCTGAAAACCAGGCGATTTCCATATGGAGTTGCTTCTATTTCTTCGCCAATACCTTGGGGAGGAATTTTACCGACACTTCTCGCATGCACAAATCCTCTTTTAAAATGGAATGCATTTATCCTATCCTTATTTCCACTACGGCTTATGGATGGCCTGCCTAGGTGGGTCTCGCCCTTCAGTGAGGGGTGGCCAATTTTGAAACGATCGTACCACTAATTGATTTGAGTTTTGCCCATGACATCAACATCAAAGGCCCGCTGAATCTTGTGTATGGATTGATTTTGTGTATCATTGAGCTTTTAGCAAAACTTGATTTAATATCTTTGCTTGCGTACAAACAAAAAATCCGACGAGCGCGTCTGGATTCTAGGCGTAGCAGCCAAGAACTGACGCGGCCTAGCGTCAACTTCCACCAAAAGTACTTTCTCAATCAGTACTTAGTTTCGATTCCTGGGTGGCTTGCGTCGCTCTCCACGGAGATGTGGCTATGTTTGAAGCGGTTGTGCCACACTTTGATCTGTGTTTTGCCCATCAACAAAGGCCGGCTGATATCTTTGCTCGGTGCGTTCTGTCATCTTGCGTACAAACAAAAATCTAACGAGCGAGCACTACACTTCTTTACACTAGGCGTAATAGCCGGGAACTGACACGGCCTACTTTAGGCGCAGGAAGTGTAGCGTGACCGCGCACCCAAAGGATTTAGCCCATGCGGCATTAGTTTTGGCGGGCATATTTTGAACACACCTCCTATATCTAAGAATATTATCATTAGCAACGAATGTCTTTCCATCAGTAAGTTTAATTTTCTGTTGTTTATTTCATTGTTGTGCAAAACCCATTTCGTGCGACCAGTAAGCGGTTCGTAGAAACAGACAATATTGAAAGATGTCTATTTCTATCGAATCATCTTTAGGCACTAAAGCAAGTTAAAATTCCATTGGGGATTGGTTTTGTCACTGTCGCTTTTAGCGAAAGGCTGCAATAATAATTATTGTGTGTTATTTAGACAAAGTTATCCTGGGGGCTGACGATTGCAGCACTTATAGAAACAGACCATTTCACCTATTATTGAGATAGCTTTTAACATCTGTTATACTCATTGTTTAGGTTAAAAAAATACATTTTACACATTCATTATCGACATCTTTATATTTGTATCAGCACAAGCTATATTTGACTTGTGAATAATATACACGTTGTATAGATAAATCTGAACTTCGTGTATTAGATAGTATTTTGTAAACGTTTCACCCCAAGCAATACAATAAAGCCACTAAGATACAAGAGGTTACTGAGTGTAGAAGAACAAACAAAAAAGAGGACCATTATTAAAGAGAGTAAGAAATTAAAGGAGACCAATAAAGAAATCAGTACATAACGATTGACATTGCATTTACATTTTTAAAAATCGAAGATGACTGGAAAGAATTGAGCCAGAAGAGAGTTCCATAAGCAAGAAGTGTGAGAGAAGAAACTGTTAACATAGAACTTACGGTTGAATCGAATTAATCTAACTGTAAATTGATGGGAACCTGTCGCCAACTTATTACTGCGATTTAATTCATGAAGTCTATGAAACTTAGCGGAAAATTCACCCAAACAATTATAAAAGTATTTATAGTAATAGCACACTGATGCGATTTTAGGGCAATGGGAAAGTGACTGAAGCCGAGATGCCAGGTCAGAACCCACAATGTCGCGGATTCTTTTTTTTTTATCAAGAATCTCTAAATATATTGCAGGGGCACCGAACCATATTGGGAAGCAATATTCAAAGCATGGGCAATGGTAGACTAATAAATATTTCAGACAGTTTCTGGAGAGAAATATTAAGAATAAAATATACATTTACTAATATAGAGACCGTTTGGTTTGAACGTACCTGCTACTAATAAACATTTGGTATGAAGATTCCGATATGGAACAAATAAATGCAGAATCTCACCATTTTAATGAATTGTAAATATTTTGTAGAATATCTAACTTGTATTTAACAACGATATCATTTAACAGTTATTTGAAATCGCGTGTCTGTGTCGTATGTGTCACTAGTGTACCAGTGCCATCAAAAATGATGGTAAGAAGGAATATATTATAAATTATATGTATTATGTATAATTTTCTTTTAAACGAAGTACAATTTTATAATTTAAAATAGTTCGTTGTTAACGTTAATAATTGAACTGTGTAAAATTTATAAATACCTCACGAAAGATATCCGTATGTTAGCTTCATAGATGTTACATATTTACAATCAAAGGTATGTTTACTGCAAACGTTCCCAAAGCACAATATTTTTATGTAAATTTTTGAAGGTCTGACTAATCTTAGACAGACCGGAGATTCAATCTGTAATTTTAGAGTCTGCTTATTTCTCGTCCTACTAAGAGAACCTTATCAGCATATGAATTTTTTGACTTATTTTTTCTCAAGCTATTACTAAATTCCACAACATTATTACTAGCTATTACCTAATTCCGTAACATAAAATCTGCATTAAAATTATTACATTCTGACAATCCGTTCGCAATCTCCGCACTGCTTGTGTGTTGGGCATATGTTATAGTTTCTTTGTGTGGGACACGTGTAAATATGTGTAAATAATTTTGTGTATATCTTAGCGGTATAAAACTCCCTCTGTGAACAAATCATGTTTGTCATTTCTTTTCTTTCAGCTACTTCCTTGAAAAAAGAAGTGCTATTATATCATGGGTATAATAATGTCGATAATGGCAGATGCAAACAGAGGATATTCCCGCGTAGCACTTCTATTAACTGGTGACGTCGGCGAGATATTATTACGCCATCACTTTAAAAGAAAGCTTCTCTGTTTTCTTTTTCATTATTATGTTAATACTTTTCTTTCACTTCCGACCATTGTCTATTGAATAAATTCGAAACCTTAACTGCAAGGTAGTGATCAACGTAAACAGGCAATATTATTTCTTTCACGCATACCTGTCATATACAATACTAAATACATAATTTGAAAAGAGTTTATACCTAAGCCATATTCATTGCTTTTTATTAAATACGAAATTACTATGAGTATCGGAAATTTCTTCTATAAGTTTCCAAAGAGTTAAATCCCTCGAAATACCTTTTTTAGGAATTATGCTTTTATTTATAAATCAGTAATGAAAACATTTAACAAATAGCGTATTTTTTCCCCGCTTTCTGACTTTGGTCGGGGGAAGGGCTATCTGGCCTGGGGGAAATTTTTAAAAAAGTAAATGATTGATTCGACCTAAAATTATGTCAAACATAATTTCGATCAATAATAAGAACACCTGCTTTATTCTCTTTTTCAGAATTATTTTCTACATCTTGTGAAGAACTTTTGTGAGCAAGATATTTGCTGCAAATTATGTCGGCTGCAGCTCTGTTAATTTCTAAATCCCTAAACGATATTGAATTTATTGATTGAATATGACCCACGAAAATAAATGTAATATGAAAACTCAACTAGGACAAATAAATTCTTTGTAAAAATATCTCACCAGCAGCTTCAGGGAAATTATCTCGTCTTTTCCTGCATTCTGTATAAATAATATAATATAGTTGGTCAGTAAGCTGCTGCTGCTGCTGCTGCTTCTTCTTCTTCTTCTTCTTCTTCTTCTTCTTCTTCTTCTTCTTCTTCTTCTTCTTCTTCTTCTACTGCTACTTAAACTTCTACTACTACTCTTCTCATCCTCCTCTTTCTTCTCCTCCACTCCTCATCTTTTTTCTTCTTCTCATTCTTCTTATTGTTGTTGTTGTTGTTCTTCTTCTTCTTCTTCTTCTTCTTCTTCTTCTTCTTCTTCTTCTTCTTCTTCTTCTTCTTCTAATCCTTCTTCCTCTCCTCCTCCTATAATTTTCTTATACTTCTTCTAATCCTTCTTCGTCTCCTACTCCTCCTCCTTCATAAACTTCTACTTCTTCTCTTCTCATCCTCCTCTTTCTTCACCTCCACTCCAGATCCTTTTTCTTCTTCTCCTCATCCTTCCTATTGTTGCTCTTCTTCTTCTTCTTCTTCTTCTTCTTCTTCTTCTTCTTCTTCTTCTTCTTCTTCTTCTTCTTCTTCTAATACTTATTCGTCTCCTGCTCCTCCTCCTACTTCTTCTTCTTCATAAACTTCTACTTCTCTTCTCATCCTGCTCTTTCTTCTCCTCCACTCCTGATCCTTTTTCTTCTCCTCCTCATCCTTCCTATTGTTGCTCTTCTTCTTCTTCTTTCCCCCCTCTTTTTCTCCTCCTCCACCTTCTTCTTCTTCTTCTTCTTCTTCTTCTTCTTCTTCTTCTTCTTCTTCTTCTTCTTCTTCTTCTTCTTCTTCTTCTAATATTTCTTCGTCTCCTCCTTCTCTTTCTTCTTTTTACTATTCTATCAAATCCCTGATCTGCCATACATTACACAAGCTCGTTACGTAGGTTAAACGCTTTCCCCCCTTCTCTCCTTGTTACTTTCAATAGGTCCTGTAAGTGTCAAACTCTCCACTCGTTCTTTCCTCATTATGTATCAAAAAACATTAATTGTCTATTTCTGATTTTAATTACAAGTGTCTTTTTCGTATCAATTTTCGTTAAAAATTCCTCCTTATTCATATTCACCGCCCATGATATTCTCATCATCCTATTATAAAACTAAATCTTTGTTGCCTAATGTCTTATCTTCATCTGCCTGGATATTGTCCAGCAATTACTGCTGTATATGATATATACATAATATTTATAATACATAGGATTTCGGCATTATTTTTGTTTCCACACCCATCTTCTTATTTCCTATCAATCTTTGTCTTTCAACCAAGATTTCATTTTGTCCTTAAACCTGCCTTTTGAATTCTGACGCTATTTAATATAAAATAAATATATGAAGATTACTCGCTTTTACGTGTTCAAATTACTTATATTAACTTCGAGGTTTTTTCTTGGAAAGTTTCTGTTCACGCTATTTGATTTGTTGTTACCATCTAATCGGCGGCTGTCTTTCACTTCCCCAGAATGTGAGTGACATCATCCCATCCTGTTTACACCGATTGATTTTCAGAGTCGCGTGATTTGAAATGCTCAGTGGTTTCTGAGTGACCGTATTTCTGCTACAATCGAGCGTGGGTTGTTCAAACCTAAGACACTTGACAGAAAACAAATCGTAGCCCGGTGCTGCTAAAATAAACCATCGGAATAAAAAGCGTTCTCTAAAATGCTAGCAAATTATTTCTGATGGATAACTTGCCTCTGGGAGTAAGACGTATGCTTCCTTGGATTTCGGAGATGTCAATAATGTGTCAGCTGATGGGAACACACTTCGTAAACATTAGATGTCTCAACGTTGAAACAAGTTTATACACTCAATTGGTGATTGTTTAGTGAAAGAAAGCGATTCTCTGTTTTGCTAATAATAAAACCGTAGGTTGAGAAGATTTTTAGAGTTGGGGAAGAACAGGTAGAAATGAGTAATACTTCCAGCTTAAAGAAAAATTACCTGAGTCATAATAATATATAGTGATGTCTCTAGTAGGATTTATTAAACAAGCACATATTCATTATAACAATCACGTATTTTTAGAAAGAAGAGGATGAAACATTAATTACAGTTGTATCTAATCACAGACTGTACTTGTATTTTTTAATAAATAAGCATGAATTTGATTTTCTTGACGTTACGCTCTTATATTGCTATCACTGTATCTGTCTATATCTCTGAGATTAGGTATTATGTACACTATTTACATTATTCGGACTATTCTCCTCATATTTGTCGGCATATTTATTACAACGTTTCGGCCTTTCAGTATCTGTCTATATTTCTGAGATGAGGTATTATGGACACTATTTACATTATTCGGACTATTATCCTTATCTTTGTCGCCATATTTATTACAACGTTTCGGTTTTTCAGTTTCTGTCTATATTTCTGAGATGAGGTATTATGTACACTATTTACATTATTCGGACTATTGTCCTCATCTTTGTTGTCATATTTATTACAACGTTTCGGCCTTTCGGTATCTGTCTATATTTCTGAGATGAGGTATTATGTACACTATTTACATTATTCGGACTATTGTCCTCATCTTTGTTGTCATATTTATTACAACGTTTCAGCCTTTCAGTATCTGTCTATATTTCTGCGATGAGGTATTATGGACACTATTTAGATTATTCGGATTATTGTCCTCATCTTTGTTGTCATATTTATTACAACGTTTCGGCCCTTCAGTATCTGTCTATATTTCGGAGATGAGGTATTATGGACACTATTTACATTATTCGGACTATTGTCCCCATCTTTGTTGTCATATTTATTACAACGTTTCGGCCTTTCAGTATCTGTCTATACTTCTGAGATGAGGTATTATGTAAATTATTTGCATTATTCGGAATATTGTCCTCATCTTTGTCGCCATATTTATTACAACATTTCGGCCGTTGTACGCTCCGGCCTTCTTCAGGTGGTTGAAATGTCGAACTAAACCCTTTATTTCGATCACTGGGGTAGACTGTTCTAGTTCCACGTGCCATGTTTTAATGGATGTCAGTTATCAGTTATCTTCAATATTATACGCCCCGAAAATAGATTCATATCACTGCACACCACTGCAAATGACGTAATCTGAGCAAAAATACAAATGGATTGCACCCTGTCACTGCACTGGGTCTAAAACTGACCGCATGGTGAAAGAAAGAAAACTAATTATATATATATATATATATATATATATATATATATATATATATATATATATATATATATATATATATATATATTATATTCTATAAAAGTTTAGGTAAGAATTCTTCTATGAAGTCTCAGTAAGCAATATGTTTTTTCACTGAATATCAAGAAAGAGCAGATTACCAGTTGGAAATAATTAATGCTAGCGTTACTGACAGGCTGAATAAAATGCGAAATATTCTTTTAATCAATTCACCCCTAGTAAGGCGATAACACCAGTAAGACGCGGGGGCTGCAATTGAAAATGAAAAGGATGGAAATGTTTTTTTAGAAAAAACTGGAAAGCCACGAAAAATATAAATTCAGAGTCTAAGCGTTGACGTTAGAAGTATAGAGTGGAAGGAATAATTAGAAGGAATCGCAAGCCCAATCCTACATATATATATATATATATATATATATATATATATATATATATATATATATAAACATATGAACATAGAAGTCAACACTTGTAGGCGACTGTCTGTTTTATGCTAGATGCAATCGTCCTGCTAGATACAATCGGTGGCCTGACGATTGCATCCAGCATGAAACAGACTGTCGCCCCCAAGTGTTGACTACTATGTTCACTTTTATATTTACACACGCTCTATCTCTGATATTGAGCACTTTATCCCATAAAGTACATCTTAAGACTATATTTCTTCATATATATATATATATATATATATATATATATATATATATATATATATATATATATGGGGGGGTGTACGCAAAATAAAAATATATAAAAAAAAAACAATGATTAAATTTCGCTATTTTCACGGACAGTTTATTTGCCAGCAATCGTTTAACAGACAGACAGTTGATAAGGCGAGGGAACTCCATTCTGCAGTTAGGTGGCTATGATGTTTTCCCATAATATATTTTGTCAAATAATGGAAGACATTTAATTTTTATCTTGTTTTTCAATTTTAGAATCAGTTTTACATCCAAAACCAAATTGTAGATAAACTATGTAAAATTAAGGTTGTCCTGCTGTTTTTTCTTTTTGGTTTTAGCACTTTCGACCGTCTCAGACAATATCAAGAACAGTATGGTCTCTGTATGGCAGACAAGACTTGGGTGGCGGCAGTAAGCTGACATCGTTTTGGAAAAATATATATATATATATATATATATATATATATATATATATATATATATATATATATATATATATATATATATATAGATAGATAGATAGATAGATAGATAGATATATATAGATATATATATAGATATAGAGATATTGAGAGAGAGATGGTAAAAATGTATGAGAAAATATGAAAAGTTTTCCTGTGGTGCGTTTCATCTTCAGAACATCATCGTCTAACGAAGTCCTAAAAGACGAAATGCGTCACAAGAAAACGTTTTTACACTTTGTCATACATTTTTCCCCAATAGTTTGCTTTATGTATAAAAATGTATGTCATTATCGCATATAGGTGGGGTGGCGTAATGGATATACGGCTTGGATTGAGGAATCGGAGGGCCGAGTTCGAATTCCAATATACTAATCTGGACAGATATTGTATAGCAGGCACGAAAAGACTTCAAACTAAAAAGACATACTGAAGGACAGGAAGGTAAAACGGCCGAAATGTTTTTGCCATCACGATGGAGATATTATCTCTCTCTATAAATAGCGAAATGAGAGAATTATTTGCATCGGTTATCGATTTGTTTTATGATAACATTTTCGAAATGTGCAACTTCGAGAAGAAAGAAGCCTTCATTCGCTTCTTAAAATATGAATCTGTGGGTAAAAAAACAAAGACAATAGCCCCGTTCTAATCAGGGCAACAATTGAGCAGCAGAGGAAATGAAAAAAAAAACACTTATTTAGAAATGAAAAGCCTGGAGTAGATAAGTGTTTAAGATATTTAGATAGAAACATATCTATCTATCTATCTATATATCTATATATCTATCTATCTATCTATATATATATATATATATATATATATATATATATCTATGGACATTTATTTAATTCTGTCTTTCTTTTTTCTTTCTCACACCGTTTTATTTCTCTCTCTCTCTTTATCTATCTGCTTACAGTCATTATCTATCTATCTATCTATCTATAGTCATTCATTTAATTCTGTTTTTTCTTTCTCAGTCCGTTTCTTTCTCTCTCTCTATCTCATTACAGTCATTATCTATCTATCTCTCTCTCTCTCTATCTATCTATCTATCTATCTATCTATCTATCTATCTATCCACACACACACACACACACACACACACACACACATATATATATATATATATATATATATATATATATATATATATATATATATATATATATATATATATATATATATATCATAGCGTTTATTTAATTCTTTCTCAGACCCACCATGTTTATCTATCTATCTTATCCATTCTATCTCTACACTATATCAACATCTCACACCTGTTCTCAACTTTATGATACATTATTCTATCTATCGCACACTGTTCCTCAATTCTATCTATCTATCTATATATCTATCTATCTATCTATCTATCTATCTATCTAGCTATCTATCTATCTATCTAAGGACTTCGGAATATATATATAACTTCAAGAGAACGGCACCACTGGCAGGTGTCGCAGAACTAAGAAATATCCTTAAAGACGAGAACATCTGTTTCAAATCAAAGATTCTCAACCTTTTTGTACGCCTCAGAAATTGAGGCGTTAAGAGAAGTATGAAGAATGAAGATTCCAGGCCCTGGAGATGCGATTCTGCAATCCGCCCGACGTGTCTCCTCAGAAGATGCAATAAAAAGGGACACAAAACACAATAACGAGCCATCTGTCTTGCCCTTTGACTGTCAGATTTACGTAGTTTTCCAGAAACAATAAATGCTGTTTCACAAAGATGCAAGTGACAATATCACAATCTAGTGCCATCTTTTAAGACTTCTGCCATCATAAAAATACTGACGACATTAGCCCTTCTGTTCTGCGTATTTGTAAAAACACTCTTCTGAAACTCATATTTCCAGGAGAGCCTAAGCTACTCGAAGATAACCAGTAAAACTAAGAAGGTCACAAGACTAAATCAATAATTACGGATTCGTTTATTAATATCAGCTAGAAGGTGCTGTGGCATTGGAGATTGTCTTCGAACGTGTATTCATCTAGGGAGCATGTGAGATATTCTGTTCTTCTTCATTCTAAAGTGTAATCCTTATATATCTAGCTGTCATACATGCACATCCTAAGCGCATCTGGGGTGACCATATGCTAATAAATTGGAGCTAGACTGATATCCGAATGAAGGCACCAGTTGGTTGGGTCATCATCCATATCAGCCTGCTGATTCACCTGGCGTCTCGAACGCTCTTGTCTAAAAGTTATTTTGAAATCATCTCGGATGCGCACGCTATATGCTGGCTCAGCACAAATCTAACTTCCCTTCCAATAAATGTTCCTTATTGGAATTAAATTCATTTGGTATTCGATTTGCTATTTTCTGGCGGGAGTCGCCTGCTACATATGTAGTTGACTGTATATTGAAGTGGGTAATTTGATTGAAGATAATATATTCTTTATAATGATTGACAGGAGACATGCATCATTTATATAAAGGATGACCTATTTCAATCTAAGACCTCAACAATTTCTATAGGACAGTGTTGGATGCAGGCACAGGAATTTCTCAGCCGTATGTAGATCCTGTAATTCTGTCTAGGAACCTGCTTGACTCCTCTCCGCAGTGATATTTTATATAACTGTGTGCATCCCGATTCTTTCCAAGGTTAGCAAAATCAGATTCAATTCGGAGGGAACGCAATTCTTCATTCAGCAGCCGGAATGTAACCTCAAGTCGGTCCCACTTCTGGGTTCCACTGGCCCCGCTTCTGGGTCCACCTGACGGCCTGCTCTGGTATAGCATGCTAATTCCATTGTGGCATAATACCATAACTCTTTCCTTTTGGAATCTGACCCTTAATCTATTGCCGTTATTAAGTTTACTATGCTAAGTGTAAATCAGTGTTTCGCAAACTTTTAAAGAACACCTAGGTGCAAATGAAAATATCACAGCACACTTAGAAATTTTTTTAAAGGATATACAATTAAATGTTATGAAATAAAACCATAGATTTTACACACTCACAGATATGAACTTAGTTTATTTCAATGTTTCTATTCAACTATTTGTGCAGACCATTTAAAAAAATACTTATTCATTTATTCAAATACTAACGCTGTACCATTACTACTTCCACGCACACCAACACACAAACATATATATATATATATATATATATATATATATATATATTAAACATGTTGTGTTGAATGTTAAAGACAACATCGTCCTGCATATTTTCTTTCGAATTTTCTCATATTTTCTAATGAGACTTTTTATTTGAAAATGACATCGAAATAAATATTGTCCGTACGATAACCTAGTACTTTCGAACATCATTGTTCATCTTCAGGGTCAAAATTTTAGGACGATGTTGTCTTTAACATTCAACACAACATGTTTAAAAGAAAAGTTGCTGCCAAATTACACACACACACACACACACACACACACACACACACACACACACACACATATATATATATATATATATATATATATATATAGCTGGCCGCTCGTATTCGAGGATGTCCATTTACTAGGGAGGCTAGCCAATCCCTATTGCAGACGCTTGCCCAGGCGCATTTGTGTTTATTCAACGCCCACAGAGCCCAACTGTGTTTTACACTGCAACTATGTTGAGTTGACCTTAGTTACAGTTTCTGGCAAATACTGTGTAATCTAGCGTGATCAATTTTAACAAGGCCATGATGACAGCTATCGACGGCCCCCCAAGTGTTCCGTCTGTCCAATTTCATTCACAATGCTTCGATCAAACCATGGTATGGTTTTCAGGCACTTTCCAAAGGTGCCGTACGCTGGGATCGACCCCTCCAGTCCGATAACATCAGGAAATCTCATTCCTGGCAAATCGACCATGGTGAGATTCGAACCCGGGTTTCATGGTCAGAAATTTCTAACCAGTCGGCCACCTGCCCATAATATATATGTATACCGTGATAATATTTCGTGGAACACTTAACAGCATCGCGTGGCAGTTAAGAATTTCTGGTTTAAATATTTGAATTTTTTCTTAATGAATTTGAAACTAGCATTCAACTATTTTCTAAACCGGCTACGTATAAATATTTACCGTTTCTTTTTGTGATAGGGATGTAATATTTTTTGATTCGTCTTGGTACGCGTTCGGCTACACAAACATAAGAATGGTAAAAGTAAAGATTTCACACTTCGTTGCTGGAATAATACCGTAATACCCTTGCCAGTCCTACCATTAACCTCAACCTGCGCTAACATAAGCGTGGTAAATGTGAATATATGACATTTCCTTTTAGGAAATTGACGTATTAATTTTCCGCATGCTCCCATTAGGCCCCAGGCTACACATAATCGAAGGAGTTAACGTGTAAAGATTTGACCCTTTCCATTCGGACATTTGACGTAACCACCGTTACGATTTCCTCCTTACTATTTAGGCTTCACTAAGCTAAGCATCGTAAGTATTAATATTGTGCCATCATATTTTCGAATGGTGACGTGAAAATCTTGCGAACCATTTCCTTTGACCGATTGCGCCTTCGGGTGTAACCAACAAATAATATTAAATGTAAATAGGTGATATTTTTTGGTAATAATAAAATAACCCCTTTGCGAATCCTTTCAATAAATCAAGTGTTGGAATAAGTTAATAATTGTAAGTGTAAATACAGGTTGTCCTAAAAAAAATCACATCATTTCGCAGGCCAATAATTTTGGCAATTCTTGTTGAAATAACCTCACATTTTCGCAGAATGTATAGAAACAGATCAACATTTTAGATTCGATGTTTTATTTTTGTTCTGTTTTCAGTTTGAGCCATTGGAGAAGTCATTTTGCATCTTGGAATATGCTTGCACACACTCATCCAACATTGTTCAGCGTGCCTTCATTGCAAAACTTTATGGAGACATGTGAAGGGACTAGTCTATGCCCTCTTTGCTAGCATTGATCAACTCAAGCAGAGAATAACTTCCGCAGTGAAAAATGTTACCGGAGACATGCTACAGCGTGTTTGGCAAGAGCTTAACAACCGACTTGACTGAACCCTTTATTTCGCTCCCTGGGGTAGACTTTTCTAGTTCCGCATGCCATGTTCAATGGATGTCAGTTATCAGTTATCTCCTGTTAAGCCCCCTCTCCAAGTTAACCGGACACATGGGACAATGGATAAAGGCGTTGGTTAGATCCAGTGACAGGACCAAAACAGTGTGAGTTCAATACCCGGTTAAGGCAGTGAAGAACTTGGAGAGGGGAATTAACAGGAGATAACTGATAACTGACATCCATTAAACATGGCACGTGGAACGAGAACAGTCTACCCCAGTGAGCGAAATAAAAAGTTCAGTTTGACATTCCAACCACCTGAAGAAGGCCGGAGCATATAATGGCCGAAACTTAATAACATGGCGACAAAGATGAGGACAATAGTCCGAATAATGTAAATAGTGTATCCTCAATAGGTTATTTAATGTCTACAATATTTTTTTACTATAGATTTGTATGAATATAATATGTATTCTTTGTAAGATATTAGTTTGTAGATCAGGTTTCATTGACTTATTTTGTGTTAAGAGTGTTTTTGTCGAGTGTCTGGTTTAATGGATGTATTCTTTTCATATATCCAGTTTGTAGCGAAATTGATTTTATTAACATTCTCATTTCGTTTCTGTTTTTTGGTAGAGGTCTACTGCTTTAAGAAATGATATGACATCGATTTTCGCTTTCCCGCCCTCATACGTGTTAAGTTATAGCATTGTGATCTTGAGAAAGCAAGCTCTGAACACTCGGCTAATATGTGTTTAATAATGTACGCCGTTTGACATATTATCATACTGGTTGATCTTCGTTGTTTACCAAGTACGAAAGGGTTATTCTCGTGTGTCCAATGCGTAAGCGAGTCAGTATTACATCTTCCTTTCGCGATTTTCTGAACGCCGGCTTCTATTCTCCTAAAATGTGTTTAGAAGTCGGATTATGTTACCAGTTTAATTCTTTGCGGCGATCATTCAGAAAATGTGATAAAAAGCGAAAACAACAACGAATCCCTCTTTTATGTGCCGTGTCGCTTCAGTACGTAGGCGATAATGGCTCGTCACAATTCGCTGCCTTTGTAGCTCTTAATAAATCTTGACTTTTTTCTCCCCTAAACTTACTGAGTCATGCATTTACACAAGCTCCCCAGGTAGGTTATGCATAGTTTCCAAGCCCTCATTCCTCTGTCTGTGCCCTGGAAATTTCAATAGTCTTCCTGTGTAAGCGTCCTTTCGTTTCCATTTTCTCTAAAACGTCATCGTTACTCACATGATCCGTCCATGGTATTTTCAGCATCCTTCTGTAGAACCACATTTCTGTTGCTTCAAGTCTCTTCTTCGTCTGTGAGATTATCCAGCATTCGCTGCCATAAAAATGGACTGATGTGGCATAAACTTTAAGTATCCTTTTTTGTTATTTCTGACATTTTTTTCTGTTTCATAATACTTTGATTAACTTTTGGAATGCATCTTGACTACCCACACGCATCTTCGGATTGAAGTGTCACATTTTCCATTTTCTATTAAAACATTCTCATATATTAAAATTCTTGTAATTTGCATGTTAGGTTCATCCTCTTGCTGACAAACATGCAATCCGTTGTCTTGCAAATGAGTTTTAGTCTTTTCTTCACGCTTTCTTTCAGTACCTTCTGTAGGAGTTCTTGTGGTTTCCTTTCTCTGCCTGCTATCAACACTGAATATGACGTTTTAAAGATATTGTTAATATTTCACTAGTTGCCCCATCTGCATTTAATTTTCTATTTATCGCAGTGACTGTAACTATTCACAATGATATATCTTTAACTACTAACAATGATATATTTCATAACAATAAAAATAGTCTTTGCTTAAAACACAATAGAAGATAAGTTCATGAGACTAGCAGCTATCTAGAATTATTTGGAAAACAAAATACCTATTAAGTATTTTGTGAAAGATCGGTGAATATCAGAAATATATTTATAGGATGAGATTATGATGTTATTTATTTTAGTTCACGGAGAATCAACAAGATTGGAGTAATCGTGTCTTGCCAACAGCACATACTAGGGTGGGCCAAATATTTTCTGTTTATAAAGATTCTCTTTAAAAAGTAAGGTGAAAGATCATTTTATCTAGTTATATATTCACATTTATTATGTTGTCATTTATCCAGTTATGAATTCACCTTTATTATGTTACCATTTATCAGGTTGCATATACACCTTTATTATATTATAATTTATCCAGCTATTTATTCACCTTTATTATGTTATTTATCCAGTTATATATTCACCTTTATTATGTTAACATTTATCCAGTTACATATTCACATTTATTATGTTGTCATTTATCCAGTTATGTATTCACCTTTATTATGTTATCATTTATCCAGTTATCTATTCACCTTCATTATGTAACCATTTATCCAGTTATATATTCACCTTTATTATATTATCATTTATCCAGTTACATATTCACCTTAATTTGTTGTCATCTATCCAGTTATATATTCACCTTTATTATGATTTCATTTATCCAATTATATATTCAACTTTATTATGTTGTCTTTTATCCAGTTATGTATTAAACTTTATTATGTTACCATTTATACAGCAAAATATTGACCTTTATTATATTATCATTTATCCAGCGATATATTCAACTTTATTATATTATTTAACCAGTTATATATTCACCTTGATTTGTTGTCATTTATCCAGTTATGTATTCAACTTTTTTATGATTTCATTTATCGAATTATATATTCACATTTATTATATTATCATTTATCCAGTTATATATTCACTTTTATTATGTTATCATTTATCGAGTTATATATTCATATGAATTATGTTGTCATTTATCCAGTTATATATTCACCTTTATTATGTTGTCATTTATCCAGTTATATATTCACCATTGTTATGTTGTCATTTATCATACTTATATATTCACATTTAATATGTTGTCATTTATCCAATTATATTTTCACTTTTATTATGTTGTCATTTATCCAGTTATATATTCACCTTTATTATGTTGTCATTTATCATACTTATATATTAACCTTTATTATGTTGTCATTTATCATACTTATATATTCACCTTTATTATGTTGTCATTCATTCAGTTATATATTTATCTTTATTATGTTGTCATTTATCATACTTATATGTTCACCTTTATTATGTTATTTAACCAGTTATATATTCACCTTAATTTGTTGTCATTTATCCAGTTATATATTCACCTTTATTATGTTATCATTTATACAGTTATATATTCGCCTTTATTATGTTATTTATTCAGTTATATATTCACCTTTATTATGCTGTCATTTTCCAGGGAACTTTTCCATATCTTTTGAGAAAGTATTCCCTAGCCTACGATAGGAAGAATTTTAAAGCGATCTCTAGAATCTAGTTTTCATTAGAGAAAATTTTTCCACATCAAAGCCTTTTGCACCGAACAAAAATTTTATAATCTTTTGTGGAATGATCATTTGAGTGAAGTGAATGGGACGGACACACGAAACGATTCCCCAAATTCTTTTCCGTGTCTTTCTTGCTACATGTCATCTTGCGTTGACTGATAGAGAACAAGATCTCCCCACTTCAATCTACGTTGTAGGCTTCCGTGCAAAATTTAAGCTATGCCACTGCATTCCCAATTTCTTCTCCACTGCCCTGTATTCTTAGTAGTTAGAATGCGGCGTTCATCATTAAAATTTGTTTCCCATAACTAAAATTATTTATGAACAAACGAACAGTTTATTTACTGACAGTTTTTAGAATGACGGCTTGGGTAACTGCGGAAAACTAGCAAATGAGATGAAGATGTAATGAATATGTTTCTATGATTAATGGATAACAATGATTCATAAAATATTAATTCAAGATAATATTGCATTTTTAGCTAATACTGTGGATAAAATTAAAAAAAACAAATATGTGCTGAGGAATATTAGCAATATGTGTTACAATTTTAGTGTACCTGTGTACGAGTGGTCAAACCATTTTATAGTACACCCATAGAAGGTTAACCAATCAGAAGACTTGAAATATTCGCCGCGATGTATATAAAGGCGGCCATTTTGTTTTCTTTTCTTGTCGGAATATCTACTGTTAACCTGTCACATGAAAAGACCTTCAGAACTACGTTTTCCTACTCTCTCCGAATATCCAGTGCCAACCTCTGATTTGGAAGACCTTAAGAATTCTTGAATAGTTGCTACTAGACATTGTTGCTGTTACATTGAACAAATTACTTCCTACGTCAAATTGCTACATTCAAACTACATTAAACATGTATTACAATATGATTCGATTGAATTTTCTGGCAGAGTTGGTGCTTTATTTGAAATAGTATAACAGCTCTCGCGGTAAAACATGGCTTCCGAAAGAGAAAAAAATGTTTATTTTTGCATGTATTTTATCATTTATTTCTGTTTGTGTTATTTCGTAACAGCTGTGTAATGATTCTCTGGGTATCAACAAAAATAAAATTGAACAACCAAGTCCGACCATAGTTGCGATCATTGGAAGCACCACAGTCATTTCGTTAGCTGTGCATATAACTTCACCAGGACGACATACATTATTTGATTCGTCATTCTAGACTGGTTGCCAACCAATGCTAAATAAACCCGGTTACTCTACTATTTAACACATATCTGGTGGTAGAGAGATATTCTCGTACCATTCCAAAAGACATTTGCGCGTAAGTGAATGTAACGAACTCGATTGGAATTCGAAACCGGCTCTCTGATTAATCATTTGCAATCGCTAACTCTTACAGCATCTGAAAAACCAATATGAAACGGATGCTAAACCACATTAAATAATATTTGACAATTTTTCCTCAGAGTAACTCAAATACTATTACATCTGATACTACTAGTTTAATTTAAAACCAGAGAAATAAATATAAAAGTAACATTAATCAACATTAAATAATAGTTGATAATGCTTCATCTGAAAAAAATTAAATAGTATTACCTTCAATGCTACTAGTGTAATAAAATGCAACAAAATAAATAGTCGAAAATGCCTTAACTGATGAAAAGCATTTTGAGTAATTAGATTATTTCAGGTAACGTAAACCACATCATGGAGTGTTAGGTGTTTCTTAACGTTCTTGTGTAGAGTTAAAGTGGTTTATTTCCTTACTCACAATATTTCCTCATTTATTTTCATTGGTTCTCTTATGATTTTATAAATTAACCGAATCTTCCGACCTCATACTTTCCAGTTATCTTATTTAATTTCTAAATTTATTACATCCATTCTTTTTAATACATTTTTTAAATGATTTCGATTTCTCTCACTTTTCTTGTTTTTCATTCATTTTCTTTTCCTATTCTTCCTCCTATTTTTTCTGTCATTCCTTTACGTTGCCTTCCTCGCTTCTCTTCTACGCTTTTCATTTGCTTTCCTTTTCTCGTGAATTCTCACAGGCCCACCCTATTATTTCTTCCACTCTTTCTATATTTCTTTATTTTATCTCTTTCCTTTCTCTGTTCTATCTTCTGTTCTTTTATTCTTACTTTCCTCCACTGATATTTTCCGCTTTCTCCCCATTTTTCTTATTTTTTCACAATTATTTCTTTCTACCTTTCTCTTCACTTTTTAATATTATTCGGCTACGCTTTCTCTTTTCCCTCTCCCTTTCTATTGTAATTTTCCTTACTTCGCTATTCCTTCTTTCTTTCTTTCTTCCTTTTTCTTTCTTTCTTTTTCTTTCTTTCTTTCTTTTTCTTTCTTTCTTTCTTTTTCTTTTTTCTTTCTTTCTTTCTTTCTTTCTTTCTTTCTTTCTTTCTTTCTTATCATTTTAGAATTCCCTTTTTCTATCAAAAATCATTTTTACTTTTTCACCCAGTCCTTTCTTAAATATTCTTCCCATAGCCGTTTTTCTTTTCCCACGCCATTTCCTTTTTTACATTTTCCGCTACAATTTAATTTTTAATTACCACAAAATTCTTCATAATTCTCATCCATATTACAATTGTTTGTCTTCTTCAAATTTTTCATTCCTTCAAAGCCCTTTCGTTATAGTTCCGTTTCTTTATTTCACCACTTCTCTTCCTGATTTACCATCTTTCCTACATCTTTTTAATTTCTTTACCATCTTCTTACTTTCATAATTTCCTTATTTCCTTTCATTCTTCCTCTCCATTTTCATACATTCGTCTTTCCCTGTCGCCATCTTACATTTTTATTGAGTTCTGCATTTGTTTTTATAGACTCTTAATATAAAACTTACTATTCAAAACAGCTAAAGACTAAAGAAGGAGTAAGAAAAACGAAACATTCTATAAGGAAGCCTGCTGAACAATATGAAAGGAGACATTAACGATGACATTCAAATGTCAGGTTCAATTGGGGGTTAGATATTACTTGCGGGTAGCGGTAATTTTTAAATATTACATATTTATAACAAACTCAAAAGCATGCGAACGTAGATACACCATTAATCTGAAATAAAGAGTATTTCTATTGAAAGCGTCTTTTCAATAACCAAATCTTAAAAACTATTCAGCATCTATCAGAAACGTGTTAAAAAGGAAATTTAAAACGCTCTTGCTCACATGAGTAGCATATAAGCAAGAGCTTTTATCAAGTGTTATATATATATATATATATATATATATATATATATATATATATATATATATATATTAAGGAAAATAAAGCATAATATGTTTTAAAAACATCCACATTACAACCAAAAACGTTTGCGGATTCTCTCTTCTTTTTAATATACACACTTTTCTCACTTTAGAACGACTATAATCTCTTCTTTATATATATATATATATATATATATATATATATATATATATATATATATATATATATATAAATATAAAAGTGGACATGGAAGTCAGCACTTAGAGGAGACAGTCTGTTTCATGCTAGTGCAATCGTCAGGCGACTCTCACTTTACTTATTTTTCGCCTTAGAGTCGCCTGACGATTGCACTAGCATGACACAGACTGTCGCCTCTAAGTGCTGACTTCCATGTCCACTTTTATATTTACACACGCTCTATCTCTGATATTGAGCACTTTACCCCATAAATATAGCACACTTTAAGACTATATTTCTGCATATATATATATATATATATATATATATATATATATATTAAGGAAAATAAAGCATAATATGTTTTAAAAACATCCACATTACAACCAAAAACGTTTGCGGATTCTCTCTTCTTTTTAATATACACACTTTTCTCACTTTAGAACGACTATAATCTCTTCTTTATATATATACATATATATATATATATATATATATATATATATATATATATATATATATATATATATATATATATGCGTCTGTGTGCATTTGAATACACACACACACACACACATATATATATATATATATATATATATATATATATATATATATATATATATATACAAACAGATATTCATATATATATATTATGTATATATTATTCTCACAAGAATCGATCTTATATATCTATAGGTTTACCATTGCGTCCATTGCCATTATATATGGTCTAGTATTCCAACTATATATTTATAGACCCTTGATAAAAGCCTAAGAAGTATCTGCAATGTTATTGGTCCAGATCTGGTATCTCGACTTCACTTTCTACCCCACCGCCGTAATGCAGCTTTCCTATGTTTTTTCTATGAATACTTTCATGGTATGTTATTTATATTATCTAGTCTCTATGAATTTAAGCCCATTACTAGATAGGCGTCATCATTTCCCAGTCGAAATAGATGTAACCATAAGTTCTATGCTAACAGTTTCTTTTCTTGCCCTTCTCGCTTTTGGAACTCTCTTCCTGTTCTTATTTTCCAGTTAATTTTGATCTTCAAAAATTCAAAAGCAATGTCAAGTGTTATTTTCTAGCCTCTTAAATTCTGTTCTTTTATTGTTTTTTGCTATTTAATGCAATTCTAATATTCTTTCAGCCTTAATAAGTGTGTGTGTGTGAGTGTGTACACGCGCGTCCCCGCGTGTCTTTCCGTGGCATGCATCTCCAATAGCCTCTGGCAAAAGACGGAGAAAGGAAGAAGGCGGATAACTGGCGTCGCATAAACAGCTACTTCGGTATATGCAACTCGGAATTTAAAAAAAAGCGGAATAAAAATACTGATTTTAAACTTCGAAAAATTGCTATGAAAGGAAATCTAGAAAGAAAACCGGGAGGCCTACATCAAGGCTCCTGGGGCATGTGGTTCTAAACTGAGTCAAAAGAGACGCAGGTGGAAGACCATATATCTGGCAAGAGGACTCTGCAACAAAGCACACAAGCAGGAGAAGCCAATCATGGCTGCCAGACAATTTCTGCAACCTGACCATCTAACTCCCCAGACTGCAACCCTCTTGATTATTATATGTGAGACCCAGTTGAGCGAGAGACTCTGTGTAACACCAAAGATGAACTGAAGGTAAATGTTATGGCGGCATTGAACCAACTTAAATAAGGAGACTGCCCGGAAGAGTTGCAGAAGATTCCGATGTCGTCTAGAGGCACAATGCCGATTGTATTGAATACATTTACTCTTTGGTATTTCAAGATATTTTTGAGTAATTTTAATAAATGTCTCTGTTAACACGAGGTGTCAGAGTTATTTCCCTTTTTGCGTCATTTAGACGACATTTTATCCATCGCACCCTGTATAACTGTTAAAATGAGGTGTCAGTGTTATTTTCATTTTTGCGTCATTTCAACAACAATTTATCCATCGCTCCCTGTATATCTGTTAAAATGAGATGTCAGTGTTATTTTCATTTTTGCGTCATATAGACAACAATTTATCTATCGCACCCTATATATCTGTTAAAATGAGATGTCAGTGTTATTTTCATTTTTGCGTCATATAGACGACAATTTATCCATCGCACCCTGTATATCTGTTAAAATGAGATGTCAGTGTTATTTTCATTTTTGCGTCATATAGACGACAATTTATCTATCGCACCCTGTACATCTGTTAAAATGAGATGTCAGTGTTATTTTCATTTTTGCGTCATATAGACGACAATTTATCTATCGCACACTGTATATCTTTTAAAATGAGATGTCAGTGTTATTTTCATTTTTTGCGTCATTTCGACGACAATTTAACCATCGCTCCCTGTATATCTTTCAAAACGAGGTGTCAGTGTTATTTCCATTGTTGCGTCATTTAGACGACGTTTTATCTATCGCACCCTGTATATATGTCTTCCTGTGACGCTTCTTGTATCAATAAGAATCGATAAACGTCAAGTGTCGTTTCTAGATGGGAACTGAACAGAAATATATATTCTCTGCATTTTTGTAACAATATTTAATCTCCCACATTCTCAAATTTATTCCATTTTATATTTTTCGTTCTCCTTAGATTTTCAGCCTCAAGACGTGCTTACATCTCCCTGAGTAGTTTTCAATTTGCATACAATTTTCTCGGGCCTTTCTGGTTCGTGAGAAAAGGTAATTATTGGTGAAAACATTTCATCAATTTTTCTAGATATTTATTTTTGAACATTTAATTTTTTTGAATTCCCCAATCGCTCATAAATAAATGCTTATACACAGACGCACATAAAAGGCGGGAAAATAAAATATTGAATGATATCGAAAGTCTATCGAAAGAAGATAGGAATTAAGAAAAGCGAAAATCATATCTGCGAAAATGATCAAAAACAAAAATGATGCTATTTTTTTTATATAAGACAAGGAATAATTCAAGTTGGATACCACTGTCTTGTAGTTTATCCTTTATATTTTGATGTCCGATCTAAATGTTTATCAAAATTATTCTTATTGCGATTGTATTTAATAATAATAAAATTTAGATCTTTAGAGTTCTCGTATCTTTAACGTTTTAAGTAGGATTTCTTTGCAATTCTCTTGTTTTGTGCGTACGATTAATTCTGTCAGTTAAATCATTTTACCGAAGATATACTTTTAACGAAACACGTTGCAATAAAATGGTTCATATTATACTCTTTATTATGATATACTAGAAGAACTACCATCACAGATTATTATAAACACTATATTTACTTAGGGATATTAATCTGACGAATGTTTATACTTATGTATAAGAAAACAACAACAAACAATTACAAATCATTTTTATTTGCAAATCAATATCATTGACAATATTTTAGTGAAGTGTAATTGCTCTGTAACTAATTTTGTTTTAATTACAGAATTAGATTTAAGATTTCTCATGTCTTTATGACGATAACTGGACACAACTAAGACAATTTGTGGGGGGTAATTAAGGCAGATTCCTCGATGAGTATCGTTGCGTAAAATACGAAATTTTCAGTTATGAAATATCGCGAAAATATTGTTGTCAAAAGCCATGAATTCAGTAATTGTCTATATTTCTGAGATGTGGTATCATGTACACTATTTACATTATTCGGACTATTGTCCTCATCTTTGTCGCCATATTTATCACAACGTTTCAGCCGTTGTACGCTCTGGCTTTCTTCAGGTGGTTAGACTGTTGAACTGAACCCTATATTTCGCTTACTGGGGTAGACTGTTCTAATTCCACGTGCCACATTTAATGGATGTCAGTTGTCAGTTGTCACTGGATCTAACTAACACTTTGAAGTCACATGGCACAGTGGATAAAGGCGTTAGTTAGATCCAGTGACAGGACCCAAAGCGTGTGAGTTCAATACCTGGTTAAGGCAGTGGAGAACTGGGAGAGGGGAATTAACAGGAGATAACTGACAACTGACATCCCTTAAACATGGCACGTGAACTAGAACAGTCTACCCCAGTGAGCGAAATAAAGGGTTCAGTTCAACATTCTAACCACCTGAAGAAGGCCGGAGCGTACAACGGCCGAAACGTCGTAATAAATATGGCAACAAGGATGAGAACAATAGTCCGAATGATGTAAATAGCCGTGAATTCATCGTAACCATTTTGGCTTGTAACTTATTAAAAGATTTGACTAAAACTTTTAAGTACTTTCAGAAACCGATTGCTGTAATTGCAATCAGAGCAGAAGGTGTTATTTAATATGTCTTTAAAAAATCGCAAAGGGAGTAAAAAAAAACAATTTGCGTTATACAGAAAATATTTCAACACAAATCTTAAGTTTAGAAAAACACGTGAATATTAGTTTCTCATAAAACCGAATTTTATTTTCAAGAAACAAAAGATCAATATATTATTATTTTTATTATTTTCAATGGAAAACTTTGTAACATAAACTCAACTTAACCGGGGAAATGTGGTTTTGGAGTACATCACTTTTACGATTAACATCCGTGTTTAATACGGTTGAGGATATTTGGAGAGATCCTGAAAGATATTTATCTACACGCTATTTCATAATAGATTTGTCAGATTGGTTTTGATCATCTAGGATTTCTAAAGAAAGAAAAAAAGCCATTCTTTTACATTTACGGATTGTGTCCCTGGAAAACAAAACTTAAAGAAAGGATCAGCGTAAGGTTACGGAACAAGTATAAAAGGAATAAAAGAATTTCGGTAATTCGATCAATCATCGGAATTAAGAGATAAATATTAATCTTTTAATCTGTAATGGACCACGATAACAATATCTAAACTGATGTGGAATTTTTTTTCAATTACATCAACGCTACCAGTGATATTTTTAAACAGAGGAACCAAACCTTTACAAACAGCGCTGAAATAGAGAAAGATACCGGGTTGGAACAAAAGTTCCTAGCCATTTCAAGTGAATTTAAAATATTTACATATTTGTATAGGTTTCTTCAAAAATTTATTGGCCCTTTAGTTTCACTATATTTCGCCATCTTTGAGTTGGTTTCATGTTTCCATTCTATAAGGAGATGACATTTTTTCTGAACGATGACCTGGGAAAAGGCTTAGAGAAAATTAAGGTTCTTCACACGGACAGGATTCCGTGGGGATCGAAATAACTAGTAATCGGAATATACAAAACCAGATGATTAGAATGGATGTAATAGGACACACCAGACAAGATGCACCAATATCTACCGGGTCTACAAATAGACCTGAGGATTGGTAATCTGGCAAAACAGTTCACTCGTCTGATTGATCAATTCCGAACCCTTTTCATCGACTTCTGCCTTTAATCGAGTTATATGGAACTAGTACTTGTCTAAAATTCAAATTCTGATTTTGTGGAAGGATCTCGTAATACACAATACTATTCCAATTCCTTCAAATTGTCCTTCTTTGGATGTAGACCGATATTTGGAATGGGAAACCGTGGGTACGTTTTCTTTCCTCATGATTATATTCGCTTCACATTGTTGTGAACAATCCATTTTCATCACCTATAATCGTTCTCATTGAGTTTGACCAGAGAATCGCAGATGGCAATGCGATTTATTAAATTAAATCGTGTTGCACAAAAACAATATATATATATATATATATATATATATATATATATATATATATATATATATATATATATATATATATATATATATATATATATATATATATACTTTGCTCTACTTAGTGTATTGACCACTTTACGTTGTTATTTTTACTAATTTTTTTTTCTTTGCACTCTGGGCTTGAATTCTGGACGATTGTTTTCGCCTCAATTTCATGTTCTTAGTTCTTTCTTTTTTATCCCTTATTTTTCCTTGGGCATTGGTTTGTTCAATCACAAGCTGAAATACCTAAGGTTTTTCCAAACGAGTACCACTATATCTATCTATCTATCTATCCATCTATCTATCTATCTATCTATCTATCTATCTATATATATATATATATATATATATATATATATATATATATATATAATGTATATATATATTATGTATATATATATTATGTATATATATATTATGTATATATATATTATATATATATATATATTATGTATATATATAAATTATATATTATATATATATTATATATACATATATATATTATATTATATATATACTATATATATAAAATATATACTCACACACACACACACTCATTCCTGTTCAAAATCTTAAGACCGTATACAATAGGGTTAAAATATTAAAAATACTCTTACCTTAATCAAAATATATTTGCGAAACATTTACAATTAATTAGGAAATGTAGTTTATCAACAAACGAGTGAAAGTTTTAAGATTTTTCACGTACCGAATTTCTTCAAATGCCTTATAATGCTTATAAGGATATGTGGCGCAATATCCCTTGTCGACTAACCTGGATTTGTACTTCGCGTTTCGATAGTGTCTTCCGGATCAACATTTTTTTCTGCAGCTGGCCAACGACTTACGAACAGACCTGGAATCATCTCCATATATGGTACATATTTTATCTTTACGATTTTTACATGATTTACGAAATGTTGTTCCAACCGAATACAAATATTCTCATGTATTGCTTGATATGATGACGTACTATCGCAGCAAACTCTGGTATTTCGACCTTCATGCAGGTTTGAGAACACTACATTAAACCGAATATAAATCTCTTAATGTTGGTTTTAAGACGGTTCTTTTTAGCGGCTTACCTAGCATTTGTGAGTTATTTAAAGCCAGAACCTATTTTGGTCTAGAGGAGATTACTTACAGAATTCTGACTGGCTCGAAAGTGGTCGAAAGCGATACCCTTATTTAACTGTAATCTTTTAAATTAAAAAGAATTTCTCTCATTACAACAGAGTAAACAATTAGTAATGGATAGCGGCTCGGATTGAGGAATCGGAGTGCCGATTTCGAATTGCAGTCAGATCCATTACATTCACTTACGTGCTAATACCCTTGAGAATATTATGAATCCTCTTCTTTTCCCCCAGCTATGGGTAAATAGCAAGAATGAACAGATTCTGTCGCCTTGGTTTGCAAGTGGTCTACAGCAGAAAGAAATAGCAACCTACTACGGGAAAAACCTGCCTCGTCAGTCAACATATTGAAAGATACATGATCACCTAAGCGTGTATCACACATGACACCTAAATGACTGAAACAAAAAGTAAACAAAGAAAACTCCGGAGCAAAGAAATAACATGATTAATTTAAAATAAATTAAATAGATGATCCGAGTCGAAAAAAGGTAATTCATTATGGTACAATTTACAGAATAAAAGCATTTGTGAATTTGATGGCATAGTATTTGTGATTTCAGTCCCTGGGTTCAGCAGTGTGGACTTGTACTCAGTTGTAACGCTTGAGCAATGACTGAATAGTACTAATTAAAATAAAATTAAGAACTAAACACTATCACTAAATATGTAGAATAGAACGAGCACATTCTACACACGTACATTAAATAAAAAAATAATTCAGAATTTTAAGTGGATTACTCAGATCGAGATATACTGAGGAATGCCGGAGAGTATAACGGCCGAAACGTTATAATAACAAACAACAGTGATGACATCTAGTCCGAATATAAATATTTTAAATAATGATAACCTCTCATTCCAGTAATTCAGAAAATAAAAGGAAAAGCTTTCCATTCATGATGCTCGCTAAAATGCATACATTAAAACTGATTGGTTAAAAAATGTACTCATATTTGATATGATACGCAATTTAATCAAACTTGATTGGTTAAAAAAAAGTACTAACATCTGATATGATACGCAAATTAATCAAACTTGATTGGTTAAAAAAAAGTACTCCCATCTGATATGATACGCAATTTAATCAATCCTGATTGGTTAAAAAAGTACTCACATCTGATATGATACGCAAATTTATCAAACCTGATTGGTTACAAAAGTACTCACATGTGATATGATACGCAATTTAATCAAACCTGATTGGTTGCAAAAGTACTCACATATGATATGATACGCCATTTATTCAAACCTGATTGGTTAAAAAAGTACTCACATCTGATATGATACGCAAATTAATCAAAACTGATTGGTTAAAAAGTACTCACATCTGATATGATACGCAAATTTATCAAACCTGATTGGTTAAAAGAGATTCATACTAAACTGATCACATCTATATTCACTCTTTCCTCTTTCAGTCCGGAATCGTTTTGTTAAATAATACTTATATTATTCAAATATATAAAACAAGTGCAAATCTGAGAAACGGTACAGTTCTTCCGAGGGCACACACTCTTTTCTGTGTCAGATATTTCCTTATTTTCATAATTCCTTTAATCATGTAACGTTTGTATTTCAATTTGTTTTCATGCGAGTGATGTTTATCGTAAACATCAATTTTGACGATTTCCACGCTCTAACATTAATTGGATTTTATATTGCATATATTATCGTATTTTCTTTTGTATATACTTTTTTGAATTTTAAATGCAGAACAAATTAATTGAAGACGCTGAAAATATCTTGCAATTATATACTGGATATAGTCGACTCCAAAAAATTAAATATAACGAATAAATGATGAACATTTATTCAGCGTTGTGATTTTAGATTTTTGTGTTTTTTATCTTTCTGTTCTGAAAAGTTTCTCAAAAGAGTTTGAAATTAACCTGAGAGATCAAAGGTTCTGTTCTTAGATAGTAGATGCAATTTAAATAAAATTTAATTAAATAAATTGTCTTCTTTACATTCCTATAATTACATCACTGGAGCACGAATTTGTTAATGATTATTTTTTTCTATTTTATTAAATATATTGGATGTAGGTTATTTTTGTCATAGTTTTATCTTGTTCGCTGTGCATACATAGAGTATAGTCATTATTAAATCTAAAGTGATTTTTCGTTCATTATTCTTTTTTTGTAGTTTATCGGAACACTCAGAAGTTTTTAATTTTCCGTCAGTTTAGTAGTAGCATGAATAATAAATAAAGTGTCCTTGGATGAATGCCTGAAAAACGCAATCAAATTCCAGATGTTCTTCCAATCTAGCTAGATTTTTATTCATACGATTTTATTCAATACCTTAATACTTATTTACACCTAATATTAATATTATTACTTTATTAAATGTATGTGGACACCGTCAGTATTAACAGTTGATACAGATATTTGCCAAAAAATTTAGAAAAAAAGACTCGATAGAAGATGGAAAAATTATAATTACATTTCTAGTAGGTGAACATCCCAGTGAATACTTACTGTCCTTCTATCTGACACTGAAAAGAAAAGCTAGTGTAAGTAAAGAAACTTTTTATCTTTACTTACGAGGCAAGCATTCCATGTTACAAGAGACTGTGTTTCCAACACACGTCTTTATTCCACGGTATCTACCCCATAATATTTCTATGTTAGGACTGGCTTTATTGATTAAGTCGCGTAATCAGCCATGAATGGTGCATACTAATTTGTGAAGAGAAAGTAATGTTAATCCAAAAACGTCATAGTCCAAATTTCTCTAAATCTTGTCGGAAGTTGTTTTATTACATCATTAATAAGCTGTTTAATCGACAAAATCAAATACGTGGTATTCGAAATATACAACAATGGCGAAATATCGGAGGAGCTTAATGAATCCATCTTGTTAGCGTTACCTAAGAATCCAGGAGCAAATGAATGCGAGCTCCATGAGGCAATACGTTTAATGAGACAAATACTCAAGCTAATTATCCTAAAACTGACGAATAAAGCGCGAACCAAAACAAGACATTAAATAGGACAAGTGACATTGCGCTTTTATTAGGGGAACAGGAAAAAAATATCCATTTTTTAAAAAAACGGTAACACCTCATACAAAGCAGTAATGCCGCTAAAACACAAAGGGTTACAGGGTGTGGAAAAATCGGGAACAGAAGCATTAATAATAAGCGGGAAGAGGAATGGAAGACAGTACATAGCGATTGACATTGCATTTAAATTTTTGAGGATTAATGTTGGATGGAAAGCATTGAGCCGGTAGTGTGTTTCACAAGGGAGAAACGAGAGAAATGAAACTGTTGGAATATAACTTAACACTACATCTACCTAGATCAAGTGTAAATTGATGAGATCTTGGCGCCAGTCTAGTGCTGGGCTTATTCAAACAGTCTAGTTTCCATACCAAAAAGTTTATCTGAACAATTACCCTTGAACGTATTTTATAGAAAATGCATAGTGACATAACCTAATCCTAAATAATTAGAAATATATTGGTGAAAGTAATACAAATGCAGAAGGATGTACATTTGGTATATAGATTACGCAAAAGTACAATGCACTGCATACGGGTATTTTTTCGGGAAGGAACAACTCAACATCACCAGCTCAACGCCGCCGACTCAACACCACCAACTCAAAGCCGCAGACTCAACACCGCCGACTCAACACCACCAACTTAACTCTGCCGACACAACACCACCAGCTCAACGCCGCCGACTCAACACCGCTGAATCAATGCCGCCGATTTAACACCACCAACTCAACAGCACCGACTCAACACCACCAACTCAACACCACCAACTTAACTCTGCCGACACAACACCACCAGCTCAACGCCGCCGACTCAACACCGCTGAATCAATGCCGCCGATTTAACACCACCAACTCAACAGCACCGACTCAACACCACCAACTCAACACCACCAACTCAACGATGCCGACTCAATACCGCCGATTCAACAACGTCGACTGAGCACCGGGCAACTCAGGATGAGACAACAATAAACTAAATCGCAATATAATTTATAATAATTGTCAACCAAATAAGTTTAATAATTCACAACATTAAATGTCAAAACAACATTTTATAAAAATATTTTATTATGTCGATTTCTTTTATGAAATAATAAAATACATTACGATTTACTTCATTAAAAATGATTAAAAACAACTGTATTTTATAGAATTATTTTTATATGCCAATAAGGAAACATAGCACAGTAGATAAAGGTGTTGCTTCGATCCAGTGACAGGACCCAAAAAGTTGTGAGTTCAATACCTGCTTAAGGGAGTTGAGAACTTGCAGAGGTGAATTAACAGGAGATAACGGATAAGTGACACCCATTAGATATGACACTTGAAACTAGAAGAGTCTAACCCAGTGAGCGAAACAAAGGGTTCATTTCGACATTCCAACCACCTGAAGAAGGCCGGAGCGTCCTACGTACGAAACGTTGTGATAAATATGGCAACAAATTTAGGACCATATTCCGAATAATGTAAATAGTGTATATGTCAATTTACTTTATTAAATGATAATTTTTTTTACGATTTACTTTATTAAAAATAATTAAAACCAAAAAAGCTGCCTCATATTGTCTTTTCAAATACCTTTATTCAAATATAAATATTCTCTTAATAAGGTTTTAATCATTAATAAATTACTTTTATTCGGTTATAAAAAATTGTATTTTTTTCTGGTTGTCTGGGTCCTCAGTTGTTCCGGTGGTCAGTTGGCAGTGTTGAGTTGTCATGCACCTTATCTTTTAACTGTTAGGAAAACTAGATCTGCATGGAAAGGGACTTAGACTAATCCAAAACTTATAGGGGAAGAAAACCACCTACATTGAGATAGAAAATGAATTGAATACATGCAGAAGAATAGAAAGGGGAATAAGAAAATAAAATTCATTCTAGATTTATTAAATCTCTACACCGAGGTTAACCTAAGGGAGCTGGAGTCCCTACTAGGATTTAATAGCAGTCGGCGTAATCTTAGGATTATCAAAGGATAGAAAATACAACATCGAAATCCGAACGTGCATTGGATTAACGAAAGATTAATTCTCAAAGCTGAACAAAGTTAGTAGAAACTGGAAATTTTAATCAGAAACAAATGAAAGAGTGCCGAATTTCTCTGTGATAGAAATACTCTTGTCTGTTAGTAAATACTGGGAAGCCTCCTCACATATGTAGAGAGGCAAGAATTATGGGGTCTACAGAAGGATAGTGAAAATTCGACGAACAAGAAAGCGCCAATGGTATCTTGAAGAAAATAGTAAGAATAAGAGAACTTATACTCACATGTAGAATGTGACAGCCGAAAACTTCTTGAACACGCAATGAACAAGGACGGCTTTGGAAATTTAACCTTCACAGGGCAAACTAATGTTAAGAGCGATAGGGGAAGATAGCGAACCATCTACTTATGAGAATATATAGCATTACGGGGGGGTAGATTGTCAAAGGGAGAAACTCTGCTATGGGTCACATGATATAAGAAGTTGTAGAGAGGCAAGGTAGCCCACGTCCCGAAGGGAGACAGTGCATAGAATAATAATAAGAAGAAATACTTGACGTGGGTATCGATTAAAAAATCACTAAAATATGATAAAGGAAAACTAATACTTCTGCTAATAATAATAATAATAATAATAATAATAAACTGGGACATGAATTGGCTGGTTAACTTTAACGACTCCAAGACAAAACTGCTCTCCATTAATCACCACAGGGATCCTTCCCTGCATCCCATTAGAATGTATGAAGCTCAACTTCTCGAGAGCTCCTCTCTGCGGCTGCTCGGTCTCACGCTGTCTGCTGACCTGAGATGGAACGACTACATTGAGTCGATTACTTCATACACCGCAAGGAAAGTTGGCTCCCTGTGCCGTGCCAGGAAATTCTTCTCCCTTGAATCGATCCTCCAAATTTACAAAGCAACCATCTACCCTTGCATGGAGTATTGCTGCCATATATGGTCTGGAGCCCCTTTGCCTCAATGTTCTTGATAAGATCCAGAGACGGGTATGCAATGTAATTGGACCTGATGTGGCTTCTCGTCTGCAGTCGCTCTCTCACAGACGCACCGTCGCCTCTCTCTGTTTATTTTATAAATACTTCCATGGTAATTGCTCCGATGAGCTGCTATCGCTGGTTCCCAGGCTAAATTCAAGCGTCCTACGAGGCTGGCATCCCGTTCCCATCCTTTCACTGTTGAAACTGTTAAATGTAGACGTCTCGTCTACTCCAATAGCTTCATATCTCGCACCTCACGCCTATGGAACTCCCTTCCTCATTCCTGTTTCCCTGATGACTATGATCTCCAACTATTCAAGTGTAACGTCAATTGACATCTCCAGTTGCCTTGATCTATCCTCTATCCTTCTCCACATCCTTTCCTCTAACGCTCCTATTTGCTCTCGCTCCAAATCCTCTGTAGCCCCTTGCGTGCTAGTGGCTTCCAGCCTTGCCGGGGGTGAAAAGCTTAAAAAAAAAGAATAATAAACTGAACTGGAATTTACTGAATTAAAGTATATATGTCAATAGAATTAAATTTAAACCAGGTTTTCATATATTTAAAGCGGATGGCTTTTTGTCTCTATAATGAAATTTTGTTAGAAAAATTTTCTCTGATGCTACCGAGTCATCATCGAAATATGTTCAAATTGAAATGTTCAAATAGTCTTATATATTTACCATATAAATCGAATGCAAGTTTGAGGTTCGCTTATTTCTTCTTTTACAATAAATTTAAACGAATACAAAGTTTACCTGTTTTATTATGGTATTCGTAATTATGTTATACCAGAAATATACAAAACCAACCAAATTTAAATTTCTTTGTTACTTATAAAAATGCTAAAGACTTCAGTTTTCTAAGACCAAAGGCCAAAGTGAAGGCAGCTTTTCGATTCTACGTTTAAAGAAAGTTCTAGCGATAAAAATGACATTTTTGAAAGTTCTAAATCTTGTGAGCTTTGAGAATATGGAAGAGGAGTCAGTCATAATGACCTGACATTTTTCCTGTGCTTATTTTTCAAAATGAGTTCTTGCAGTGACATAACGACGGAGAATGAGAAGAAGGCACTAAGCATAAACTACAAGAAGACGGAATGCATGGTCATCAGTAAAAGGTTGAGGCCGAAATGCGATTTGCAGGTCGGGAACACGAGAATCAAGCAGATGCGGAAGTTTCAATAACTGGGAAGCGTTTTGGCAGAGGACAGTGAGACACTGAGATCCGTAGACATATTGGGATGGCCAAGGAGGCATTCCAAAAGCTGGGCAGAGTATTGCAAGAGAGGAGGATTTCTTTGGTGACAAAGAACAAGAATATTGAGCTGTTACGTGACATCTGTCCTTCTTTACGCCAGCGAATGTTGGAAGATTTCCTCGAAGATGAAGAAGCGACTCGAGGCGATGGAGATGTATTGGGATGGCCAAGGAGGCAATGGAGATGTGGTTCTACAGAAGGATGCTAAGGATATCATGGACCGAGCGTGTGAGCAACGATGAGGAATTAGAGAGGATGCAAACTAGGAGGAGGCTTAAACTTAACATCAGAAAGAGGCAGGCAAAGTTTCTGAGATGCATAATGAGGAAAGAGGGCATGGAGAAATAAACACGCTCTATTCTTTTTAGATTTTAAAAATGTTTTATTACGTCGAACGGCCTGAGTCCGAGAGACAACTTAATAAAAAAAAGATGTTATCTACGAACATTTGTTGGCGAAACCAAGGTTTGGCTACAAAGAGCATCGTAGCCCAGAATGGATAAATCGAAGCTTACTCGGCTCTAACACACTCTGTGGCCGATCTGTCTTATAATGCGCGTTTATAATGGTGAGGCTTACACAAGATGATGATATGTTCAAAGATGAAAAAGAGACTCGAGGCGACGGAGATATAGTTCTACAGAAGGATGCTGAGGATATCATGGACCGCGTGTGGGAGCAGCGATGAGGTCTTAGGATGCAAACAAGGAGGAGGCTTATACTTAACATCAGGAAGAGGCAGCTGAAGGTTCTGGGAGACATCATAAGGAAGGAGGGCCTGGAGAATCTGATACTCACAGGTCGAATAGCGGGAAAGAGAGACAAGGGAAAACAACGCATGGCATTCCTAGCGGTCTTAAGCAAATGGTTGACAGAACGTGGTCTGGGGGATGTAGCAGAGGTAAGGAATTTGTTGAGAGCTGCAAGGGAGAAGAGTGAAGTGGAGAGCCATGATTGCCTGCGTCCTGAAAGAACATATCACATAAAAAGAAAGAAAGAATGTAGTCAAATTGTTGGAAATAAAAAAAATATGCAGTATTAGTCCTTTAGCTCGTGATGATCGACACCATTACACCAGACATGACGGAAGGATTTGTGTGGTTGAAGACCTGGTTCCGACGTTGGAACTGATTTCTTATTGTCTGATAACACGCTCTTTGATTTCTGTTAAAATGCAGATCCCATTTTTCATCACCGAGGCACAAATTGCGTGCTGGCTTTCTTCGTTAACAGCCCACTGTGGCGGAGGAACTTAGTTGTCATTTTTCAAAGGAAGTCTCAAGAGGAACCCAAATTTAGGTCACAAAAACGCCGTTGATTTGACGTGGAATTAATTTAATGATCTTTTGAAAAAAGATCTTTATAAAGAATATCCTTTTTTCAAGGCGAGGCTTGTCGATTGTGTAGAAACTTATCAAATTTAAATATTTAAACCGGTATTGTCATACAGCAGGTTTCTTTGCTTCCATATACGCAGGTCAAATGTTTTAAATACCTCTTTAGCCGTGCTAAACTTTTGATATACATACAGTATGCAATAGAGAATATATTGTTTTTTAAAGTTATATAATAGTGGGGTTAAAATCTGAAATACACAATAAACGATACATTATCGGTTAAAAGAGCTGATAAATTCTAGATAGAGTTTCCTATCATTTAAATTTCATTTACGAGCAGGGAAACGCTTAACATTTATAATGTCAGTATATAATAATGTGATATAATAATGTCATATGATATCAGTATAATAAAATATTTATAATTTATTATCGCACCAGAAGGTTTTTTTTCTCGCCTGAGCCCATCCTTCAAATCTACAAATCTATCATTCGTCCTTGCATTAAATACTTCTGCCATATATGGTCTGGTGACCCCGCTATTCAACTCGAAGTCCTTGGCAAAATCCAGAAACGGATATGCAATGTGATAGGTCCTTACCTAGCATCTCGTCTACAGTCACTTCTTTACAGACGTGCTGTGGCTTCCCTCTGTCTTTTCTACAAATATTTTCATGGCAACCGCTCTGCTGAGCTACTTTAGCCGGTAAACCAACTGCATGAATTGATGTGTGCAGCTAGTTGGCATCTCGGTCCAACCCTTTCACTGTCGACACTGTTAAATGTAACCGCTTCTTCTATTCCAACAGCTTCTTCTCTTTCACTTCCTGACAGTGGAATTCCCTTCCTCTTACTTGCTTCCCTGATAGCTATAATCTTCAAATATTCAAATGTAATGTCAATGGACATCTTCTGATGCATTGATCTTGATACCCGTCTTTCTCTTTATCCTTTCCTCAAACAGACATCTTTACTCTTACTCTCTATAACCTCTTGCATGCTAGTGGCACTCCTGCCTTGCTTGAGGTGAAATGCTTAAAAAACGATTATATTTAAAATACATAATGTCTTTCGTAGAGGCCTCATCTTTATTTTGTGCTCGCTTTTCTTTCATATGCGAAATTGTGAATGAGAAAAACCAGAAGACTTCATAATAAACATTCATAACATAAAGTAAAACGTAATGTCATCTCAACTGACAAGTCAGGTGACCACATAGAATTTCCTATTAGATCAAGATGATGGTGTATGAGCTCAGGTTAAAAAATAGTAGTAGCGTGTTGAAAAAAAAGGTAGAGTTATAATCGAATGAAATACAGATTTATCTCCTGTATCGTTCAGGTGTAAAAATGTAATGAATAAAATAAATACGAAAAGCGCCTAAGAAAAAGAATAATCGTTACTTAACAACAAATAATAAATCCCGAGTGATAGTCAATTGATTTGTGCGTCAAGGAGGAAAGAAAGTAAAAAAAAAGTAAAGAGGTAAGTAAAAAAAATCATGAATAAAGAAAGAGACGGAATGATAAAAGGGGTGACTCTAGAATTCTTCACAAAAAATCAATAATATAAAATGTACTTTTAAAGTGGACAGATAAATAATAATAATAATAATAATAATAATAATAATAATAATAATAATAATAATAATAATAATAATAATGTTGTAGTCGAGCCCTTGGACTGGTTGGAAAAGATACCAGTAGGCTAATTGAAGGGATCCCTGGAAGTCCATAACTCAAAGAGATACAAAAAATTGTTCTGACAAGTATAGCCCACACTTTACGAAGGGCTTTATCTATGTAATTATTTATTTTTATTTTTTTCTTTACAGTGGAAAGTGTCATGATGCCATTTCTAACCTTAGGTCCCTGGGTGGGACCCAGAAAGAAATGTTTAAACGCCAAATATAAAATAAAATAAATAATAATAATAATAATAATAATAATATTAATAATAATAATAATAATAATGATAAAGAGGTAGCGATACTAGACGAAACGATGAAAATATCCATGGAATCAATGTAAAGAAAACTCTTAGAATTTTAAAGACAACAAACTGACAAATACGATTTTCTGCTCTTGTGATCTATACTTAGAACAATTATCTTGATGGAATAATCCATACTAACCTCTCACCCCTCCGGTATAATCCACTTTACACCTAAAATCACCTATCAACCAATCACCACTCTAGTTTCAGCAAATTTTCGCGCCCAGCACTCTGGAGCCTATTTTCTTGACCAAAACTCTATAAATAGAAGAATCTGAATCGACTCAAGCAGTCAGACTTTCACACCTGGAGAGATGCCAAACTAATCCACGCAAGTCAAAACCTTGACCAACTACATTTTTACCGCGCAAACTTCTCTGACTCAGCAAACAACAACCACGCTCTCCCAGGAACAATTTCTAGCAATTACTTACAATATTTAAAAAGTAATATTTACTCACTACTAAATAAGTATTTGTAAACAATCAAGCAAACATCCAAACAACTAAAGGTACACAACTCCTCCCAATTTTGGACAATAACTGAAACAAACTTACGCACACACACTATTGATTGAACTCGCACAAAGGATATTTTTGTACATAACCAAATACTTAGTTTAATTTTACGCACAAATTTAAATAACAGCTTCACACACGCTGAAACTTCACAAAATACTCTACACAATCTAATTCAACCATCCTCATTTATCCAAAAATATCCAATCCAATTGTATATGTCAATTGTATATAAATCAATGTTATTGTCACACTTTTAATTATGTTTGTCTTCACTCTGAATTTTCTTGCATGATTTTTTTTCAATTCCTTTTATCTCTTAATTTGTTGTGGATAAATTTTTAAGAACACCGACATCATAAATCCTTCTGATAACTAAAAATACATTCACCATTGCCGATTTTCCTTAAGATTTTCTTGCTCTTCACATGGGTCTGTCCATGGTATTCTTAACCTTCGTAGGTAAAACTATAGACCGCTGTCTCTCCGAAACACTTCCTCATCTGCAATGAACACATTAGATACAACAATTAAAATCTATTAACGAAAGCTACGAGCCAAAAGTGATGTAAGGAACAAGATGAAAATACACACTCACACACATATGGGCGAGTTTTTCGTGTATATATGCATAAATACAAGAACACACACAAACATGCACATACACATACATACACACACACACAGATATATATATATATATATATATATATATATATATATATATATATAGTTAACTAAAGAGCATAGACACTGTCGATTGCATATTTTGTCTCTATGTATATATATCTGCATCTATCTGTCGTTTGTTTACATATGTTGATAGTTCAGGGGTAGAAATTACGATTGATCCCGGTTGAAGCAATCGGATGTATAGCCACACTGATGAGCTGTGACACAGCTAAAAAGGCCTGTATATAATATATATATATTCCACCTTTAAAGTCTTTCTCTTCGTGCTTTAATATATAGTAATTTTTCGAATGTATATTTATTAATAATATATACATAGATAATAAAAATAGATTTCAAAACTGACTCCGAATCAGTTTTCTATTTTACCGGTTACCAAAAATTATAATTCTGTTATTATACACCAAGCATTATTTTATTAGCACCATCGCTCTATGTACAACATTCACGCACAAACGCACACACACATATATATATAGGATATATATTATATATATACATATAAATTATATATATATATATATATATATATATATATATATATATATATATATATATATATTTATATATATATATATATATATATATATATAGACTTATCTAATATTTTGTTTTTATTCATATTTGATCTTTTACAGGAGTTCGGATTCAGTTACCTCGATTGACAAGGAAGGAGAGTGTTTCGAATAATAAATATTTGCTATTGAAAATACATTTATCCTCACTCGGTCAAGGAAAATGTAATATACTTACACACAGACACACACAGATACACACACACACATATGTATATATACATATACATATATATACATATACATATATATATATATACATATACATATATATATATATATATATATATATATATATATATATATATATATATATATATATATATATATATTTGTATATTTAGGCAGCAATCCTTCGTTTATGCATCTTACATTAAAAATGGAAGCTTTAATAATAAAAATGGAAAAGTCAACTCTTAACAATATTAACTATGAACAAGGCCACAATATGCTAACCGTATTTGGAAATTAAAAACATCCCTACAACACACTAAGACATACACATAATGCACACACTCAATTAAGCTGAAAAATCGAAAGATCCTTGATAATGGCTAAAGGTATTCGGAAATCTAAAACATTTGGACAGTTTTTACACACCCTTTGTCCAGAAAAGAAAGTTCTTGTTCGAATACAAGAAAAATTAAATAAAAAGCTTAACCGTAGTACCGTGTCTGTCGTTTTTAATGAAACATGCATATCTATCTATCTATCTATCTATCTATCTATCTATCTATCTATCTATCTATCTATCTATCTATCTATCTATCTATATGTGTGTGTGTGTGTGTTCGTGAGTGTGAGTGCGTATGCGTGCATGTGCGTGCACGTGCTTGCCCGTGTCAGTAAATATGAATTAGAATTTGACGGAATAATAAATATGTAATTTGAATTTTGTGAAATAATTTTACAGATGATCCGATACCATCGGGAATTTTATTCTTCTGAAATATTTTTTTGAGGCAGCAGATCATCGCCGAAACATGTCAATGTCAAAAAACAAAATGAAAGGAAATGAAATAAAGGAGAATATTAATAAAATCTAACAATTATCAGCACGAAAAATTACTTTTGACAAAACGAAAGAAAACAAATGGTAATTTTGAAGAGAACTAAAAACAGATGATATGAAACTAGACGATTTAAGAAACTATTTTATCAATAAACTTAAAATTTCACATGAAGCATTTGTTGCTAAAAGAAACAAATCGTAATCAACCGAAAAGGAGAGAAATAAAATGTTTGGGTTGAACTTTACATTTGTGAACTGGTCTATCTCATTCGGAATTGCCATTGTTGGAGTGGAGGTTCATTTTAGTGTATGGCAATATCAGATTTGGCCAAAAAGGTCCAGGCCATTCAAGTGACGAATTAAGGATGATGTTACTCACACTATTTATATTCGGACTTGGGCACCTCGACGTGGTGTCATGGTTAGCAAGCTTGTCTCGCTAGAACAATTGCAACTTAGTAGTGAGTTCGATCCTCACTGGGTGCCCCATATTTTCGGCCTCGTGCCACATCTGAGCTACGCTTGGAAAATCACAATTGGGCAGCTCAACTTGGCGTAATGGCTAGAAAACTTGTCTTGCTAGATCAATTACGACTGAGTAGTGAGTTCGATCCTCACTGGGTGCCTCACTGGGTGCCCCATACTTTCGGCCACATCTAAGCCGGGCTTAGAAAATCACTATTTATATTCGGACTATTACCAGGGCCGGATTTAGATAAAGAGATTCCCTAGGCTATTCCATTTATGAAGCCCCACCTGATCCCCCATTCTCATGGGTAGAAGAAAAATGGAAGAGTTAAATTAAACAATTTGAGTAAAGCCGATTATGATGACAGGTGTTTAAAATTACGGAAGTGTTGTTTTGAGACAACATAGCTTTATGACAGCATTTATAAGAAAGACCTATGACAAAGTCTAAAGTATTACACACCTTGGCTAGAGGAGTCCTAGCTTTTGAGGCATAAAGATTCAGCCTACTAAGTCTATAGATAAACCCGGAATTGACTACTATATTTATTACAACGTTTCTGTCGTTTCACTCTCCGGCCTTCCTTATGTGCGTATCGATAACTTTGTCATAATAGCAACAACAATGAGGACAATTAATGACTGGGTCGTTCGTATACGTGTATATTAAGACGGCGATCTGATTCTCGTTGATGACGCCTGTTCAGGCTCATTTCTGTTTTCTCATCACCCACAGAGCCTACCTGTGGTTTAATTTATAACTATGCTGAGCCGTCTTTACTTTAATATTTCTGGGAGAGGTCGCGCTATCTAGAGTTAATCAGTAGTCAGAACAAGGTCGGTACACGTAAATCCTCAGTTACGATTAATTATGACGTCATTCTCGCTAATTAATTGTCAACAAGAAGCGCCGGAAATATAAATATAAAATTAATATAGATATAATATATATATAATATAATATAAATATAAAATTAATCTCTGATAGAATCTTGTGTGTTCATCGAAATTCTTTTTCGTTGATAGAGAAAATCTTTTCGCAGATATTACATATACGCGCATACATAATGGTACAGGTAAATTTTGCAAACGGAGATATGTAGAAATGTAATGTATCGACGCGTCCACCTCACTTGATCTATACGTTTACTTTCATATGAACTGAATTATAAAACTTGATACTCACTGGGCAGATTGCAATTATGATGGAAAACAACGCATAAACTGCCTAGTGAGCTGTAGTAAATAGATGGCTGGAGGGTTTAGGATATATAACACAAAGACGAAATTTATTAAGCGCTACAGAGGACAGGACATTGTGGAGAGCCATGACCGCCAACCTCCTGAAGATATATATAGATATATATATATAGTACGTATTTGTGAAGCAGCTATTTTTTTAATTAAGAAAAGAGTCTTTATCATAAGATTTCTCTCTACACGGTAACATAAAATCCAATTTATATGTCTAATCTTGTTTACCAATTGTTTTCCTATTGGATATTTTATCTGAAAATAATTTTTAAAAATAGGATATAAACAATTCCTTCATCATTTCAATATTAATATCCGGAAATCATTCTCTCAATAGGAGAAATATATTTTTAAATATAATAGAGACAACTTGTCTATTTTATCAAACAAAACATATATACATTTTATCGAAACTAGATTCACAAAGATTAAAAATAGGACGAATGTGCTTCAAGGAAGATTAGGAAAATTAATTACTCCAGTTGAACTGAGTAAACATCTCGAGTTAATAATCTATTATAAAAACATAAGGACATTGAACCTTCCAACCTTATAAGTAACAACTCGCCGGGGAAATCAAAATGATATCAGGCTATCATCATGTATAAATATTAAAAAAATAACATATGTAAGTGCGTTCAAAACGTATACAAATTTATAAATAATTGTTTCGGATTCATCAGCAACCGTTATTAAGACGACGGACATCTGTCTGGCCAGTGCTACACACTGACACATTTACACTAGCGAAATACGAAATAGCGAGAACACAAGTATGGTACGCGTTAGAAGCAGCTACAATACTGGGAGCTCATTATGGATTTCGTTAAAAATATAGACAATTACTGGGAGCTCTTATAAAAAATGAATCAACAACATCTCAGAATTATGAACACGTTCATATTGTATCTGTCTATATTTCTGGGATGAGGTATTATGTACGTTATTTACATTATTCGGACTAATGTCCCCATCTTTGTCGCCATATTTATTACAACGTTGTACGCTCCGGCCTTCTTCAGGTGGTTGGAATGTCGAACTGAACCCGTTATTTCGCTCACTGCGGTAGACTGTTCTAGTTCCACGTGCCATGTCTAATGGATGACACATCGCAGAGTGGATAAAGGCGTTGGTTAAATCCAGTGACAGGACCCAAAAGAGTGTGAGTTCAATACGCGGTTAAGGCAGGGGAGAATTAACAGGAGATAACTGACAACTGACATCTATTAAACATGACACGTGGAACTAGAACAGTCTACCCCAGTGAGCGAAATAAAGGGTCCAGTTCGACTTTCCATCCACCTGAAGAAGGCCAGAACATACAACAGCCGAAACGTTGTAATAAATCTGGCGACAAAGATGAGGACAATATTCCGAATAATGTAAATAATGATCATATTGTACTTACCGTATTTGGGAATTCAGAATATATTGTCTATTCAAAAATCTTTTAAAATGTCTACCATAGAAATTACACATCTTTTTCTAGAGTAGTAAACTCCTTGAAAATCACTGATTAACCAAACGTGCTCTGAATCAACAAACATTTGGACAATGTTTACACATTAAATACAGAAAAGAAAATCCTCGTTTGCATACAAGTAAAATAAATAATAATACATCTTAACAAAAATACTGCTTCAGTCTTTAAAAAGAAATACTGCAATTTCGATTGAGCACTGTTGAGAGATAGGTGAATTTTATAAACAGCAGCTGTCAGCGCTCGCATCGCTCTTAATTAATGAATAGAGTACTCTGGGTGTTTGGCGTTTGTTTACATTCATAAAATCAATACGCTAGAATTCGTGTTTCTCTCTGCCGTAGAGACGATGGGGTAGAGACGATGGGGTAGAAACTCCGACTGATAGCAAATCGGTCGGGTTTCGATCCTGGCTTGAAGCATTCGGTTGTCTAGTCGCACTGGTGAACTGTGATACAGCGAAACAGGCCTGTATACGAATGACACGCACGCGCGCGCGCACACACACACACACATATATATATATATATATGTGTGTGTGTGTGTGTGTTTTAAAAAATCGTTGGTGGAACCAACGGACAAGTTTCCAAAATCTAAAACTTTTATCCAGATACTGTCTCGAATAAAAACGTCAATACTGAAAAAGGAAAGAGAAAAAAGGCCTAAAGGTAAACTTACCTACTCAGTAAAGCGAAGTTCTCTAAGCCTAGATTGCCTAGACCGAGCGAAAAACGCTTAAAAACGTAAAATATTATGAAAAGATGGCCCGCGATCCTCCGACGACTTGAACGAACTTGTACGAATGAATGAAGGGAGGGACGAGGTTTATATAACGCTAAAGGATAACTGGAAAAAAATCATTAAAAACACACACCTACACCGGGGAAAAAGAAAATATGTAAAGAAAAAAACTCTTGTGAGTGAGCTGAACTACTAATTAAAATGTAGCGCCGGGTCAGTGGCAAAAAAAACTTACATCAATAATCCAATACGCTAGTTTGCCGGTAGGTGACATATAGGTATTTTATATTATCTACTAATTAACTCAGTTTTTATTAAGTATTCTATTATTGTTGCTCAGACCTAGCGTCGCAAATGTTTCTCCCATTTTACATTTCTACCTAGAGTTTTCATATGTACTACTTTTTCTTATAAATTCACCACGCCATTTTAGGTGACTTACCTACTTCTCTTTTAATCTTCCAATAATACGCTGACAGCGTTGTAGTTTTTCGTATTTACTGTTTAAAACTAAATTTGTTATTATTGTACCTTTTTTTCCATTCAGTTTCAGTAGCCCCTATATATATTTTCTCTTTAGCTTTATTATTACTTTCTGCTTCTGCTTTGCGTATCGCCATAAATAGGTCGACCAATATATTTCCAGAAGATAAAGATTTTAAGGCAATCAATTTTGCATTTATAATGATCGATGTCACTAAATAAAGAATTAATAATGAATAAAATTAAATGTTCATTTATCTCGTCTCTGCTTTATTTTTTTACTGAATTAAATCTAACCTTCAAATGGCTTTACGGTATCATTTGATTTATTGTCTGAAATTATATTTTCTTTTCAAGACGTTATTTGATGAAGTAAACTCACTTGAACTTGTTCTTAAATATTTTATTTCGTGACGTAGGCGTTATTTTATACATAATAAACTGTATTTTAATGCTATAACCTTATACATGAAATACATTTCAGTTATATTATCAGTTACTTCATTTTAGCGACAGCAGTTCAATATTTGTAGATTAATCTCAGACAAGATAATATGAGTCACTAGTATAATTATCAATAGTGTAACAGTCAATCACCAATCATTATAGTCGGATGTAGCAGATTGATGTCTGATACTATTCATCAGTGACGTGTGCTCCATTTTTACATATGTAACCTCTGCTAGAATAAGTTAGGCTTATTGTATATCTACACGCCTACGTTCTGGTTACTAAAGCAGGGTAAAGACTTGTAATCAATTATTGCAGCCAAATGATCGTCAATTCATTTTAGTGAGTACGTGTGTTTTAGTAGACATTTCTTTCATTTAAACAGTAAAATTAATATCAACCGGTTGAGACCGAGAAAAGTATGCCTATATTTATAAGAATAATGTCAGTTTAAAACAAAATCTACTTAAAAGTTTCTGTGTTAACATTTCTGCTACGGAAATAAAACTAGCAGAGTAAGATGTGGATTTTTTTATGGATGTCATTCAGACTTGCTTTATCTTGAAAGCCTTTCGTTGCCAATTTAGTAACGTAATGCTACGGTAATAAGATGATTTCCTTGACGAAAAAAGGCCTCAAGAACACATGGCTCAGTGGATAAAAAAATTAGTTAGATCCAGTGCGAGGACCCAAAGTGTGTGAGTTCAATACCCGGTTAAGGCAGTAGAGAACATGAGAGGGGATTTAACAGGAGATAACTGATTACTGACATACATTAAACATGGCACGTGGAACTAGAACAGTCTACTGCAATGAGCGAAATAAAGGGTTCAGTTCGACATTCCAACCACCTGAAGAAGGCCGGAGCGTACAACGACCGAAACTGTGTGATGAACATGGAGACAAAGATGAGGAAAATTGTCCGAATAATGTAAATAGTGTACATAATACTTCATCTCAGAAATATAGACAGGTATATTTTTAATTTAGTACAATTTCTCGATCTAGTTGATATTAATTTTACTTATTAAGAAAATAAAACGAAACAGGGATGTCAACTAAAACATGGAAACGGTCTCAAATTACTCTTCATTGTAACTATATATATATATATATATATATATATATATATATATATATATATATATATCAATGACAAATGACAAAGGGGAAAAATATTTCTTGTGACGCGTTTCATCCTTCGGGGCAGCATCGGATTAAATTTATGCTGATGCAACACGAATAAGAGTGATGCTGGGAATTTTAATTATTTAAACTAGCCGATTTCACTTACATTCTTTTTCTTTCCATCAGTCTTGCTAGATGTAGTAGTCACGTTGTCATACATTTTCCCCATATATATATATATATATATATATATATATATATATATTATATATATATATATATATATATATATATATATATATATATATATATATATATATATATATATATATATGAAAATATTAGTAGCTATATATTGTCTATTTATTATATATTTACAGATGAAAGTATAGGGTATCTATCTATCTATTTCAGGCTCATATTTATCTATCTAGCTAACTAGCTATCTACACACATGCAACACTTGCATACATGATTATATCAAATATGAAGATTTTCATTGTATATTTTTGTCGCGTTCACTTGGTCTGCTCGACTTGTGCCAAATAAATTCCGAATCAGTTCCGAGAAGCATTCGTGTATACAAAATTACAGTCATCATATATATCTCTTTTTTCACTTCTTACCTACTTTGTTTTTCAACATTTAAGCCCAAGCATGGCTATAAAGCCACTAAGACAAAAGATGTTTCTGAGAATGACCTAAAATCAGAAAATGTTTCGAGGAGAAACGAAAATAAAAGAACTGGATTCACAAAAAAAAAAACATAAGATGTCGATTGATGTTACGCGTAAGCTTTTGAAGATCGCGGTCGACATGAAACAAGAATCCGAAAGATAGTTCCTCATTCAAGATGTGTGAGAAAATAAACTATAACATGGATGTTGCGGTTAGATATATCTATTTCAACAGTAAAATGATGCTACATAGCAACCAATTGGGTACTACGCTTAAATTGATGAATTATGATTATCAAAGAGGAAATCCGAACAGAAAGAATACCATGAAACTATTTATAGAAAACGCAAAAGGAAGCTAGGTTAGGGTGTTAGAAAAGTGACCACTGACACGATATTAAGTCAGGACCGATAGCTTGTAGATTCGTCTTTGGGTTTTGTAAAGTATTTCGAGATATATAGCAAAAGCCCTAGATCAGATCCGGCAGCAATAATCCATGTAGGACGAATGGTAGACTTATCAACATGCAAGATGGATTTATAAAAATCATTTGCCACGATACAGTGAACGAAAGATAAGTACTAAATGATACAATAAAACGTTTCACTTTATGTGAAATACGTGAGACAGCGTCGGCGCAATGATTTGCTGCTATCCAGGACGTTGGAATTAGCTATGTTATTGGAGAGCAAAAATTGTTCACTAAGTTGATTAAAAGACCTGAATCAAAAAAGATATTTTCGAGTCTTTACAGAAAATGTAATTATTTAAATCTTAGATTTTTCTATGTTAGTTTCATACTAAATTATCATGATTTCATTCTTCGACCTGTTTTTACTTTACCGCCCAATAAACAATAAATTCTAACGCCTGGTTTGCACGAACGTGAATAAAGCCCATCATTAACAGTAAGTATTTATTCTGAGAGAAAGCATGACATTTCTAATCCAATATTTTATAAACACAAATGTAAATTCTATGGCGTTTTGCTATTTAAATGTCTGTGTTGATATTATATTAGTTGCAAGATTCGATATTTAATTATCGGCGTGTTTGTGGAGCTTGGACAAGCTATGACCAGCTAAGACCAGCCAAGACCAGCTATGACCAACTCTGACCAGCTTGGACACGCTAAGACCAGCAAAGACCAGCGGCCCGGGTGGAAACACTCGGGTCCCCACGTTAAAAACCGACCTTGTGTCACAACCTAACTCAGTGGGGGTTAAGTAAATACCTATCGGCGAGTTTGTGGATTATTTTCAGTTAGCCTTCCGATTCGGCTTGTGAAAAATCATTTTCATCGCTAAAATCTTGAAAGCCAATCATTCATCGAAAATTCATTAGATAATACTTTCAGAGTAGGAGATGGCAGAGAATAAAAGTGATTAAAAGTAAAACAATGAACCAATTCACGGTAATCATTCATTTACTGAAAGGTCTGAAAAATCATTGCGTTATGGTAATGAAAAACCGATCACATTTTTCTAACCAAATAAAAAATGTATGCGAGATAGGAAATAAAATTCCTTAAAATAGAAGGATTATTACGTAGTAGCGAATATATTAGCAAATAAAATTGGTATTTAAAGTTCTGTGTCTCTCATCTGTTGCATTTGCCTGGGGACTTGATATAAGCAACAGAAGAATTTGTGTTATCTGTGGAAATACTGCGTAATTAAGAAAGATGTAAAGGAAAGCGACTTTTAGTTGATAAGATAACTAATTTCGTCATCATTTCTTCAGAGAAAACACTTTTAAGACTGAACAAAATGATACTTCCTCGCATTGTCAAATATCGAGTTTAAGCATTCAATGTGTGATATCGTCAATTGATGTTTCATTAAACATCAGCGGATACCATCGTGATGATTTAAAGTTTTTCCACCAAAACGGGGATCCTTTATTCATTATTAGAGCCAAAATAATTGAAAACTTTAGGATTTGCAAGGATGCACAAGGATATGCAATATCATTTTTTGGAATATTTACGCGCAAAAAAACCTGGAAAGACAAGTCAAAGATTGAGTTAGGCCTGAATGCATACTTCTCGAAGAGAAAAGAGGCCAACAAGAATTAAAGAATTAAATGACACCATTGTACTTGAAGCCCGGCAAGGAGTATGATGCTTTAAAAAATACTCAATTTTAGAACTGATCATTTATTTTTATCATCTAAAAGATTTGAAATATAATTTCATAGTTTTGTATAAAATAAAAGCGGGCTCTCTTTCATCAGGTCCTATTCGGTATTTATGCCGCTGACTTAATAAGTTCGAAATGTCCGGTAAAGTAAAACTAGAAGCTGATCTCGAAAATGACTTCTAATCAGTTGTTAAATGGGGCAAGAAATGGCTTGTTAATTTGAAAGCCACGTAAACGAAACCGATGTCTTCTAATCATCACAGAGAACCGTTTCCGACTTCCATCCACCATAGCAGATGCTAACCTCGAAGGAGGGCGAACTTATTGCACCTTCTTCGTCTCACGTTTTCTACTGGCATCCTGCGGAACGATTATACTGAATGAACGGCAAAGCCTGCTGCGAGAAAAGTTGCTTCACCCTCTCGTTCCAGACAATTTTTCTCGCCAGAATACCTCTCGCACGTTCATATATCCGACCGTGGATTGAAAATTGCTGTTGTATATGGGTTGCTGTCCATGTAATATATCTAGAGATTCTCGAGAAAATACAAAGGAGAATCTATCATGTTATTGGTCCAGACATAGTGTTTTGAATTCAGTCACTTTCTCACAATAGTGAAATCGCTTTCACGTGTCTTCTCTCTGAATATTTTCATGACACTTTCTCTATTGAGATTTCATCCTAGGTACAACGACCGCTTGTATTTAAACAACTAGATTTACAACTAGGTCGCATCGATTTACTGTTAAAATAGCTCGAGGAAACCGTATTTTCTCTTCTACTATTAGTTTCTTTTCTCGCTCTTCTTGCTTGTGGAACTCTTTTACGGTTTCTTGCTTCCCGGTTACCTGCATTCTTCAAATCTTTATATAAAACATCAATGGCGATCTTCTGTTTTCCTGAATTCTGTTCTTTTATTTCTCTCTCTACTCACTAGCGTCTTCTTATTTTCTTTAACTCTCAATAACCCTCTTCTGTCTTAGCGGCATTATCGCCTTGCTTCGTGTGAAATCGTAAGCAAATAATCAAACTGGCTACTCATTAAAATATTAATCTATTCTTGTTGTACGTGATTATTGTTTAAGAATAAAAACTAACAAACTTTTGTAGATTGCAGTAAATTTCTATTTAACTACAATATGGCGGAGTTAGTCGCTTGGTTATTCCTTCACGTTATTACATATTATTTTCAATTTATTATTTTCAATTTATTATTTTCAATTTATTATTTTCTGTTTATTATTTTCAATTTATTATTTTCTGTTTATTATTTTCAATTTATTAATTTATTCATTTATGTATTTATTACGTTGTGTATTATTCATTGATTTTAAATTTAAATATGCATACAGTGATATATTATAAACGTGCACATACATATATGTAAATGAAATAAAGTGTAAATGTGTATACAGATCACACATGCATATATATGTACGTAGTATATTTTCTTATATCGTTTAGAAGGCAACTATCCTTCTTTTATACATGTTCAATTATTCAGAGTAGAAAGGTAACGTCTATTAAGCTTTTAGTGTATTTGTACTGGTTTCGAATTTGTCGCTTGTAGATATTTTAAAGTAATGAGGTAAAATTGTGGCTTATAGAGGATTAACGTTGGCGGACTGAAGGCGTAACCTAAAATTCATCATATAAGAAATTTAACATGTTCACTCTATATTCACGATCAACATTTCTCCATATAATCTACGTTGAAAAAAGGTCAACATATACCAGATTTAATGTCATATATAATAGTTTCCTATGGTTAGTATGTGTACCTAAATATTTCTCGAGAAAATTAACTTGTCATCTTTCTCAGTCAAGTGCCATATACAAAACGCATAATATGGAGTCATCTCTAGTTTTATATTAGAAATCATTAATATACAAATCCAACTATATAAAAATGATTACAATTCTTTCATACCAAATATATACATAAAAATCACTCTCATTAAAATGCCTTTCAAATGAAAGGACATTTTTTCTAAGTGTCATTCAATCTATTTCGCTGTTATAACACGTGAACCGTTACGAACATAAAAAGCTATACTTATTTTTCTCAATTTCATACATTTTTCCTTTACGACCAAATATGGTAGAAAGTATTCGAAGCATTACACACAATTTAGGCAAGATCCTTAATTTCTTTGCACCTGATATCGTATGAGTCATTCTGCTCAAGGAGACACTCGCCAAAAGGCTAAATAGATATTCTAGGAGGGACGGTGGAGTAATGGATTGGGGAATCGGTGAGACGAGTTCGAGTTCCAGTCGAATCCATTATATTCACTTACTTAGGAAATGTATGAATCCTCTTATTCTGCCCCTAGTTATGAGTAAATAGCAGGACAGACCGGGTTCTTTAGCCTTGGATTATTACTAGTCTACCGTAAAAAGAAATGGCAACCTACTTCGGGAAAAATCTGCCTCGTCAGTCATGTATCGAAAGATACATAATCACCTAATCGTGTATCACGCATGGCACATAACTGACTGGCTGATGTCCGTTCTATTTAATTTATAGGTATATGCCTTAGAAATATGAACATTCGTTTCTCATAAATTAGTTGCAGTAACTTACACATACACATGTGCATACGCATGCATGTCTCCTTGAATACAAAGGGCACGGAATATTCTGTATTATTTTTCATTCTGATTGTCTTAGAGTCTCCTTAAGAATTGTTATTCTTGAAGGTTAATTCTGATAGAAGATTCTTTAGCTAATTTCAATGATTTAAAAAGTAAAATTGTTGCAAAAAGAATCGTTAGTATATTTCTGTTGTTGCTATACTCACTTGTCTGATAGTTAATTTTAATCATTTGCCCACAAGCAAGGGCATAAATCCACTATGTCGCAAGGGGTCACCGAGTGAAAGAAACAGACAAAAACTTTGAGGAAAGAGGTGTAATAGGATTCAAGAAGACAGAAGACGACGTTGCATTTAAATATTTGAAAATCATATTTGAGAGTAAAACCAGAAACCGGAGTAGAGTTTCAGACTCGAGAATTGCTAGAGAAGAATGTCTTAGTGTAGTAAAATAATGAGACCTAACTGTCAAACTAGTACTGCGATTACTTTCGTAAACAGTTTTATTAATTTCATTTTTATTCGTGATTTTGTTCCCTTTCCAAATACAGCGACGATTCTCAGGCAACGTTCCAAAAATGTACTGTTTAAGGTGAAACTTTCCTTTTCTTTGTAGTTTTTCTAATATCTTAAAACGAATTTCGCAACTGGATGTTCTTAATATGTGTGCATTATCTACAAGGAATTTCGTCATTGGTGAATGGAGTTGACTATGTTGGTTGTGTTTTATTATCCCGTTGATATCACTTAAGGTTTTTGTTAGACGAATTCTTTGATAACTTGTCTAACCAATGTATCAATTTAGTTTTAGTTTTTATTGCTTTTGACGTGTGAAGCAGGGGTCGACACCCTTTTGCTAACGATATGCTGACTTAGGGTATTAAAATCATTCAGTGTTCCAACAGCATACGTATTTTTATAGAAGTCAATGTCAATATAGCTGTTGTACAATATATTTTATATAGTAATATATAGTATATACACTTCAGTATATATTAAAATTTAAACAACTAAATATCTTATTTGCATTTTAGTAGTTATTGGTTCGGACTTCGTGATATCATTTACGGCTGGAAATTACTTAACGTGCCACATGTGGCACGTGTGCTATAGGTTGCCGACCTCTGTTGTACAGTCTTGCAGAGGTCCGATAATCTGGTAAATGAAGTTGATAGTTAGATGTTTGGTTTTCATAAGCGTGCTACTATTGGTATATCCAAATGTTATTAGTGCTTTTGTATAAATGTATATCTTTATTACGTGCACCCACGGAAACTTATAGTTGAACAAGCATATATATTAGATATGCCGACATGCTTGCATTACCTCCGAGTTGAGTTTCGCGTTTGGCATTGGAAATACTACGTGATAATATAGATCATAGCGGAAAATTAGATTCACCTGTGCATTTGCCGTTTTCAGAATAGTTCATCTGGGAGAAAAACTTTAATTATAATGGTACCCTAGAACGGTATCTGTACATATCGCGAAAGATAGACAGGAAGAAAGAAACATGGTGAGACAGATACCTACCTAGCAAGGTAGATAATTTATTAAGGTTATAACTTTGACAGACGCACAGCTTATATAACGAAAGAAAAAGTTCCAAAGGGTGTTTCGAAGGAATGCCATGAGTATTTATAATTTTCGGGTTGAACAACAGCAACCGGGCGGAAAATAGGCACCTTCAACATACAAACAGCTGCAACAGAAATAGTGCAGCGTTTCATTTTACACAGCAAATACTCATCTTTTAGCATAAACGCTTTCCATGAAAATGTACAGCATTCCACACAGATAGAAATTTATTTTTATTCGATTTACTCTTTAGAACAACAACCACGTGATAAGATGTGCACTTGTATGTGTGAGTGTATATACATACATACATATATATATATATATATATATATATATATATATATATATATATATATATATATATATATATATTTCTTCAGTTAAATGAATAGAGCACTTTGGTTGATTGGCATTTGTTTACATTTGTAAAAACAATACGCTAGATTTAGTTGTGTAACTCTACCGAGTGAAGATAGCTCTGGCTGACACCAAATTAGTTGTGTTTCAATCCGGACTTGAGGCATTCGGAAGTCTAGTCGCACTGAGGAGCTGTGAATATAAATGTAAAAGTAAATATTGAAGACAACGTTCAGAGGCGACAGGCTGTTTCATGCTAGGCACAATCGTCACGCCTACATATATATATATACACACACACATACACACACACACATATATACACACACACGCATATATATATCATAAAAAGTAATTATACAATTATTTAGCAATGTTAATGTGTTTAATGGCGAATCACTTCGCTAACAAGATATAATGTGACATTAACTGCACACTCTAATATATGTGTGTGTGTGTTTGTGTGTGTGCGTATTAAAGGCGTTGCTTGAAAACCCAAAGGTGTTAAAGCTATAAGTAATATTTAAATAATGAATTATTTTACGACAATTATACATGTTTATAGTAATATTTGTGACAAAGGCAAAATTATGTGTATATTTCTGAGAAGAAATGTTCGAACTATTTACAATATTCAAATAGCTTGGATTGTTGTCCTCATCTTTGTTGTGAATAGGGCAATAAAGAAGAGGGCAAGTGTCCAAACAATGTGAATAGTATATATATATATATATATATATATATATATATATATATATATATATATATATATATACACACACATACTAGTGTAAGGTAGGTTAATTCCAATGCCTAATCATTATATTTTTAAAAAGTGCTCAATACAGATAGAGCTTAATAATAATAATATTTATTAACAAAAACATGTCATAAACCACTAAATAAATGCAACCATGTTTCAGCACTATAGGTGCTTCTTCAGGGTTAACTCCCACCACCTGAAGAAGCACCTATAGTGCTGAAATATATTTGCATGTGTGTAGCGGTTTATAACATGCTTTTGATATTGTTGTTAATAAATATTATATATACACGAATCATAAATATATTTTTATTTCCTTACACACAGACATAATCTCTCTTTCCCTCTTACACGCACACACACTGGCATGCATACACACACACGCGCGTATATATATTTCATTAAAGACAACAGACAAGGTACTGAAGTTAATCTTTTTATTTAATTTTTTGGAGTTTGGACGAGTGCTTTATTTTGGACACGGAATGTGTAGAAAATAATGTCCGTTCTTTGTAGTTTCTACAAAGAACAAACATTGATAGAAATAGACGAAATAACTAATTGGGAATGCCAAAAGCACCCAGTAGTCATTGATCAATTTATTATTATTTATCGAATTTTATGGTTTACCTATCTTTCCCTCGTATTCATATATATATATAGAGTGAATCCGATGAGTATCGAGTATGAACCAATGACTTCTGTTACTAATTATAGGCATTTAAGGATTCACTCTCGCGTGGTCATGTGTGACGTCATGAGATGTTGTGCGATTTTTGCTTTCAGCGTTTTATATGCACGTGTTTGTCGTTGCTTGGAAATCATCCATGTAAACAAACAAGACTATCATCAATTTCTTGTTCGTGTATTGCTTAAATATATTGTGTAATTGTCATCTTTGATAATGGCTTATGTAAGCCGAAAGCTTAGATTGGATTAAAAAAATATGTATCAATATTGTGATTTTCTTTCATTGTTTAATGATAATGTTATTAAGCTTATCAGACTATATGAAAAAAACTTACATAAAATATATAGACAACACTTATCTATATTATTTAATGAAACATGTATTAATGAAAAATATTATATTAGCGACAACAAAAATAAACCCCAGAAGAGAAGAGGATTTATATCGGAACACCTGGGGATGATAAGCAAACTATTTGCAATATTTCAAATATGAATTATATAAAAATAACAAAACACATATGAAAACTAGTTTAATCGATAAAAATTTCCCTAAATGTAACTCGCTTAGTAAAATATTTAACAGATACACATTAAAACTAGCTTATAGATGCATTGATAATCTTGAAAAGATTATAAAGTTACACAATAATAAAATTTTAAACCAACTGAAAGTTCCAATTTAAATACTATTGATAATACTACCAATGTAATTGTAGGAATTCTGACTAATTCACATTACCAAACAAATGTTTAACTGAATCTCTTGTTTATCTAAGTACTATTTTTACAATAGAAAATCCAACTGTTGAAAAATTCTACATTGGTAGTACTAAGAATTCTTTAAGACTAGGTGATATCAATATGTCTAGTCCTTCACGAATATTACTCATAGAAATAATACATCACTTTCTACCTATATTTGGATTTTTAAAAAATGCTAATAAATGTACCAAGGTGAAATGGAAAATTTAAAAAAATAGCTAGAACATGTAGATCTTTATATGAATCTTGTTATCTGTAAATGGAAATTATCAAATTTTCTTGATAAAACTTCTTAATGCAAGGAGGTGAATTAACGGTCATTATCGATTTCAGCGATTATTATGTCAATACTTAAGACATTTTCCTTTAAAAGCTATCAACAAAATTCAGTTATTTATAAAACATTTATTTATAAAAAAAATATTGGTGACCAGATGCGAGTTGATAATGTTTTTAATTTTGATTTTTAAAGATGAAATTACTTATCGCCATTAAATGTGAAAAGGTTGTGTAGGATGTAAGGCAGCAGCTGTCCTATAAAATGATAAAACCTCATTTGTTATGACAGTTTTACGTACTATTTCTATAAATGCTTACATTGAAAGTCAAGCAATATTATATAGAGGCAAATGGTGATAGACGAATAGAAATATGAAATAGTCTTAGTTGTACTGAAGAATTTAAATGACAGAATGAGAAGATACAGGTGAAGGTTGAGTGAAGTGCAGAAGTATGAGATAATTCATCGTTGTAATGCGAGAGATAAGGGACAAAACGAGAAGACACAGTCGAAGGGTGCGAGCAGAATAGAATTATGAGATAAGGTAGAGTCTTAGTTGTATTGGAAGGGGTACAGAAAATAAAAGCAATATACAGGAAAATAGTGAGAGAAAATCGAATTATGAGATAATAGATATTCTTTGTTGTACTGGAATGGATAAGGGAAAGAATGAGAAGTCTGTCAAATGTTGAGATATATTTTATTATTTTGAGTGGACAAAAACACCAACTTTGTGCTTTATATATAAAATCAGATCTGCTATTCTTTTTCGTGAGATATTAGATATACGCTGCAATGAAAATAGGGGGATATTTTTTTTTATGTTTCCTAAACAAATTTCTTCAGATTTCAAAATGGTTTAAAAGGATTTATACCAAGAGAGCATTGGCCTTCAAAGCGGATAGCTTAATACATTTTTGGACTTGTCTTTCTCGCTTCCTTCTTTTTCTCCAGCATGAGGATATTCATAAAAAGATTTGAGTCTTACCTGGATAACTGCAAATGGATATTGGGAAATGTTTTCCCTGTAAGATGGATAAGAAGTTGTTTTATTTTCTTTATCGAAATTGAGATTTCTCTTCCCCGTAGAGCTAAACATCTCCAGATATATATGTATTTTTTTGTGAACAAACTATGGAAATAAAAAACATGTGCCACATCTGAAAAATAATGTGACAAAATTTCAGATCCTCCGTGCTGATTGTTTTTGTCGGCAATTCTTCAGAAAGTATGAGAAACCTATTACGTAGACAGCATACAATTATACTATTGCGAATTAAGATGTCTTTGTAGAATGCCGTTCTTATTTTATAGGGATTTTAAACCCATCAGATTTTATTTTGCTAATCAAATAAGACGTCATTTATAATATATTCAGCATATATACAGTGCTGTTCGATAAAAGTGACTCACATGATTTTTTTTTTACTAAAACTATTTTTGTCTATTGTTTTGGGGGTTAAAATAATTTTTTAATCTTACTAATATAAAGACCCCTTCCCGATCACCCAGTGAAAAAGTTTATTCACCCTAAGGTATTCTATTGATAATTATAAATTTGGATATAAATGAGATTCAGGAAAAACTCTGTGTAAATCATATCGCATTCTGATGATTAAACTGGTAAAATTAAAGAGCTTTTGACAAAATATTGAAAACTATTTTACAATACACTCAGAACAATATTCTAGAGAAATCTAGAACAGCTTAAATTAAATCTAGAGTATTCCAGAATATTCCAGAAAGCCTCATACAGTATAAAAAAACAGCTTGAAATAGCCACTCAAGTCACTAACCAGATGAAAGGATACAAACACGCATCAGAACCACTTAAGGCATCTATTATTGCCGTCTCAAAAGCAGGAAAGTCTACGAGAGAATTGCAGAAATTGCTATAACCTCGCAATCAACTGTCGCTCGATGCTTAGGGCACATAATGATGCCAATCCTGCTCCAAGGAAGGAAACAGGGGGACGAAAAAAGATTGATTATAGAACTGGCAGGGTAATCAAGAGAGTAGTTGTGAAGAATAGGACTATAACTAGCCAAGAAATTGCAGCCAGTCTAAGCGAAGAGCAAGGTGTTAGTCTTGCCTTTTCAACAGTCCGTCGGTGGCTGTTAGAACAAGGCTACAAATCTTGTGCACGAAGGTTTAAGCCGCTAATAAGCAAAGCCAACAAAGCCAAGTGACTTGAGTGGGCTCACTATTACAAACATTTCACCGTAGAAGACTGGAAGAATGTTCTCTCCTCCGACGAAACGAAAATTGGGCTAAATTCAAAGGATAAGGTGAGTCAGTTTTATCGAACAGCACTGTATATAAATGCAATGGTAAAAGAGGTTGGAAAATTTGATACTCACAGGACGGAATGAAAGAAAGAAGCACAGGAAATCAACTCATAACCTACCTAGCGGCTTTGAGGATGACGGAGAGCTAACGCAAAGAAAACATTTATTAAGAAAGGGTTGGAAATTATGGAGAGACATCATCGCAAATACCCTGAATGTTTACGGCACATAAAAGACGTATATATTGCATGTGTTCCTGCATGAAATCCATATATAAATGCATTAGTTGCTCTTGATCGCTATGTTAACATTGGATTCCGCAGCTGAAGGAAAGCTGACCAAGCGTATGAGCGGCCGTATTCATTCGGACGTGTAACTCCATAGAGGAAGTTTCAGTAGGAATTTGGATTCAAAACCGGCTCCACACTTTTCGAATAGTTTGAATTCAGATTTTCCTTCTCTTAGACTGGTTGCCATCCAAGCCTAAAGAGAAAATCTCAGCTGCTATTTTTAGCCATAACTGGAGAAGAAAGTGAGGATACATTTCCCGAGATTATTAACACGTAAGTGAATGTAATGAACTGAAATGAAAATCCAACTCAGCTCTCCGATTCCTCAATACGAGGCTCTAAATATTAATCCAGTGTACTTCCATATAAATATATAAATGAAATATTAAATAATATATATATATATATATATATAGGCAGCAATCTTTCATTGATGCATGTTTCATTAAATAATATAGACAGGTTTTGTCTATTTATTTTAAGTAAGTTCCTTTCGTATTGTCTGATAAGCTTAATCACATTATTGTTGAAAGATGAAAGGAAAACACCATATTGATACATGTTTAAATCCAATCTAAGCTTTCGGCTTACATAAGTCAATTACATTTCGATATATCAAACAATACACGAACGAAACAATAATGTTTTTGTTGCATGAAAAATTTCAAAGAAACGACAAACTTGTGTATCCGAAACGCGGAAGCGAAAATCGCGTCGCGGCTCTTGACGTCACACATGACCACGCGAGAGTGAAAACGAGAAATATTAAGTATGGGAAGCCGTTGTTATAAACCAATGGGTTCTGTTACCAATTATAGGCATTTAAGAATATTTGTGAAGATTTCGTAGTTTCTTTTGTTTAGGTTATGTTTCAACTCTTTTATGCATATAGCTTCAAGAACTTGCCTATATTATTTAATGCAACATGCAACAATATATATATATATATATATATATATATATATATATATATATATATATGTGTGTGTGTGTGTGTGTGTGTGTGTGTGTGTATTTAGGCAGCAATCCTTCTTTCATGCACATTTCATTGAAAACGATAGACAAGGTGCTTTTATTTAATTTTTTATACAATTTCTCATGCGATCTAATAAAGTTTTTCTTTTCGGATGATAAATTATATAAAAACTGTCGGAATGTTCTTTTTATCCGAGCACATTCAGCTATACATTTAGACATTTTCAAGGATTATATTTTAACTGTTAAAATAAAAATTAATTTTGTGTAATTTTGTAAAATATTTTCATTTTTTTTTTGTTTCAAAACACGGTCAATATATTATTGTGCCCATGTTCAAAGTTAATATTGTTAAGTGTTGGTTTGTCTGTTTTTATTAATAAGGCTTCCATTATTTTTAGCCAATTTTTTGCATGTAGATGATGCTATTATATTAGTGTTGTTGACAAGTATGTTCCGAATAGTGTCCGGTAGGTCACCACGAATATTTAAATATGATCTAATTGAGCTATTGCCAGAAAGGTGTAGAGTAAGTCTGCGTGTCAAACATGATGTAGTGTGACCTATATAATTATTTACGAATTTTGATTGATCAGGAATACAATTATATATATATATATATATATATATATATATATATATATATATATATACATTCAACTTTTAAAGGTCATTAAAGTATTATTTATTCATAAGATATTCAATGGAGCTGAATATATTCTAATTTTATAATTTTGCATGTTAATATTATAGTCTATATTATTATTATTATATTATATTATATTCTATATTCTTATATTATATTCTATATTCTTTCTCAATTTTTCAATAATTAGTTTTGATATGTTCTGTATTAGTTTGATTTTAACGTGTTTAAGAAAATATTGGTTGCTTTATTTACAATCGAAATAATCTTTGTTGATATTAATAATTTTTTTATAATAAGCATAGCCCTTTACAAGGCCCATGGTCCACTCGAGGTAGAGTGTTACGTTTGGAGGCCATTTGTGCATACAGGACTAGGAGGTTAACTCTAACCTTAAACAGATTAAGATTGTAGTGATCGTGGAAACATTTTCTTGGGAGTCGGTTGCGTAGAGCAGGATTGGAGGAAAAAAGCTGTTAGATTGAAACTTTCTTCACCCTAATGAAATACGGGGAGAATGTATGTGGTTATCTATCACGTAAGCAGCATGCCGCGTCCTTGCTGTGAAGGTTTGAACTAGCGGGACCAGGGAATGTAGTTCATTCCAGCAATTTCCGTGGAAGTCGCGATAGATCGGCGAGAGTCTTGCCACATGTTGGACGGTAGATATGATAAAATAAATACATAAGGATATTAGTCTATCATAACATTATTTTGCGCAATTTTCTTTAGAAAGTGGAGTCACCTAGAAGAATTTCTGTCACCATAGCTCCCTTATCAACTTCTTTGACGCCTGGCGTTAGTCAATCCCACTAAACGAGGATCTTATCAGTATTAACCCTCCGTTTAGCTGCCCAGTGTGCATTTCAATAAACAATATCGTCTTCCATTCACGACAGATAGTTTCGCAAACGTAGTGGGTTTTTGGGTAAACAGCTTCACTGCAGAAAAACACTAGTAATTTTGAATAATTAAGCGCTTGCAAAGAAGTCTTTTATTGCATATTACAATTTGATACTTGCCGGCAATTGAAACTCATTTGGAAATGAGACGGCTCGATAACCGCCATTAAAAAAAACCTGATGAAAAATGCAATATTCACGATGTTCTATATACCATCTCAACTTGGTATCTATTTTGATGACACAGCTATTTACTTCTGGCTCAATAATAATTCTGGTGAGTTCGATAGGATCTAACTGGCAGTCGTTCTAAAAAAAATGACTTAAAATCTGTTTTTAATTGATATCGCCTAAAGTTAACGCCTCCAAAAATAAACTACTCTCTTTTTTTAGAGAAGCATTTTTTTCACCTATCAACTTTGACGAAATCGTTTGTAGAAGCTTAAGTGACACTGGTATATGACCCAAGATTCAGCACCTTAATAGATATCAATGATTCAATGCTTTTTGGTACGTTTAATTTTGTGTCTATCATTAGGATATTATTGCTTGCGATACATATAGACTCTAATATTACGCTTTGTCAGTCAGCTGCATGCCTTTATGCCACACTTCGCGCCAGAGGATTTAGAATAGACTAAGCATGTAAAGTCCTAAACAGTTTCTGTTTCAATAGATCTGATGAAGTTGAAAGGCAGGTATTACTTCGTTTGGACTATGGAATGATGGTGTTGATATGTTAACGTGAAATTGATCCTATTTATACTTTTAGTTGTAATGCTTTCCAATTTTAAAAATACAATATTGATTGATAACACGTTTTGAAGAACGAAAACAAAAAACTTGTGATGAAGAGATCAGTTGAAAATGCAGTAGAATACCTAGATGTGAGTATGCTTATAAGATTATTAGAGAAGTAAGTGGAAATTTACAAATTTGCAGAAAGAAAGTAATGAAGTATAATTGACTCTTATTATGAACAGAATGAGCTTTATGTGCTTTATCAGAAGTAACAAAAAGGCTACTATAAATCACGGGTATAATTCTCTAAAACAAATCATTATTTAAATATCTGTTATAGCATTGCTACGTTTGGGTTTTCAAGTAAACCATTTAAAATAGCGTACGTGCATGCAAATCTTAGTTAATTCTATATATGAGCTTGTGAAGATTCTTGTTTGTCGAAGCGGGCATCGAATGGTAATGTGTATTCCTATTTGTGTATGTATATCTGTCTACTGGGGGTCCTAATGTCTTCACCTTTCTGCGGTCAGCCATATATATATATATATATATATATGATGATATATATATATATAATTTTATATTATATTATATATATATATATATATATATATATATATATATATATATATATATATATATGTATATACATCAAATTCTCGCTTGACATGGAAGCGGGTCCAGACACCTCAAGTCTACATAAATTAAAAAATTATGTTAGGGGTCTCGGCTCTCGCTTTTGAAACATGAGAACTCTTATGTAGCGAAGGAATCATATTTTTAAAAACTAAAAATATTATATATATATATATATATACTCGGCTCTCCCGATGTATGAAGGTCAATCAGATTAGTTCCTAAGAACCTGACAGCCCGACACCAGCACATGAATTTGATTATCGTAGTGAAGGTTTTGTGCAGAACCAACCACACATTTTGAAGGGCCGAATACATAGACTTGGTGCACTACGTGCCACAGGGTACCCTAACGACCCTGCGCCGGTTTTGCATTGAGAGTTGTAATTCTCCTAGACCAGTTGACATCCAAGGCTATAGAGCCCAGTCCTGCTATTTACCCATAGCTGGAGGGAGAAGAAAAGGATCCATACCTTTCACAAGGGGATTAGAACGTATTGAATGTAATGGATTCAACTGGAATTCAAAAACGGCTCTCCGATTCCAAGCCGCTATCCATATATATATATATATATATATATATATATATATATATATATATTTATATATATACAGAGAGAGAGATACATTTTTAGGTTTATACATTCTTTTTATAGATACAAATATTTAAGGGAATGCTCTGTTTATAATAAACAGTATTAAACAACATTTCCTAGCCTGAATGTCCGAGAAATTTTAATAGAAATTATTCGTCCTCCGACAGGAATCGAACCTGTATCCTCTACGGAACCGTCATATAGCCTGACGTGCCTTTAATCGATTGGGCCACAGTGGAGTGTTCTGCTAGCAAGTTCGATTTTACTGTCATTAAACTACAATCTTCCATGATTTTAAAGACAGTAACATCGACCTCGTTGACCGAACGCTCTTCTGTGGCACAA
>OZ038482.1:128563231-128570731 GCA_964036315.1 Acanthosepion esculentum | reverse complement strand
GAAATATAGAAATCATTTTAATAGGTGAATATGAACTATAAAACAGCCAAATAAATAATAGTGTTGAAAGTATTACTCATGAAAACATTAAATTCATTGTTATATTCATCAGTTTAGTTTTCTTTAGTCTACCTCTGGACTAGAATTATGATTCGGGTTGTATAGATTTCTACTATTATGTCCGTTGTCCTTCAAGACATTGTCGATTATGGCTCTCCTCAACTATCTTTTCTTTCTTTAAGTAAGTTTTCACTTATTTTCACCTCCTTTTGTCCTTGTCCCCAGCTCTATCAAGTTTCACAAACTCATCAAGCACACACTGTTTCTCTATTGCTAAACTTGTCTTCCCTGTGTCTTGAGAGTGTTATTTTTTCTGGACCTCATCTCCTCATGATGCGTCTCAAATGTATGTCGACTGATTGTAATTATTATTTTCTCACATTTCCTATTTTCCTTAAATCTTCCGCATTGCTCACATGTTCTGTCCATGATATTGTCAGCAATCGTCGATAGAGGTGCCTCTCTGGCGTTTCATCGCATCTGCGAATAGATTTCCAGCATCAATACCATCTGCGAGATTAGATGTCATGTAGATGATCAGCACTCATTTTTTACTGTCCTTTGACATATTCTCATCCATTAATACTTTGCGTAACTTCTGAAAGACGCAGCCAGCATTTCTAGATAATTCATTCAATACAATCAACGAGCACTTTTCACGTAATATTATGACCAAGAGCCACTCAAGGTAGAGGGTTGCCATGTTTATTTATTATTAATATAAACTTAAACTCGAAAAGTATACATCGATCACTGTTTTATCAATACCAAGACTCACTGTACCCTACTTTCTGCCTTGGGTTTAAGATTCTTGCTCTAGACAATGAATTATTATGTGAAATACACACACACACACATACACACACACACACACACACACACACACACACACACACACACATATACATATATATATATATATATATATATATATATATATATATATATTGCTTGAAGCATCCGGATGAGTAGCCACCATGCTGAGCTGTGATATAGCGTAACAGTCTGTCTGTCTGTATGTCTGTCTGTCTATCTATTTATCTATCTATCTATATATATATATATATATATATATATATATATATATATATATATATATATATATATATATGTTCTGCATTCTGTTGAGGATTCTTCTAGACTCGCTGAATTGCTATAATGGTTTGCCTAAATGCCCAAAATTCTATTATATATATATATATATATATATATATATATATATATATATATATATATATATATATATATGTATGTATATATATTTTAAAGAAAAACAGACCACTTTAAGGCTCCATTGTAATAGTTTATTTCACCAGAGACCTTTTAAAGTACTCTGGATCATCAGACATCACTTTCAAAAGGTGAAACGAAAAATGAAATGAAAATTTACACTTTTCACGGGTAGTATTACATTTATGTAATTTAATCAAGAATGTAGCGAGGAGTGGTGTGAGAGACATGGTCGAGTTTAGAGAGGGTTTTAATTTCATATTTCTTTCTATCATACTTAATATTGAGGAATGATCAGACATTGACCTATTAAATCGGTCAACTCAATGGAAATATGTTGAAAGGGAAGGAGAGAAGAGAGAAAAAGAAAAAAGAAAAACAGAAAGAAAGGGGAGTAAAGAAAAAGGAGGTGTATTTAGGGTTTACGGAGGAAGGAGGGGGTGGTATATTTTTAGCGATTTAGGTAAGAAAAAAGATTTTAACGTTAGATGGTAATTTAAATGTTTGAAAATCCACGAAGCTCTGAATTTACATCTAGCTCTCTGGATTTCATCCTCATTGGGTCGACCCATACGGATTACCTAGTTTTTCGTAACTTAACTATATATATATATATATATATATATATATATATATATATATATATATATATATATATATATATATATATATGTGTGTGTGTGTGTGTGTGTGTGTGTGTGTGTGTGTGTGTGTATGATGGGGGTATATAAAGATCAATATGGATCGAAATCCGGCAGTTGATATTATTGTTATTATTAGTGCGACGTAAGGAATTATGTTATTTTTAATTAGGATGACATTTGTAAAATTAAAATTATGGCTAGTTTTTTGCCTGTGCATTACGAGTTAGTTTCCAAACCTATAATCTCTTTTATGTTCGTAGGTACGGGCTTGTAGATTTCGTGATATATCAACGATATAATTGGTTTTATATTGAAAGCTATTTATTCAGTAATTGCAAGCATCTGAATTGGTATTGGATTTATTTGTCTTACTAATTATATCTCCAATTCTCTTGCAAAATATAAACACACATCAAAAACATTAAATTACATCATCAGCTTTTATTGAATACATTCTTAAAGAATCTAACTTATGTTTCTCCAAAACAAAAGCTATAACCATAAAAAATTCCTAAATCAAAATGCAAAAAAACAAACAAGCAGAAAAACAAAAAAAGAAACACCGAACATGATAATAACAAGATATACACACATACATACACTTAGAATTATACATCATCATCTGAATCCCGCATAATAAAAAAACAAAAACTAGAATTATTATACACTTACATATATAAAGCAATATTTAGGGTTTTTCAGTTAGGCTTGGAATCCGTGAATTGCATGGAATTTCGAATAGTGTCGTCTCTCCTTGATTTCTGAATGCCATAAATTAAACGAACGTCTGTTCAACAAGTCGAATGCACATGAAACATGATTAACCAATGAAGATCAAACAATACAAAGGCAAACATACCAGAATGTCCTATTTTTTTTTTCGTATCTCATTCTCTGATGAAGCTTTAATAAAGATTGATAAACGGTTCATATTTTTTCTTTAATTCATCATTCATATATATATATATATATATATATATATATATATATATATATATATATATACACACATATATATATATATATTGATGCATGTTTCATTAAATATTATAGACAAGTGTTATCTATTTATTTTATGTAAATTCTTTTCATATCGTCTGATAAGCTTAATAACATTATCATTAAACGAAGAAAGAAAATCAAAATATTGATACATATTTTGAATCCTAAGCTTTCGGCTTACATAACCCATTGTCAAAGATGACAATTACAGTATAATATATTATGCCATACACAGACAACACAATGATGATAGTCTATTTCTGTTTACATGGAAGATTTCCAAGCAACGACCTATGAGTAATTTCCTACAGTTGGTCCGGGGTAGTCATATCTTTTAGTTTATCGTAGATGTCCTGTTTGTTGCTGATAAGGGTGGTCAATTTTTCGTTTGCTATTATAAATATTATACATGTAGCCTTATGAAAAGGCAAATTGAAATAGCCAAGAAATATATATATATATATATATATATATATATATATATATATATATATATATATATATATATATATAATGTAAGCCCGAGAATTATTAATATATTAAATTATTGTATTAGATACAATTTATTTAAGTAAGTGCTTTGTTACTTTTAATTAAACAGTATTACTTCCATTACCCGCCTAAATGTTCGAGAAATTTCTTAGAAATATGCGTTCTCCGATAGGAATCGAACAGACGAAGATTTGTTGTTTATAAACAGTAATTTGGGCTTTGCCAAGCAGACGATTCTCTATAGCTGATTGGAATAGCATTTATAGACACTGATTCGATTCCAGTCGGAGTACGCATATTTTCTACGAAATTTCCCAAAATATATAAAAAACAAAAATAAAATTAAATATAAACAAGCAAAATAATTTGACACAAATAAATAAATAAACAAATAAACAACTTCCGGTAAAATATCTGCCAAATATGACTACCCACAATGCACCACTGACCCGTATATATAAATAGCCGAGACAAATATCAGCACTGCTGGCCTGACGATTGCCTCTAGCATGAAACAGACTGTCGCCACTAAGTGTTGACTTCTGTGTTCACTTTTATATTTACACACGCTCTATCTCTGATATTGAGCACTTTATCCCATAAATATAGCACACATTAAAAGTATATTTCTTCTTCATATATATATATATATATATATATATATATATATATATATATATATATATATATATATATATACTGTTGATAATGCAAGAACCTCCTAGCAATAGAATCCTCTGAGTGACTGGTGTGCTTATGAAAAATAAATACGCAAAAATAAATACGCAAAAATTCGACTTTCTCTCTACCGGACGTCGATAGCCTAGTGGTTATAATCGCTGACTCAATCGCCTGGTGTTATATATATATATATATATATATATATATATATATATATATATATATATATATATATATATGTGTGTGTGTGTGTGTGTGTGTGTGTGTGTTTATCTGTAATCGGATTCACAAAACCATTTTAAAATCTGATGAAATACTGTATGACAGGGGCAATTTTAGTCAACCTGAGAAAGCTTCTCTGTAATTGGTGGCAAAATTTTGAACACAAGAATCTTACGATAAGAAAACGTCCAATTAACATGAACTGAATCCGTTCTTCCTTTTCTCATTCGAAAGAAAACTCTTGAGAAATCATTGAAGACCGACACTTGCGAAACGTAATGAAGAATAATAGAATTACCAATGCCCTCTTTCTGGGAACATTAGTTTCGAATGTGCTGTGAATTATTCAAAGTTGCTGGCTATGATGGAGTTGTTCCTTTGAAAGTCCCAGATCTGTTTATAAAATATAAATGAGCATTGTGGGAATCATTGCTGATGAGACTAAGAAATAATTATTAAAGCTCTTTATTATTGATACTGTTTTAGAATTGGATTCAAATCATAATAGCAGGAACACTACCGTTCATTTACAAGCTACCAGTAGTCAAAATAACGATTTTAGTCTGATTGCAATCAACCAAAAAAATAAAAATAAAAATAAAACATCTCTCTGGAATATATTCAGCTTGCAAATACAATTTTTTTGGTTATAATACATGGCATAGCAGACAGTCATGGTAGAGATTTACTGTCGAGTGGTAATGATGAATTTGTGATAAGGATAAATCCCCACATCTGACCCCAAACGTTGAACTCCATGGATGAAATTTAATGTTGTGATTGATCGTTTTCATGTTTAGATTTCTTAAAAAGCAGTGACAAAATAATATACATTTATATATTTGTTTATTAAAGTTTCGTCAAAAAGCCCATTGTGCACGTTAATCGGAAACATATGCTATTCGCCATTGAAATGCAAGGCCGCAAGGAGGATAAGAAAGGAAAAGTATTTGAGCTTGGTGGGTCTGTTCTATGGATATCATATCCATTTGAACTTACGCAAACCAATTGGGGAGAGGGTGTACACATTCGGATACTTACCGGTCACCGGGCTCTATCCCTGTGCTGGTAGTATCACGGCTATGACTAGCTCGAACCGGCTCTGGCCAGTTTGGACAAGCTATGACCTTCCAAGATCAGCTACGACTAGCTTAGACCAGCTCTAACCAACTTGGGCAAGCTATGACCAGCTAAGACCAGCGGCCCGAGTGAAAACCCTCGGATCCCCACGTTAAAAACTGACCTTGTGTCACAACCTGACTCAGTGGGGTATCAAGTAAATCTCACTTACGTAAACCAATTTCTAAATTTTTTCATTGCTGTAAAACGACTTGGCGAGGAAGTCTTTTTCTAATGAAAACCGTTGGTGAACAGCCCCGTAGAAGCAATCGTGCAACAGTGGCTTGGATCTGGCGCATAGGAAAATAAGGATATTACCTTAGCGTGCGGCACGTGACATCGGCAAGTTTTCTTCGTGAAAATGGCATTACTCTCCCGTCTAGCATTGCTATTTATTGTACGTAAATTGTACAAATATGGCACAAGGCCAAAAAGGGGGGATGGCGAAAAGGAAGGTCATCATCTGTCTTAAGATTAAACTTAGCTAGTCACAATCACTGACCTAGACATACAAATAATATTCCTTCCACCACAACAACGCATTCTTACTTGACATTCTTACCTCAACCACTATAATGCCGCAGAAACTCCATGAAGTCCTAATCTAGTCCCCATATTTACAATTCATAGTTTGTGGGCGGGGGAAGCGGAATAAAAAAATGACAATTTAAAAGTCTAAGATTTTCAATGAGTATTTACATATATGTTCAAAACTATATACAAGAACTCTCCCGTCTAGCAAGAGTATGTTATCACGAGGGTTTTTGTAAAGTTTGGCATGCTTCCACCAAGAGCAAGTCGTGTGCTGATTGGTCGAACTGGAGAAGGCTATTTGCCTGGGTAACTGAGAATAAAAGTGAAGAACGCTGATTGGTTGGTCGACCGCGGGTTGGCCTGGTAAAAGAGGGCTGAGGCTGTGAAAAAGACGGGACAACGAAAAATAAAAATATCGGATTTACATTATGAGGTATTTAGAAAGCAAGAAAGACGAATTGAACCAGCGGTATCATGATTTGTACAAGTGACATCGTAGTAATAGAGACTCATTTAAACTACAAAACCAAATTGAAATACTTTTTAACAGTAAATGCCATGTACTTTCACTACAAACGTATCAAACATCTTATAATTAGCAAGAAGTTGTTGTAAATAATGGTGAATATATAATTGATTAAAATGAAATTGTAATTTAATTTTAAGAATAATATTGATAAACGAAGAGAGACGTGATTTATGCCTGAATCCAATATATATTACAGCTACACATTAACATAGAAGAACTAACTTGAGATTGACAGAATGAGTATTTAAGCCTAAGGAATATAAAAAACGGGAATATTTTTAAAAATTTCATTTCAGTTATTCTTCAGAAGCTGGGAAAATGATTTTTCAGGTAGCGCTAGTATTTTTATAATTGACGAAAAATTCTATAAAAGTATTTAGTTTTTATTTTATTACCAAAATATAGATTTATATAGAAATATATACGTTCTAATTTTATTAAACGCCACTTGATATAAGCAGGTTTTATGTTAAGGCAGAGTCTGTAAATAATTTCGCTGTTTATGCAGAACACAGCCTGAAAGGGAAATAATCTGAAGAACTGGAAAAGATCTGAATGTCGAGAGAAAACCGAAAAAATGTGAAAGGGGATGGCAGTCGAGTTTAACATTTTTAAACAGTTGCAAGGAAAAATAAAGAAACATTCTCAGAACTGGAAATCCCAAGCTGAACTGGACGATCGCGAGCCCAGAAGGAAACATTACTGAAAACAATTCGAATAATAAGGAAAATGCCAGAGTACGGAAGAGATTTAATGCCATTTTATCTCTTGATAATACCAGTTACTAATGTGGAAATTAAATGCTTGCAGCAATAATAATAATGATAATAATAATACTACTACTACTACTAATCATAATATTAATAATAATAATAATAATAATAATAATAATAATAATAATGATAATAATGATAATAATAAAAATCATTATTGTACGTCTGGTACTAAATACTGAGCTAAACTAAAAAACAGAATATCAGCCATAAA
>OZ038482.1:128543231-128555731 GCA_964036315.1 Acanthosepion esculentum | reverse complement strand
TATGTTCATTCCACAAAGTTGTTCCTTGCAGATTGACTACGGATTCTCGATTGGATTTAAATCAGGAGTGTTTCCAGGCCAATCTATAGTACTTAGATTAGCTTACTGGTAAGGTGTGTTCGTGCAGCCTTACAATTTTCGTACGCTTCCTAGGAGTAACGTCCATCGCAGACAATGGCTATGGGACAACTAATCGACAGTCGAGAAAATAGTTTCTGTGCCTGATGAAAATGTAATATCAATCAAGGAAAATGCAATATTTTTCAAGGCCAAACACATTTTATCATAATACACTGAAAATAAATTCGTATTACTGCACACCACTGCAAATGACCTGATCTGAAGAAAAAACAGAAATCTATTACACTCAAGTGGATCTAAAATTGTCAGTATTTCGCAAGGGTGTATAAAACCACAAGCATAGATAAAGAAAGATAACTCGTACTAATACATAATTAGATGTTAAAACTTGATTACGTGTATTAAAAAAAGTAATGTACTACATTCAGTAATTAAAGGAACTAATTGTTTCTAACACGTGTAACTATATTTCTGAGATGAGATATTACGTACATTATGTATATTATTGAAATCCACTGTGCCATGTGACCTTGCGGACACATGTCACGTGGAACTAGAACATTCTACCCCAGAGAGTGAAATAAAGGGTTCACTTCGACATTCCAACTATCTGAAGAAGGCCGGAGCGTATAACAGCTGAAACGTTGTAATAAATATGGCGACAAAGATGAGGACAATAGTCCGAATGATGTAAATAATGTACGCGTAACTAAAGGATAAAGATTAGATAAATAAGTGAATATCAAGGAACGAATTCAAAATATTTTTTAAAAATGGATAAGGTGCTATTCCAGGCGAAATGTAAACAGGAGAAAAGCATCAGTGCAAGGCTAACACTCATTGCGTGCACAAGTCTCGAGAATCGACAAAAATCTGACCTATTCAGAGATTCTGGTGAACTAATATTACACCGCTAGTTCAAGAAACAAATGAATTTAAAAACAGGCATGAATGAATATTCAATAGAGATGTAAGAAATACAAAAAAAAATGATTAAATGTACAGAGAAAGAAGTAGGCGAACTTTTCAGAAAACAAATCTTGAGAATCATAGATAACTCAACACTGGCACAGACGCATGCAAAAAGTTCTAGAGAGAAAAAGCAAACATTGTCTTAAAGATAATTATGAAAATCCACATAGATTCATCTCTGTAAATCAAATGCTTCGTAGTAATTGTTTCGTAAACTTCATCTTCTTCCATGTGCCGTGTGCTCTCCACAATTACCTATCTTTTGTAGTTCTTCATACTTTTTTTTTACCTCTCGTGCATATTGCTCCGATATCGATTATAAATATAACGTTATTAATCATAGAAACAATTATTGTTGGGATGTATTTGTATTTGTTTATATATATATATATATATATATATATATATATATATATATATATATATATATATATATATATATATATATATATATGTGTGTGTGTGTGTATTGGTATTAATGAAATCTAGCATAGTACAAATTTACAATTTTGTGTGGAGTCTCTGATTTAGAGACTATTAAGAGATAAGTCGAATGTACATTTATTATTTTAATAAATGTATATATTTTTAAGACATTTTTATGTTTATACGTTCATTTCATAGATACAAATATTTAAGTAAATGTTCTGTTTATAATAAACAGTATTAACAACATTTACCGGCCTTAATGCTCCTGAAATTTTCATAAAAAAACATCCGTCCTCCGATAGAAATCGAAACTGCATCCTATACCGAACGGTCGTATAGCATGAGGTACCGTAACCGATTTGGCCACAGACGAGCGTTCGTTGAGCAAGGTCGATCTTACTGTTTTTAAACAAAATTCTCCAAGATTTCCTCTCGCACATTTATATCTGCTCGATGCGTATCCAAATGTAAACAAATGACGTCACACATTATGAAATGGACAAAGTCCGACAATTATTTCTTAAGACATTTCATATATATATATATATATATATATATATATATATATATATATGTGTGTGTGTGTGTGTGTGTGTGTGTGTGTGTGTGTGTGTGTGTGTGTGTGATTGACAAAATGAAAATTACACTGACGTTTCATTTTATCAGATATATTTACGAAAATGACACAAAAATATCTTGAAATAGTAAAATTAAACTTATTCAATAAAGTCATCATTGGCTTCACACACGGCCTCTAGACGGCTTCGGAATCTTCTGCAACTCTCCTGCAGGGCCTCCTTGTTTAAATTGGGGAATGTTGCTAGAATCCTTGCCTTCAGTTCAACTTTGGAGTTACAGGGAGTTTTGTTGGTCATTCACTCAACTACGTCCCGCTTATAATAATCAAGGGGCTTCAGTTTGGGTATTGAAGTGGCCAGGTACCTAATTCTGTTTCCATATATAGGGTTTTCGACGCACTCTTGACACAGTTTAGCACTACCTGCTCAAGGCATTTGACGTAGGCCCCCGTGTGGAGTTTGGGATACTCACGAACATATTCGAGAATTCTTTACATATTAGAATGACCGGAGTGATTATTCCGTGCTACCGTATCTTCGTAATCATCACTAAACTCGTCCATCTCTTTCCAAATCCTCAGGACTGTCCTCAGATTGACGCCCAAATACTCTCAACAGTTCGTATTGGATCTTCCGGAGTGAATGGCAAGCAGTACAACATGCCGTTTCCAAATATCTGGCGGAGTGACTTTGGCCATGGCACTCTTTTTCTCAAAGACGTTTCCCAACCGAGGCTACTATACTGTACAGTCGACGAAATCAAAAACAAACGACGCGCATGCGTGAATTTTTATTTTGTTAATATAATGGCGACAATTTATCCATCGCACCCTGTATATATAAAGCAAATATTATAGTGCAAAATATTCAAAGCCAATATTATACAATGAAGAATGTATACACAAAATTAATTATAGCGATTTTTCAAGCGTAACTTAGATGTGGCACAACGCGGAAAGTAGGAGCTCCCAGTGAGGACCGAACTCACTACGCAGTCGTAATCGATCTTGTTAACAATAACACCACGTCGAGGTGCTCAACATCATTAATTATATATATAATATAAAGAGAACAGTATACAGTGAAAAGTAGAGAACAGTATACAGTGAAAAGTATATATTAATTTAATTTCTCAAATATATATATATATACATATATATTTGAGAAATATATATATATCTATATATATATATATATATATATATATATGTGTGTGTGTGTGTGTTTTATGTATATATATATATATATATATATATATATATATATATATATATATATATATATATATATATATGCAATGTTAATATTATATAGTTACATATATCTCTGGAATTTAATATACGCTGAAATATATATATATATATATATATATATATATATATATATATGTGTGTGTGTGTATATATATATATGTGTGTGTATATGTATATATATATATTTTACCATATTCTTTATATATATATATATATATATATATATTTATATTTATATGTATTATTTATTTATATATATTTACATATATTTTATTTATTTATATATATATATATTTCTTTATTTATATATTTCTTATCATATATATATACATACATACATACATAGATATATATATATCTGTGTGTGTTATAATTTATTATGTGTTCATAATTTATTGAATATATATATACGTATAACATAAATAGAATGTAATACCGAGAAACGTTCAGATGAAACTGTAATTTGAGAGGTTACGAACTTACTGATCTGTTACTCATATATACGAATGAAACAATTTATATTCATTTCACACGAATGGCCTGAATTCTCTTTGTCATCCGTAAATGTTTTGGCACTGGCTTGGCACGATATTTGATGTAGAAGAGTGTGATTGAATGGTCACTCAGGCAAGTCAACACTCTTACGTGCCCAGTCAGCAGAAACTTAAAACTGTTAATTTAATTAGTAATGTCGACACTGTCCCATCGATCAATTTTGGTAATACTTGGATTTCTTTGGCGTTGTTGGTTGGCAAACTTCAAACCATCCCGACAAGATTCCATTCAGCTAATCGCTTGGTCAAACCTGTAATCTATAACCTAATGTTCAGAAATAATTTCTTTCCTTTTCTGGATTGTGGCCCTTCGGGAAGTTAAGCTTCTAATGGCCCTCCGCAAATTCAAATCTCTTGCTGCTATTAGCAACGTTTGTCTCTTTCAAATACATCTTTGTTTCATCTCTGCCTGTCATTAGGTAGATTTCTCGATTTTTCTTTCTGAAACGTCTTACAATTTCCCCTTTCAGTATTGAATTTTACACGTCATCTTTCCTCATAATATCTCCCGGGTATTTCAACAGCTTTTTTTTTCCTATTTACATTATTCGGTCTATTGTCCTCATCTTTGTCGCCATATTTATTACAACGTTTCACCTGTTGTACGCTCCAGCCTTCTTCAGGTGGTTGGAATATCGAATTGAACCCTTTCTTTCGCTCACTAGGGTAGACTGTTCTAGTTCCACGTGTCATATTTAATGGATGTCAGTTATCAGTTATCGAATTTCTCCACTGCCTTAACCGGGTATTGATCTCAAATTCTTTGGGTGTTGTCACTGGATTTAACCTTTATCGACTGTGCTATATGTCCTTGAGGACATCTGTGTATGAATTTCTGGGTATTATAAACCTAATGTCTTCAGCAACCATTTTTTACCATAGCTCGGTAAGGTCGCACATTATGAAATGGACAAATTCTGACAATTATTTTAAGACATAAAATAACTTATAAACATTAAAATAAGTCTTAAAATAATTCTCGGACTTTGTCCATTTCATAATATGTGACGTCATTTGTTTACATTTGGATACGCATCGAGCAGATATGAATGTACGAGAGAAAACCATGGATAATCGTGTTTAAATACAGTAAAATCGACTTTGCTAACCGAAACGCTTCTCTGAGGGTGAATCGGCAAAAGCACGTCAGGCTATATGACGGTTCGGTATAGGATACAGTTTCGATTCCTGTCGGAGGACGCGTATTTTCTATGAAAGTTTCTCGAACATTCAGGCCTGGAAATGTTGTTTAATACTGTTTATTATAAACATAGCATTTACTTAAATATTTGTATCTATAAAAAGAACGTATAGTATGATATATATAATTTACCATTCCTACATTCTTTTCTTTGTTTCTAACGTAATTTGACTATCTTAATACTTTGCTTATTTTCTGGGAGATATTTTTCGTTATCCCAATACGTTTTCAGGATCTCTGCTATTGCACTAGTTAGGTAATTAGATTTTCTTATCTGCTTGATTTCGATGTTTCCGATTTCTTAAGATCACACTTATCTCTTCTTATAGCTAACGTTTAATCCTTTCTTTTCGCATTCCCTCCCCAATCATCTAGGAGACTTTGCTATTTTCCATCTGAGTGCGAAATCAGCACAGTATAATTAGCGTATCGGTAAGATTATGGGCGCCAATGATAAAGTCAGGTAGGTCATCTTGTTCGTGTAGTATTGTCGGGCTTCTTAGGTTAAACAAATCCGTCAGGAAAACGCACCCTTTGCTTCTTACTCATCTTTCTTTTTCTTTGCGTTTAGCTAGTCTTTTTCGCCAGCAAATATGGATTCTTCTAATATCTTTCCCATATAATACGAGCTTCCCTCACATTTTCGAATAGGATTTTATTTTGTACCTTATCAAATGCTTCTAAGTATTCTATGAAACATAGTTATCATTATAAACTCTCGAAGTTTTATTACATGAATAATCATCATTCTTCATTTGTACCAGGTGTTTCGTTCATCTTCATCTCATTTACTAAAGGCTTCCGTCTACATCACACTAAAACACCGAATCACGTGGGATCACCGAAATTAACCAAAGTCGAGCCTGGTCACTACCTAGATGGGTGAACTCTTGGGAATACCAGGTACTGTACTTTTATGTGCGGGTGGTGTAATGCATAATGGCACGGAATTATTAATCAGAGAGCTGAGTTCTATTTCCCGTTGATTTCGTTATATTATCTTATTCTCAAATACCCTTGGCAAAGGTATAAATCTATCTCTCCTTCGCCAAGCTCTAGGTTAATGTGAAAGACTCGTGTCATAAAACCATTATTATCTCAAAAATTCTTACAACCTAAAATATATATTCTGGCCTTAAATAACCTGCTAATGGTTGATAAACCGTTAAAACCGAACCAATAAATCAACCAATTATTTATCGAGGAAAAAGCATATGTGAATTTGAATCTCACCAAGGGATTTCCAAGTATATTTTTTCCTAATGGGCGTAAAACGATTAAAAACCTGATTTCTTGATATTTGAAACACTAGGCTTACTTAAGCATATTATACTTAGAGTTAATGAAGCTTGGATTTTTCTCAATTGTTTAAGCGGCAAAATCTAGATTCATTGAAAACAACCCTCTGAGTTTTTTCTATGCAATTATCTATATTGACCCCAGTGAAAAATACGTTATTTAAAAGAATATGAATAGAGGTGAAATATTGGTATTGACTAAGCTAGGCTTCTTAAGACACACCAGGTAAATAAGGCAGCACCTCACTTATTAACATAGTTCCACGACCAGGCATATCTGCTATTACATATTTATGTTGTACAAAGTTGCACAACCAAGCTTGCAATAAATATTATTGCTCAACAGATGCAAACGCTTTTACAGTAATGATGTAATAATATCCCCAACTGAAACAAAGATGGCGGCATTCTTAGCATCGACTGGTGATTTTAACCGTAGGCTGAGCGAGATTACTTATTTAGTTTTATCAAAATAAATTAAAATATTTTTTTTTAAATGTATCACTTTGAATTATGAATAGGTTTTGTGTTTCCTGTCAAATTTGTTAACCATTCACTCTGTTATTTTAGCCTTAAAGACATTGTGAAGTAAGGATGGTTACCTGTCTTTTGTATGTAGCTAAATCAGGACAAAATAGAGGTGAAACATTAATATGACAGTTGAAAAAAGAACATCTGACCTGTGAAGAATGATTTGGTGTTTAATGCAATAATAAATACATAATGGCAAAATAAATTTATTCCTGTAAATTTAATTAGTAATGTCGACACTGTCCCATCGATCAATTTTGGTAATACTTGGATTTCTTTGGCGTTGTTGGTTGGCAAACTTCAAACCATCCCGACAAGATTCCATTCAGCTAATCGCTTGGTCAAACCTGTAATCTATAACCTAATGTGCAGTGAAGTTCAGAAATAATTTCTTTCCTTTTCTGGATTGTGGCCCTTCGGGAAGTTTAGCTTCTAATGGCCCTCCGCAAATTCAAATCTCTTGCTGCTATTAGCAACGTTTGTCTCTTTCAAATACATCTTTGTTTCATCTCTGCCTGTCATTAGGTAGATTTCTCGATTTTTCTTTCTGAAACGTCTTACAATTTCCCCTTTCAGTATTGAATTTTACACGTCATCTTTCCTCATAATATCTCCCGGATATTTCAACAGCTTTTTTTTCACTATTTACATTATTCGGTCTATTGTCCTCATCTTTGTCGCCATATTTATTACAACGTTTCACCTGTTGTACGCTCCAGCCTTCTTCAGGTGGTTGGAATATCGAATTGAACCCTTTATTTCGTTCACTCTGTTATTTTAGCCTTGAAGACATTGTGAAGTAAGGATGGTTACCTGTCTTTTGTATGTAGCTAAATCAGGACAAAATAGAGGTGAAACATTAATATGACAGTTGAAAAAAGAACATCTGACCTGTGAAGAATGATTTGGTGTTTAATGCAATAATAAATACATAATGGCAAAATAAATTTATTCCCAATGGGCTAAGAAAAAAATCAGAAAATGCGTCCTTTTGTCCCGTACATATGCTGGTTCGAGAATTTGATGATACATTTATTGTGAGTTCCATTCCTTGTTTCTACATGAACTCAGTGAAAACGTGGGGAGCAGTTATTGAACAGTACTAAACAAGTACTTGAAAAAGATACCCTTAGACATGAGCATTGGAACGAGAACAGTCTACTGCGTGGATTAAAGGGATTAGTCGGAAATTCCCTGTGCCTTACCCGGATCGACATACACCGGATGAAGACCGGTTGGTACAACAATCGAAACGTTGTAATAACCAAAAAACGATAACAATAGTCAGCATGAAAATAATTTAAATAACATCCTTATTTGTTATAAAAACGTTTTTATTTCTGGACAATATGGAATGTTAAAGATGATGAACATGCCCGTTAATAATTGGGAAGTTACATTTGTTATAAATATAGTGTTTTCTATTTAACTGATAAAGACCTGTCAAAATTAAATTCTTAAAGCCTGGAGATCGATAACTTAAGAAAAAAAAACGATTATAAAACAACATCTAAAAAACTTTAACTCGAAATAATTATTCTTTAAATTAACAGTATTTAATTCTTGAGTTGTATTTTTGGACCAACACAAACTCATTTCAGGCCACCGTTAGACTTGTAAAAAAACCTATTCGGCAATAGCTTATGGAAAACATGTTTAACCATAGAACACTAACCACGGGTATATAGTACCCAGCACAAATTTTCCTTTTTTTTAATTACAATATTCAGTACCTGATTTTCTCACGTAAATAATGTTTTTCAGTTCCTATTAATGTTAACTATATGTATAACGTTTGAAGTGCCTGCATGTAAAATATTTCAAATAAAGATTTATAAATAATATATTTTTTTATATTTTCAAAATCGGGTATGATATACCCATGGTTAGTAGTGGTGTAACTTTAATTGATGGTTAGTGTTCTAGAGTTAATTAATCTAATTGAATCAGGAACAGAAACGGGGAAACGGTTTTCAATACACATGCCGACTGAATTGAAACTATTTTCAATCGGCTGCACATTTAGAGTAGAAATATCCACGATTTATTTACAGGGTGAATCCTGTAAAAATATGGCCGACTGGTCGAGAAACCAACACTGAACAATTATCCGGGAGAACACGAGTTAAAAGCCGGTCGGCCGAGCGAGATAAAGAGCATAAAACCGAGAGTCTCCAGGCACCGACGGCTGAGTTGACAGATGTGCTGTTAAAATCGAAAATTCCCCGAGATGTCAACTATTGTGCAAATATCTCAGCATAAGAAAACAACAGAGACTCTCTATTAGTCTACTTTACTCTTCTTATCTGATTTAAATCACTCGCTATTATTTCGAAGGAAATCGTTATTTATGGGCAGCGAATAAATGTAAAAAGTTATTGAAACATCGAGACAGTATGTGCAAGACATCTTCACACGCGGTATTTACTCTGTCCCCGCACTAGGACGAGAGGTGACACAAGGTCTATTTTTATGTGGGGACCCGAGCGCTTACGCCCGGGAATGGAAAAAAATTTCCCATCTGAATTCCGTCGGTTGCGCTGGCCTCGGTGTGAGCACCGACCCCACCCTCTGGTGCAATAAGACGGCGCATGCCTAAGCACCTCAGTATTATTTTCCTCATTTGCCACTCTGTTCTTTGACAGAGTCGCCCCTGAGCTCACTCTGCCCAAAGACAGAGAAGCAACTGAGAGATGATAAGTCGACGTGTTAGAAAATTACTCCAAAGAGTAATTTACACACCTCAACATCTTCCCTCACGCCTTCAGACTATTATCGTATTGACTATTATATTGTTTTTCACGTTTCATTTGTTGACTTGCATTCGTTTATTTAACTCTTCTGTAGTTCGTTGGTTGATCAAACGAGTCATTCTGTTATTTATTTTGATTGAACATACATTACGTTTGCTTTTCGTCAGTTTTAATCAGTGCATCGTTTTTAAATGATTCTTAGTACAAAAATGACATATATAGGGTGACCCAAAAAACGTGAATTTTTGAAGTGCGTATTGCCAGATATGAGCAAGCGGAAACACTGCGGGACAGTGACCTTGAGCAAGTAAACATTTCGCCATTTTAGTAACAAGAATGAAATTCACAATATCCCAGCTGAGATGTTGCATCAGTAGATAGGGGTCTCAACATCAGATTTCAAGAATGCATTCGTACAGGAGGATACCATCTACAGGACGTAATTAAAAAAAAAAATGAAAATTCCATCATTGTTTCTTAAATGGCATGTTTTAAGGTTTCAATTACTATGAATTAAATATTTTTCTTCCATCATTCTTGGTTTTATTGGATTGTTAAAAAGTTACCGTTTTTTGGGGTCACCCTGTATAAACGGTTTTGTTTTAAACGGTGTAAATTACGTCTACCTGCCTACCCATCGGAGGGACTATATTTGGAAAATGTACTCTCTGGTAGACACACGCAGGCACACACAAACACATGCACACACATAGACACAAACACAACCCACGCTACACACAAGAGCAAACACACACGTATATATACACATATATATATATATATATATATATATATATATATATATATATATATATATATATATATATATATATATATATATATATTGTGTATTTTGGCACCAAGCATATTATTATATTTGATAGACTTGTATAATCATTCCTTAATAGTTTTTATCATTTTCCGTAATACTTTGGATTTCCTTCTAAGTTTTAGTAGGAAGAATAGTCTGAAATATATGGCAGGATTCGACTAGATTGCTGCTGTATTCTGGTTTGGGACATCTCATTCATTAGTTACTCGTCTAGATAGTTTTAAAAACGTTGACGTGGTCTTTTGGGTGAAGAGTTATTTTTCACGTTGCTTTCCCAGAGACGTAACTTTGAAACCCCCTCCACTAATCTATCAGTATTTGCCATTGGAAATGAATGATCTCCATTCTTTTGTTCCACCAGTTTAGACATTTACATTTAGGACGCAACAGGTTATTTCTCCGGAGACGAATCATCCACATTTCCTCCGTATTCCAAATGCAAGAAAAAGTTTCACTCTGGCAATATTTTTTCCAAAAACTCTGCCAATTCTTGAAACAGATTTTATTGAATTGTCATGAAGTCTTCGGTGTTGATTACTTCAAGTCAGCCGTTAATTGTCATCCTTTCTCATACTCATAATCTATTTGGCAAGCACCTTGTTTTCCATTCATATCCAACAGCATAGTCAGCATTAATATTTGTGCTGTTATTTAACTTGATTGCTTATCAAGCTTTGTATATTTTATACTAACTTTCAAGAGCGTTACTGAAGAATTTGATTGTGTGGTCAGTAAAAAATAAAAGGCACAGTTTATATATATGGGAAGAATAACGGTCAAAATTAGGCTTGAACGGGTTAAGATTGCAGTGGTCATGAAATTATTCTCTTGGGAATTGGTCCTGCAAAGTCGCGATTCGTTGGCAGAAGCTGTTTCAGTGGAATATGCTTCATACTTTTAGAATAAGAAAGGAAATAGGTGTGATTTGTTTCATTGTAAACAGCGTGGCGGGCCTTAGAAGTGAAGGTTAGAATTGGTGGATTTAAGGTATGTAGCTAGTCTTAACATTTTCCATAGAAATAGCGATAGCTTAGCGAGATGCTGCGAATAATGCGTCTGTGAAATTAGAAAATACTCAGGTAATTTCTTGTTATATAGGAATAGAGTGTCGCTGCCGACACTGGAGTTTGAACACAGATCACCAGAGAGCAAACACAGGCGATCCCATTTTGAATAAGTGGATCGCGTGATGGTAAAGGAAATGTATATATGGGAATTAGCGTGTCGTCTAAGTGATCCCTATCTGGATTACTTCGGAAGTTTGCTGGTCAAACTGTCTGCCTCCGGGAAGAGAGGGTCCCTAGACGAGGCTATGTCGAAGGCCAGAGTCTCGTCTCGGGTGACAGCTACCCGACTCCGTTTTTTACGCGGTCTACGGGAAAAAATTTTAGTCGAGCTTACGTGCTTGGGTACCACACAATAAACTTGACCTTGTGCCACATTCGACCACTAGGAGCGTTTAGTGGATATTATCACTATACGGAGCGCTATATGGATTGCTATTCGGGTCACAATTCGGTGGTTGCTTTTCGAGTGAGTATTATCGAGCATGTACTATTAGTGCGAGTTTTATTCGAGGGCGTCTGAGACTAGTATTGTTCAATGGCGTTGCGATAGTTGTAACCGCGATTACGAAGTCGCTACTACAACGAGCATTACGAAAGTGACAACGAATATTAGTTGAAATCACAAAATTTCTGGAGACATGACACTTTTACAATCTCTTATAAATCAATATTTTTTAAAATATTTCTTGAATTCTTCAATCTAGCATCATTAGCTTTATTCTTACAACTACCGCGTTTAAGCCAGTGAGCTTCCAATCTCCCTAATATATATTATCTTCTGTTTTAGGCTTTGTCATCACGTTCCTTAGGAAAATTTAAGAGCGACAAAGATAATGCCACATTGCATATTTTTCTATTATTTAAATCCTCATTTTGATTTTGTTGACTTTCAACTTTATCCATATATTTTCTTTTATCTGTAGTTGGACACATTATCTTTGAGAAATATAA
>OZ038482.1:128505731-128538231 GCA_964036315.1 Acanthosepion esculentum | reverse complement strand
CAGATAACTGATGTGAGAATTTATTTTTTCCCCTTACACACAGAATAACACACACGCACCTTACACACACTCTCTCTCTCTCTCTCTCTCTCTCTCTCTCTCTATATATATATATATATATATATATATATATATATATATATATATTATGTTTATACATTCTTTTCGTAGATACAAATATTGAAGTAAATGCTCTGTTTATAATAAACAGTATTAACGACATTTACCGGCCTGAATCTCCGTCATTCAAAATATGCGTCCTTCGACACGAATCTAACCTGTATACTATGCTGCGTGCCAAATTATTATCGAGATAACTCTTTTTCTAATATTTCAAAAGCCGTCCAATCAATTCACACATTTATTGGACGGTTTTTGAAATATTAGAAAAAAAGTTAACTCGATAATAATTTGGCACGCAGTGTATACGGAACTGTCACATTGTCTGACGTGATTTACCGATTCAGCCACAGAGGAGCGTTTTGGTTGACAAGTTCCATTTTACTGTTTTTAAACTACAATTCTCCATGATTTTCTCTCGTACATTCATATCTGCTCGATGCGTACCCAAATGTAAACAAATGACGTCACACATTATGAAATGGACAAAGTCCGACAATTATTTTAAGACTATTTTTATCTTTATACGTTCTTTTTATAGATACAAATATTTAATTAAATACTCTGTATATATATATATATATATATATATATATATATATATATATATATATATATATATATATATATATATGTGTGTGTGTGTGTGTGTGTGTGTGTAAGTGTGTGTGTGTGTGTATTTTGCGCAGATTGTTTTCCTGAATCTCATTTATATCCAAATTTATAATTATCAATAGAATACCTTAGGGTGAATAAATTTTTTTCCTAGGTGGTCGGGAAGGGGTCTTTATATTAGTAAGATTACAAATTATTTTAACCCCCACAAAATAGACAAAAACATTTGTAGTAAAAAAAAATCAGCTGAGTAACTTTTATCGAACAGCACTGTATATAGAAGGTGTAGAAGTTGTGGGGGTGACGGAATAAGAAGGACACCAAAAAGGATAAAGGTCGGGGTGAAATATATGTAAGGAAAAATCATAAAAGCCAACTTTAGAATAAGAGAGAGAGAGAGAGAGAGAGAGAGAGAGAGAGAGAGAGAGAGAGAGAGAGAGAGTTAAAATGATGAAGGGAGGAAAGTAGGAGAAGGAAGAAGAGGATCAGGAAAGGTTTTAGAAAATTATTTTGTTATGTGTGGAAGGAATTGAGAAATCAGAGAGAAAAGTGAAGAGGAAAAGTGAAAAAGAAAAGGAAGAAAAAAGAAGAGAAATGACTGGATAAAGTAAAGAAAGGAAGGAAAATTAAGAGAAAAAGAGGGAAAAAGTAAGAAATAAAAGACAGAGAAAAAGAGGGGAAAAGTAGGGAAAAAAAGAAAGAGAAAAAGAGGGAAAAAGTAAGAAAAAAAAGAAAGAGAAAAAGAGGGAAAAAGTAAGAAAGAGAAGAAAACCGTAAGAAGCAGAGAATATAGATTAGAAGGTGTATAAAAAATGCAAGCACGTGAAAATTAAAACACAAAAAAGAGGTAAACTGAGAAAAGGATAATCGTTTTAGAGGCAATTGCGTGAATATACTGATCGTGTTTTAGGTCGGTAAATACGTGTCTCCTGGTATATTTATTCCACATAAATAATGGCTGACTCGGAATTGTGGGTCCGGGCAGTAAACTGAAAAGTAACAATAAAATATTTATACGAGGGTCATTCAATAAATAAGGTGAATGTTTCGACATAAGGACTTCTAATACAGATAGAAGCTTACTCGTTTTTTATTTTTTTTGTTTTACTTCTTTTTCACATGGATTTAATTTCTTTTGCAGATTAAAACAAAACTTTGAGAGTTTTGGCGATTAACAAAGATGGCCGACCACGAAGCATGCTCCAGGATTGAACAGCGGTCAGTTATCAAGTTCTTGGTTGCTGAAGGGTGCAAACCAGTTGAAATTCATAGGAGAATGTCAACTGTGTATGGTGCCACATGTTTAAGCCACAAAATGTCTACAAGTGGCCTGAATTGTTTAAAGAAGGACGGAGAAGGTTTGAGGATGAAGGTCAGGCCTGGGAGGCCTACAGAAGTGAGGTCTCCTGAGCTGATCGAATCAGTCAATGACCTCATTCAGTCTGACAGAAGGGTGAATGTGGATGACATTGCAAGGACTTTGAGCTTATCTGTTGGGACAAACGTAGGGGTCATCAGTCAGAAGGAGTCATCTTGCATCATGACAACGCAAGGCCTCACACAGCAGCCCAAACTGTGCAGACAATCAACGAGCTGGGCTGGGAACTGCTCCCTTCCCCCTTACAGCCCAGACATTGCCTCTTCAGACTTTCACCTGTTTGGTTTCTTGAAAGCGTTCACGAGAGGCACGAAGTTTAAAAGTGACGATGAAGTCAAAAGTGTTGTGAGCGACTGGCTGAGACATCAGTCCAAAGAATTTTACGCTGAGGGAATACGGAAGCTTGTGCACAGATGGGAAAAGTTTGTGACAGTGCTGGGAGGCTACGTTGAAAAAAAAGAAGAAAGTAAGCTTCTATCCGTATTAGAAGTCCTTATATCAAAACATTCACCTTATTTATTGAATGGCCCTCGTATAAAGACATTTTCATGTTTAACATTCTTTTTATCGATACAAGTATTTAAGTAAATGCACTGTTTATAATAAACAGTATTAAATAACATTAATCGGCCTGAATGTCCGAGGAATTTTCATATAAAAATATTCGTCCTCCGACATGATTCGAACCTGTATCCTATGCATATATGGGCGGGAGCTGCCCAGTCTTCGTTTCCACTTTTCACAGAGGCCAAAAGCGTCTCCGAATCCTTGTAGGCGTCTAATTATTTTCACTCTTTCAACACCTTCAACAAGGAAGATATATTGCAAGTTTCTGGCTACTCTATCGCTATTTCCATGCAGTTTGTTCAGATGAACTTCCACCATTCACGGCTAAAAACCGCCAGGCCACACATTGTATCGAACCATCCCCATTCCTTTCATATTCTATAGGGAAACCCTCGCTTTGATCCAATGTGCTTTATTGCTGGGCCATGGAGAATGATACCTCAAGCCAGGCTCTATTTTATCTTTCCACGGAAACACATCCTAATCACAGGGCCATTGGCTATTTAATATAATTTTTAAAAGTGCCAGGTGAATGAATATTGGTTATTTAATCAAATTTTATAGGAGAACTGTGAATAACTATTGGCTGTTTAAAATAATTTTTAAAAGTGTAAGGTGCATGATATTTGATTGATAGATTTGTTTGTTTAACGGCATTTCAACTCCTCCATGGGTCACTTAATAACAAAATTTAATTTTCTCCGGAGCTTTGCAGCCATAAAAATACGTTATTCTGATTTCATATATGGTCGACGATACTCAGCCTTTGTACATATACTTGCTTGTGCATCTAGAGGCGGCGATATATGTTTTATTTTGTAGTATTCTTGAAGATATATATTGGAATACGGTGTAATTTTAGAAATTTATTAATATCATGAAAAAGTTCTTTCATGCAAGTTTGGTTGGTTTTGTTTAGCAGCATATAAAACTCTAACGATTATTTAAGGGTGACATCGATATATTTTGAACGCAAATGTATGCCTTCAACTACAGAACACATATTGTTGTTAATTCTACGATAAATGAGTATTATATATATATATATATATAATATTTTATTATAAGATATTATAATAAAACATTCTGAAATCGCTACACAAAAGTTTCCATGTTTAAATACTTTACTTGTACTGCTTCAGGCGTTGGTAACTGGTTTATTAAATGATTTTTAAGGAAATTTAAAAACAAAGTCTCCAGTTACTTATCATCACCTGAAGAAGTACAATAAAAAATCCGTATTATTCATGGTGAATTATGGTATATTCAATAACCAATAATCATACACCTTTCTGCTTCATGTATATATATATATATATATATATATATATATATATATATATATATATATATATATATATATATATATATATATATATATGTGTGTGTGTGTGTGTGTGTGTTTGTGTGCATGTATGTATGTATGTATATATATCCAAGCGAGAGAAAGAACAGATGAAGTAAAAAAAACACAGTTTGTAGCATTTAACTGGTAACTGGTGATTAAATGATCTTTAAGGAAATTTAATAACTAAGTTTCCTGGAAAATCATTTAATCATCAGTTACTTACCATCGCCTGAAGAGGTACAATCAAAGTATTGAAACATGAAAGCTTCTCTGTAGCGATTTCAAAATATTTTTATTATAATATCTGATAATAAAAATATTATTTTAATAATAATAATAATAGTACTCTACTTTGTGTCGATCATTTTTTTAAGAGTAAATGGTACGAACTGTGGATTTTTACTCAATCTGTTCTTTCTCTCACTTGTATATACATATATATATATATATATATATATATATATATATATATATATATATATATATATATATATATATATTTAAAGACATTTTTATGTTTAACATTCTTTTTATCGATACAAGTATTTTAGTAAATGCTCTGTTTATAATAATCAGTATTAAATGACATTTACCGGCCTGAATGTCCGAGAAATCTTCATAGAAAATATTCGTCCTCCGACAGGATTCGGACCTGTATCCTATATGGAACCGTCATATATATATATATATATATATATATATATATATATATATATATATATATATATACGAGGCAGAAAAATGTATGATTATTGGCTATTGAACATACCATAATTCCCCATGTATACTACGCATTTTTTTCTAAATATAGTAAGTAAAATTAGGGATGCTGCTTATTATGCACAGCTACAGAAACTCTTTAAAGATTGCCGTTTCATAGGTCGTTTTCAGTTGCGAAATGACTACTCACCAGAAACATACGACAATTTGACGCTAACATTCAGCGATTGCGACCCCATAAGGATGTCAAATACAATCATATGTACCTAACAATACTTACAAATGTAAAATAAAATAAGAATTATCATAAAACTAAATTAGAATAATATTATTCTATGTTTAAAACCATTTTTAAAATTAAGAAACGATGAACTTGCAGTGGTACAACTTATAGGGTTGGATTACCAATTAAGGGGTGCGTATCATGCGTGAGTAGACGCATTTTTCCACACTTTCACCACAATTTTATTTTTGCGTATTATGGACGACGGCGTAAAATACATGGTGAATTACGGTAAAATATGAAAAGGATAGAATGGGTGCACCATTAATCTTATTTAAATCACTAGTTTAATAAACTTAAATAAAAACTGGGAAAATAATTCTCCATTAGATGAATCATATAATATTTTTCAGTAGCAGAATTTTTAAGAGGCCACTTTTAAGCATCTCTTGGCGCACAAAATTGTTTAACAAGTAAACCTCCTTGGATGATTCCTTACCGTAATGAACATGATCTTTTTCGGATGTGGTGGTTTCGTATGAGCGAATAAACTCAATTATGCTTAGCAACTATCTTTGAGGCATCGAACGAAGTTAAAATTAACTAGTCTTGGTAAAAGTAAAAATAATATTAACAGTTTTATTATAATTATATATTTGGTATTAATTAAGTGAGCACCCAGATTTACAGGCGGTTGAAATTCAAAAAGTCTTTCTACTAAAATCTATCTGCACTTACCTGGTTTCATCTTTCCATTTACCTGTAGTGGAACAACAACATTGAATCAATACCTTCATCCACATCAAGAGAAACTCGCCTGAGTCCATCCTTCAAATCTAGAAATCAACCATTCGTCCTTGCATTTAATACTGTTGCCATATCTCTTCTGTTGCCCCCGCTGTTCATCACGAGATCCTTGACAAAATCCAGAGACGGACATGCAATGTGATGGGTCTTAATCTGGCATCTCGTCTACAGTCACTATCGTACAGACGTGATATGGCCTTGCTCTATCTTTTCTACAGATATTTTCATGGCAACTGCTCTGACGAGCTACTTTGACTGGTACCCCATCTGCATGAATTTAAGCGTGCTACTAGGTTGTCATCTTGGTACCACCCTTTCACTGTCGATTTTGTAAATATAACCCTCTTTTCTACTTCAACAGCATCTTATCTCGCACTTCTCGACAGTGGAATTCCCTTCCACTTACTTGCTCCCCTGATAGCTATAATTTTCAGATATATAAAATTGTAATGTCAATCGACACCTTCTGATGCCTTGATCCGGTTCCCCGTCCTTCTCTTTACCATTTCCTCTCACACCACCCTTTACTCTTGCTCTCACTCTCTGTAACCCCTTGACTGCTAGTGACACTCCCGCCTTGCTTGGGGTGCTATGCTTAAAATCAAAATAAAATAAAAAAGGAAAATTTGTCTCTCATGTGCAGTAACCATTATCGCTATTTCCAGGACTGACATGGTCTCCTTTCCTAATCTTATTTTTTGTGGAGTGGAACGTCAACATCTTGATCATGTCATTATTTTCTCATAGAATTACATTGGCTGTCATTTTTAGCTTTTGCTGCTGTTGAAATTCCTCAGAAAATGGGGTTTAATTAATTTGGCACAGTTCCTTGTTTGTTATTCTTTTAGCGCCAGTTAACGAGGTTCGAAAACGGATGGTTTTCGATAAGATCTGGAGATTTTTGCACGGAGCCATTTTTAATCAGTGATCTTCGAAACGGTGATATACAATTGAAATTTTCTATATTTCTCAATCCTATTAGCGTCATGCATTGCATCAATTTAAGTCTCGATATGTCTAGGCTATTTGAGAATATGACTGAAGATTTTTGGTTAATGTTTTGATTGTGTAGCAGTGTACAGTGCTGTGTGAAGCGCCCCTTACCACAATCTTGTCTATGTTCAATTCGTTTGTTACATTCATAAATAAATCGTCGTTTGTGTCATTGAAGCACGTGTGAAATAATTATTTTGCTTTTATTAGAACATCCATTAAATGAAACCGACTCAATAGGAATATTCGTTGTAATTTGATCAGAAAATTTCATTATGGTAATGTAGGATCTGTTTGATCGATGGCGAAGCATTTTGACATGAAAGGACATTATGCTGAAAATATTTGTTGTGTAACATAAATGGGTTTTGTTTTCATCATTAAGCTAGAAATTTAATGAGGGGTCATATTAGTAATCTCGGGAAAGTCAAAGCAAGGTACAATAAATATGAAGCATTATAGAGAAATAAGCAGCAATGGAAAGTCAAACAGATATCCCAAAAGTGATTAATGCATAATGATGCTTGAGCGCTCACACACACACACACATATATATATATATATATATGTGTGTGTGTGTGTGTGAGCGCTCAAGCATCATTATGCTATCCACGGCTCTACCGTGCCTATATATATATATATATATATATATATATATATATATATATATATACATATATATATATATACATATATATACATATACATATATATATATATATATATATATATATATATATATATATATATATATATATATATATATATATATATATATATATAGGCACGGTAGAGCCGGCTTGGATTGAGGAATCGGTGAGCTGAGTTCGAATTCCAGTCGAATCCATTACTTTCACTTACGTGCTCTCCCCTTGGGAAAGGTATGAATCCTGTTCTTCACCCTCAAGCTATGGGTAAATAACAGGACAGACTGGGTTGCCTTCACCACTAATGCTGTCTGGAACTGAACTTCTTGAAGTCATATATGATATATGGGATGAATTCAGTTTACTCAATGAGGAATAATCTAAACGGGTGTCGGAAATGAAATGGAAATAGTAATCTTAATGACATCAACAAAATGCAAAACCCATAGTGGTTGATATGCCATAAAACCCCAAACAAACAAACAAAACAAAATACAATACTCGCCAGCGGCATGAAGCAGGTAAACCACTGCTACTGGTGGACTACTTAGCATATTAGACTCATTTACAATATTGTCTAACGTAGTTATGAGGATTGGGACATAATCAATTAGGGTTCATAGGTACGATATAATGCAAATAAAATGTATCACTTCGTTTATAGACTTATATTCAGCACCTCAAAACGAAGGTTTTGTAACCGAACTCGTTCGTAAATTCTATCTGGATGGGGTATTATGATTATTTACATTATTTACTTCATTCGGACTGTTATCCACATCTTCATTGCCGTATTGACAACATTTCAGCTGTTTTACACTCCGGCCTTCTTCAGGTGATTGGAAATTTTAAACAAACCCTTTATTTCGTCCACCAGGGTACATTGTTCTACTTCCACGTGCCATACCTCTTCCGGATGTCTCATTTATTTCCTTTTTATTCAACTCTCCAAGTTTTTTTGGCTGACTATGGCTGTAGAATGGTGTTGAACTCACATGACCTAAGCAGTGCAGATTTCATTTCGCTTAACTGAATGTGCATTTCATCCAGTTGGCGGCATTAATTCTCGGCAGTGATGCCGTCCTGGGAGAGATTGAGGTGATCATTTACAATTGTCACAAAGGATTCGTTTCTCATCACAAGCCAATTATTCAATCAAGCAATTGAATTTCTCAAATGCATAACAGAACAAACTGCAAAAGGAAATCTTTGAGTTCAGATGCAATGCATTTATAGAACATCTTCAATTTGCCAATTTTCTTGAGTTATCCGATATGGTTAAAATGCTGCCACTCATTATCTGAGACATTACTCACACACTTTGATGTGGGTTTTTGTTGTAGAGTAGCTGAACACCCCCACAAGATAGACTGGTCTAAGACCATTTAAACAGCCCTCTCTCATACTGAGGGAGAGCAGTTAACAAATGCAGTTAACTCTGCTTGTCGACTCTCTGCCTTTGGGCGGAGAGGAACCCAGACGAGGCTATGCCAAAGGGCAGAGTTTCGACTGGAAAGGTAGACAGCTCCCCGATTCCGTGTATACGGGGTCTACGGGCAATTTTTTCCCGAACTTCCTGGCTCGGAACGCCCCACGTAAGAAACCGACGTTGTGCTGCATATCACCTTGTGCTGAGATGTCGGTTAAATATCAAGGAGTTAACGAGTAACTGTTTATTACATCAGTCTGTGTTCTCACCTATGTGCCATATTATTCTCCGAAATAGACTACTTTTTTTTCTATATTTGTGTCAAAATTCTAGTTTACCGCACATCAGTTTTGTTCGACTTGTTTTTTCCAATCTTTATTGTCAATTGCAGATGGACATTCGCTATCATATTGTCATCGAGACTCGTATGCCCAGTGTGGAACATCAGAAACCAGCACCATAAGATCTTCCTTCATCACATGTTCTCTGACGTTTATCAGCGGAATGACAAGCATTAAAATCAAGCTTGGACTCATCCCCAAATGTAAACACATCTCTTTCGTTATTCATGGGGAGTATCTAATGTTTTAAATTACATTCTGAAATTGATTTAATGTAAAATTAACAAAGGGGATACTTCAATCATTTGTGATGAGTAAAATATTTGTTGGGCTACTACTATAATAATATATTAGAGCACGAAATCTTTTACACTATTTACATTATTCAGAAATAAAGGGATCAGTTCGACATCTCAACCACCTGAAGAAAACCGGAGCGTACAACTGCCGAAACGTTGTGATAAACATGGCGACAAAGATGCGGACAATAATCCGAATAATATACATAGTGTAGATAATAACTCATCTCAGAAATATAGACTGATACGTAACCTTTTATTCTAAAATCGATCTTTATTCTCCAAACACCGATATAATTACATGTGTTGTCAATTTGTGCTGCCGCTGCTGTTGAAATTCTTCAAATGATAGTTCAGTTTCTGTCTATATTTCTGAGATGAGGCATTATGTAAACTATTTACATTATTCAGACTATTGTCTTCATCTTTGTTGCTATATTTATCACAACGTTTCGGTCGTTGTACGCTCCGGCCTTCTTCAGTTGGTTAGAATGTCGAACTGAACCCTTTATTTTGTTCGATGGGTTAGGCTGTTCTAGCTTCATGTGCCCATGTCTAATGGATGTCAGTTATCAGTACAATACCTGTTTATGACAGGAGAGAACTTGGAGAAGTGAATTAACAGGAAATAACTGTCTCGCAATAATTTTCCAGCTTTTGGAATGCACCGTTGGCCATCCTAATACGCCTACGGATCTCAGTGTCGCACTTACTGTTCTCAGTCAACGCGTTTCCTAGATATTTAAACGCGTTTGCTTCATTCTAATGTTCCCGACTTGAAAATCGCATTTCGGGCTCATCCTCTTACTGGTGACCATGCATTATGTCTTCTTGTAGTTTATGCTTAGTCCTTTCTTCTCACTCTCCGTCGCTACATTCTGAATGTTTACGGGGACCAAATATTGTATGTGAATATAGTCAGACAGTGGATAATTCCTTTCAGTAGTGATGCAGATTTTTACTAGCCCGGCATGCAAAATCCTCATAAATATTGGTGAACCTTGATAAAGAAGAATAAATTAATAGGAAACGGAGTACAGTCAGTCACGCTTGGGTGATGATGATTCTTTAGATCCATGACTGACTAGGCAGAAGATTTTGCAGCAATAGTTTACCGTTTTTTTTCCCGCGGTAGACTGGTTCCCAATCGAAGTTATAGGACCCAGTCCATCCTACTATTCAACCCGTAGCTGTAGGAGGAAGAGATGAATACATACGTTTCCCAAGAGTAAGACATTCTGGTAACGATGTTAAATTTAATTATACTTACAATGGCAAAAGCGATAAATGTAATTTATGCCTTGTAGAAAAATTAGTTGCATTAAAACATTTAAATAAACGTAACTTATTAAATAAGGGATATGAACTGATGGTTATATGAGGACATAAACATATTATCACAGCCAACAATCTGTATCGTAACATAACAATATTTGATAATAATAAAATAGTGAATGAAAAGAACCCGACTGTAATTCGAACTCGGCTCCCCGATTTCGCATTTCCAACCGTATCTACTTCATTTTCAAATCTGCTATACTTTCAAAGAAATAAAATGCATTATTTTCGGAGCGTTCCTAATAGAAATGTTGTAAAATTTGAGGAATGGAACGCTGGAAATGGTTTCCTCGGAGAAAGAACCAATTGTCAGAGCAATTTTGGCTTTTAAAACAAAATTTCAAAGTAACACAACAAACACACACACATAGATACACACACACACACACACACACACACAGACACATTTTTATAAATATATATATATATATATATATATATATATATATATGTATATATATATATATATATATATATATATATATATATATATATATATATATATATATATATATTACAATGAATCATTCATACAGAAAACAGATATAGAAGTTAATGATAAAATGGCGAGAATACATCTTCGCAAACAATTTACTAAGAGACATTAACCCCGAACCTGTAAATGAATGTTATGATCCCTGTTTATAAATTTCAGATGAATAAGGTCTTTTTTTATATATTTATTTTTTATATCTGTTTTCTGTATATAATGATTCATTGTAATATAAATTGAACTGCACCACATACTTGATATATATATATATATATATATATATATATATATATATATATATATATATATATATATATATATATGTATATATATATATATATATATATATATATATATATATATATATTAATACATATACATATCCCTCACCAGTAACACGATTTACTTTCGAAATTAAGCACACCGGACTTTACAGAGATGGCAGTAATCCTCCTTCGTAAGAGAAGTACGAAACTATAGACAGGCTGAGAAAGGAACTTATATCACGAGGTAAATATTATCACACCCGCCAACGCTAAGGTGATTAACTTTCTCGATGTGACTTTAGTGTTGAATAATGGTTATTAAAACCATATACCAAAGATCTATATAATCACATATTTGCCCAACAACCCATTCAATATGTTAAATAATTTACATAAATCAGTCCAAGTTAGATTATCTGGTAGATAATCTAACCTGGACTATATAATAACGAAATATTTGATGATAATAATAAAATTAAATATATAAATATTAAATATATAAAAGCCTAAGAACTAACCAACCATAAAGTAAATTTAAAATATTTAGAAAAATCAAAAATGGTAAGAATAAACAAAGACACTGTGATATTGTTGAACCACTACCGCTTTTAATCATAATGTTCAAACGAATATTGGAAGAATTTTCCTAAATTTAATTCATATATACTTTCATCACTCTGCAATACTAAAGATGTTTAACAAAAATAATGTAAAGATCAGTTATAGATGCGTTAAATCATCGAAATCAGTATCCTAACATAACAAAAAAATAAAAATAAACAAAGACACTGTGATATTGTTGAACCACTACCGCTTTTAATCATAATGTTCAAACGAATATTGGAAGAATTTTCCTAAATTTAATTCATATATACTTTAATCACTCTGCAATACTAAAGATGTTTAACAAAAATAATGTAAAGATCAGTTATAGCTGTGTTAAATCATCGAAATCAGTATCCTAACATAACAATATTATACTAAATATATGTACAACAAATGCAATAACAGTAACCTTTTTAAAGCTAAATGCAACTGCCGAAAACTTCTTTTATATTGTATACCGACCTAGTATACATTCCGTTAACGATGTCAAATTTTATTTTGGTTCTACTGAAATCCTTGGAAATTTCGTTTCTATCATCATCGAATGACGTTAGGCAATATAAGATAACATGAACAGCACTATTTTCTTCAAACATTTCTGGAAATTGAGGAATAATAGTAAAACACTCATTATTACGTGGGATATTTAGCAAAAACGAAACATTACAATGGCAAAGGTGATAGGTGTAATTTATGCCTTGTAGAAAAATTAGTTACATTAAAGCATTTAAAAAACCATAACTTTTTAAATAGGCGAGATTAACTAATGATTACATGAATACATAAAAGTAAATATATGTTGAAATATGTTGATTCCGATTCAATTTCAATGTAAATTATCACCTTTCTCTTTTTATATTTTTTATGACCTCTAGGTCTGTTAATCTTTATATACATTTTAATAAACAATTCCCCTTTGTGTATAATATAAAATAATAATCTCAGCTTTAAATAAAATATATATATATATATAATAAAATAGTTATCCCCGTTTATCTCATAAAATAAAAATTCCGTCTATTTTAAATGAAACATATATATTTAAAATAAAAAGTAAAAACTGTAATCCTCGTTTTGCGTTAACCAGATACTTTTATTAGAATGTAACTCATGTAAAGGTCAGTCTCTAGCCGGTAAAGGATATGTATATTTATTAATATATAATTAATAACTCTGTTATATTACACCAAAAACTATTTTATTAACACCAGAACTGTATGTAGGATATCATATCTATATATCTATATATATATATCTATATATATATATATATATATATATATATATATATATATATATATATATATATATAGCATAATGAGAAGCCACGTATACTTTCTTGATATGTATATAAAATATTGATAAAACAACTGAAATTTGCAAATTAAAAGAAAAAAAATTGAATATTTTTCGTTAAAGTATTTATTTATATGTTTTTATATATTTATATTTGATATTTCAGATCGCCTCGATCTTTCGTCAGAAATTAATTGAATAACTGTATTCGGAAGTTTGTTTACAAGTAGTGTCCGTCGCGAGACGCGGACGTCATGTGATGTGGAATGCAACTGTGCATATATTTTTAACGTAAATCTAACGATGATATTTTAGATGTTGTTTAAAAAGTTTTTTTTTAACTATATCTAAATCTGCGTGTGTATGTGGATCTAAATTCGGAATCTATCAATAAACATTTACAGTTGTCTAATGAGTGTCTTCATTGATTAAAGTGTTTACATATAGCTATAGCTGAACACTTGAATCAATCAAGACACTCATTAGATTCCGAATTTAGATCCACATACACACGCAGAAAAAAAAGAAAAATACTGGATTTTAAAATTAGACACATATAAACTAGGGTTAAACAAAGACTTGGGTATTTTAAATCTGTATAAATATTTCAATAGTTAAAAAATTTCTTTAGATATAGTTAAAAAACCTTTTTAAACAACATCTAAAATATTATCGTTAGATTTACGTTAGAAATATTCAAACACAGTTGCATTCCACATCACGTGACGTCCGCGTCTCGCGACGGACGCTACTTGTGAACAAACTTCCGAATACAGTTATTCAATTAATTTCTGACGAAAGATCGAGGCGATCTGAAATATCAAATATAAATATATAAAAATATATAAATAATTACTTTCACAAAAACATTCAATTTTTTTCTTTTAATTTGCAACTTTTCAGTTGTTTTATCCATATTTTATATATATATATATATATATATATATATATATATATATATATATATATATATAGAATAATCTAATAATCTAAGTTTCTCTGGATATTTAAATAATTAATAATTATTTTAAAATCTCTCGGGTAATTTAATTTAAATCTCTGGTGAGTAACTTATACTATTGTACGGTAAATTCGCCGAGTTCTGGATATATTTTTAAAAATGTCCCTAACCAAACACTATTTTTAAGATAAATTTATAATTTGTTTTTTAAATTGAATATAGACATCAGATTCTTAGCCAGTAAGAGACACAGACAGTTAATTAAAATTATTTAATTAATTTCTGGCGAAAGATCGGGGCGATGTGAAATATCAAATATATATATATATATATATATATATATATATATATATATATATATATATATATATATATATATATATAAATATATATATATATATATAGATATATATAAAAATAAATACTTTCACAAAAAACATTCAATTTTTCTTTTAATTTGCAACTTTTCAGTTGTTTTCTCCATATTATATACATATCAAGAAAGTATACGTGGCTTCTCATTATGCTATATATATATATATATATATATATATATATATATATATATATATATATATATATATATATATATATATATATATATATATGACAAATGGAAAACCATTTCATTGAAACAGGATTAAATTTCTAGGCTTCATCAGATCAAAAACAAAAGATGGAAATATGTACGTATGTGTACTTGTGTCTATGTCTAAATAATAAATCCTTAGTACTTTTCAGCTAGACTGGCGTTTATCAGTATGAAAAAAAAATGGCATTGTGTGACTTTTAAAAACTCTGTTCACATTTCTTTCCCTACGAGTTAGCAAACCTTTGCAGGTTCTATAAAGCCAGAAGATATTTTTAGTTTGCAAGAAATTTTTAGATAGTAATAATTTAGTGATACATGTTTTACTCATTAACCCATAGGTTGGGGGACAGACGTACAATCATATTTTTCCCAAGCATCTCTGCGCGTTAGTGAATATAACGAATCTCACTGGAATTGGAAATTGTCTCTCTGATTAACAATTCGAGCTGTTAATCATTACACTAACCACAAATTCAAGCTTACAGCACCTGTTATTCCGAGGCTGTCATTCGTTTAGATACTGACAAGTCTTAGCGTTGCTTAACATCGGTGATCATGGGAATAGGTGTTTCAACGGGATGTGGCCGTAAGTTGAAGCAACCACTTGCTTGAAATTGCTACACAGTCTCCTATTATAAAAAAAATATACGTATTATATTAATAATAGTTTTACCAAAACATTCGTTCTCTTTTTGTTGTCAGATGTCATCAGTTTAGTTTTAACTAATTAAATTTAAAAGGCTTGCTTTTCGTTCTATTATGACAGCTGTCACACCAGTATGAATTTTTCAAATAGTTGACAAAATTGTCGTAATTTTAGATATTGTTTCCGAGGAAAAAAAGAAAAGGAAATTTTTCAGTTCATATTTTGTCGTTTAATATTAAGAAAAGTATAAGCGCGTTAGCATTAGAAAAGTATTTTGATTAATAAAATCTATGAAAAGTTATTTACAATACTTCGTTATTGGATATTGGTAAGTGGCATAGGCACAACTCCCGGGCAGAGACCGCTGTGATTGAGAGTGATCAAACGAGGTTCTTTTTCTTTTTCTATGTGCCGTGTCCCTTAAGAACGCAGACATCATGGCCATCCGCAATTTCTGTTGTTTGTCGCTCTTAATAAATTAGGTTTTTCCGGTATCTTACCGAAACCTTAATCCGCCATCCATTTATACAAGCTCGTTAGTAGCTTATGCAATATTTTCTCTCTCTCCGACGTCCCTTTAAACTATCTTGTGAGTATCAGATTTTCCAAGTCGACTTTCCTCATTATGTTCTGAAGAAATTCCAACTTTGGGAAATACGAGTCAACCCTATCAATACGACACATTGGCACCAACCAAATAGGGAAAAACTGGATGAAAAGTAAGATCGGTATTACTCAGAAAAACTAGCGGACTGAGGATGAGAGGAAGAAAAGAAGTAGCGGCAGAGCTCTGAACTGGGGTAGTGTGAGTTTAGATAGGGATAGGTAGGGCAATAATAATAATAATAATAATAATAATAATAATAATAATAATAATAATAATAATAATGGATTCTCCCGTCGGTTTCGACGTATGAGGATCTGACAGCTTAGTTGATTCAGTTATGAAATTTTGTGCGATAATCTTAAGTAACAATTAGTGATTTATAAAGGAGGCCACATATGGAACAAGAGTGCGGATTGTGAGATGAGATCACTGTTAGATTGACTGACCTTTTAGATCGTACTCTCGCTTCTTGAAGATGATTCAGACAAGAAAATTGAAAAATGCTGTGTCCAGTAAAACACGTTGATCTCCATTCTACCCGCTCCAAGGATAAGCGCTCAAGGGTGGTATGTGGTATATTGACAGCTGACAAGTTATATATATATATATATATATATATATATATATATATATATATATATGTAACCTTATACATATTAATTGAAACACAAAATAATTCCTTTATTATTTACTTTTTTTTCGTATTTTTCCAAGGAAATGTAACCCAGTGGTCATGTTAGTACTTCGTATGTCCATTCCACGAAGTCCTCCCTTGCAGATTGACCACAAATTCTTAATTGGATTTAAATCAGGAGAGTTTCCGTGAAAGTCTATAGTACTTTGAGTTGCTAACTGGTAAGGTTTGCCAGTGTGTTCATACAATTTTTGTGCGCTTCCTTGGTGTACCGTCCATCGGAGAAAATACACGTAGGACAAGTAATCGACAATCGAGAGAAAAGTGCGTATGCGTGATCATATTATGGTGCAATCACGGATGACGCAATATTTTCATTGCCAAACAAATTTCATCATACACCCTGAAGATAGATTCACATTAATGCACACCACTGCAAATTGTCTAATCTGAGGAAAAAGTAAAAATCGATTAAATCCAATGGGCCTAAAACTAACCGTACGTTGAAAGAAGGGAACTAAAGCGGTTATTTCAAGTTGGTCAGGGGAGTATGTATATATATATATATATATATATATATATATATATATATATATATATATATATATATATATATATATGTTCACTTTTATATTTACTCACGGTCTATCTTTCATATTGAGCACTTTATCTATAAATATATCACATTTAAGACTATATTTCTTCACACACACACACACACACGCACACACACACACACACACACATATATATATATATATATATATATATATATATATATATATATATATATATATATATATATATATAGGCACAGACGTTTTTATGCCATGATGTGTGGGCTAGATGCTACGAATTATATGAAGGACCTTAAACTGCAGGTATTAGTGTGTTGTTGCTGTTCTTCTTTTATAATCCGTGTCCCCTCGAGACGTTGGTGTCCATAACTTTCTTTTATAGCTCGTAATAAATATTTTATTTTTGTTATCTCACCTAAAACTTACTCTGCCATCCAGTCACACTATATCGTTGGCTATGCTGTATTTTTCCTATTTTCCACTTTCCTTCAATCTGACTTGTGAGTATCAGATTTCTCAAGACCAGTTTCCTCATTATGTTCCGAAGAGATTTTAACTGTCTCTTCCTGATGCTATATAAAAGAATCCTTTTTGCTTCTGTTTTCTCTAAAATCTTGTCGCTGCTTACACGTTCGTTTTAGCATCCGTCTGCAAAACAAAACTTTTCTTGCCTCAAATCTGTTATCCATCTTTGAGGAGATTTTCCAGCATCCACTGCCATATAGGAGAGCACATGTTACGTAACAGTTCTGTACTCTACCTGGAAATAATCAAAGATATGCAAATGGTTGAAAACATCTTCAGTATATTTAATTTTCGTAACTTAAGTATGGTACAAATAAATTATATTTCTAATTATAAATGGTCACTCTTTTCATTAGCCATCTCATTGTGTTTGCCGATCCCTCCATAACGTGGACACGACCGTAGCTTTATCATATTTAACCATTAGCAACGTTTGCTTCTTTGCCAAGATTCCCCTCGTTCACCAAATCAGCTTTGGTAGGTGACTCTTTACATCCCTCCGCCTCTTATTGCCTTTGATATGTCTTGTGAGTGTTAAATTCTCTAAGCCATCCTTACTCATTTATGTCCAAGTGAGTTTAGATTTTTGTGATTTTCAGTGTTCTTTTTGTTTCCATTTTCCTTGGATGATCGGAATTTTCAATTTCCTTAGGTGATCAGAGTTCCGAACCCATTATTTCGTCCCTAAATTGGTTGAAGTAATCCATTGATTTGACTCAATGAGCTATGAGTTCAATACCTGGTCACAGCAGAGGCGAACAAAATCTTGGAGAGTTCAGTTACTAAAGGAAAATAACTGAAACTGAGATATCTGGAAGAGACATGGCACGTGGAAGTAGAACAATCTACTCCGGTGGACGAAATAAAGGGTTTGATACGAAATTCTAATGACCTGAAGAACGTCGGCGAGTTCAACAACCGAAATGTCGTGAACAATGTAAACAGCATAAAAACAGGTTTTTCTGGCAGATAATGTTTATAAAATAGAATTTGAAATGAATCGGGTATTATGAAATTCTTCTATTATGAGATAATTATATATATTTTGTATGGACACCCGTTTCTATTGAATGATAGTTATTGCATTTCCAGCTCATCAGTTCATTAACCCATTTCAAGTCATTATAAAAAGGGTAAATTCGTCAAAGCCATAGAGAAAATTTGGCATTTTTTGTAACGCTAGATCTTAAATATATGCATCTTTGACGGAATACATGAAAACCATTTGGATATTGTTTTCTTTTCTTTCTGATGTTTTCCTAAATTAAGGTGAATGTTTTCAAATCATAAGTAAAAGAAAAATCTAAATAAATGTTAGTATAACAATCCTGCCTCATAAAGCAAATTGGTTCAATTTGAAAAAAAAAATTCACAGCTAATAAAATTTTAAAATATATCCGTGATAAAATGAATTGAATTTTTACATAGGAAATATTTCAAAGTACATTCGAAAAATGATAATTAGACATACGTAAAGAAAAATGCATGAAATAAAGTTATGGTGAAAAGGATAAAAATGGAGAAGACACTACAAGTATTCATTACCAGTTAATGAAAGCTTAAGAATATAACATAAGCAGATGACACTGTATTAGTGACAGGCAGAATAGAAAAATATTACCTGACTTCCTAGACAAGGCAGTAAAGCTAAGCATTAAAACAAACGACTAATTATCAATTTTAAAAGGAGATAATGATGGTTTTCAGCAGAAGAATCACAACAAATGAACAACAGTTTAGAGATGTTCAAATTAATCAAGTACTGAAGTTTAAATATCTAGGAATTATTTAAAAGAGGATGGGACATGCGAAGAATGTGAAAACGTCGTGAATGATGAAGATATCTGTCGGAACAATGTAAATAGTGTAAATAGTTACAGTATCTCATCACAGAGAGAGGTGCTGAAGGTGAATATGGCAATAAAGATGAAGACAACAGTCCGAAGAATGTAAATAGTGTAAATAGTTACAATGCCTCATCTCAGAAATAGACACAGATATTGAAGGTGAATATGGTAATAAAGATGAGGCCAATAGTCTAAACAATGTAAATAGTTACAATACCTCATCTCAGAAATAGAGACAGATGTTGAAGGTGAATATGACATTAAAGATGAGGACAACAGCCCGAACAATGTAAATAGTGTAAATAGTTACAATACCTCATCTCAGAAATATAGACAGATCACCATTTTTACCCATGTGTTCCAAGTTGTAAATAATCTACTTTTCACCGTTAGTAAATTTGTATTAACGAGAAAAAGAAAAAGGCCAATATAATTATCATTCTCTGTCGTCAGTGGCAATGTAAATTAGCCAGAACGTGGCTGAGACGAGAGTATAACGTGGTCTCAGTGTTGCCCAGTTGACATATATGCAGAATCACCTAACCACGCGCAACATAGCACTAAAAATACCCTGATAATATGTGACTGTTGATTAGAGCAGGTTCTCTAAGAGTTACCAGAGAATTCAGTCTCCTTAAAAACAGTTAGATGTAGCAGCCAGTGAACTGTAGACCCAGTACCCACAAAACAGAAAGATAATCATCTAATAATTTATAATTATATTTTACAAACAATATTAAGTTCTTTGTCTGGTGACCTGCTTATTTTTTACCCAACGTTGTCATGTCTTCCAAGTTTTAAATAATCTACTTATCGTCGTTAGCAATTTTTGTTTTTTGAGTGTGGCAAAAATCACCCAATTGCTTTAGTAAGAATTGATTACGAAAACAGAATCTTCCTAATTATGAATTATTGCTATATATAAATATTTATTAATATTAATATTATATTTTGCAGTGTCAAAGAAGTTTGTTTCTAAAAATTTGATTATTTGGATTTATTCGTAAATTGGAAAATGCATAAAAATAATTGTGTCCACGTTTTTGAAAAAAAATCATTTAGCATTTTTTTCATCCTTAAAACGTTTTAAAAGATACTTCAAGCAAAACTTTGCCAAAAGGTAACAAAATCTGGCAGTATTCTAACAGTAATGATTCTAGCAATATCTGTCTATATTTCTGAGATGAGCACTTATGTCCATTATTTATATCATTCGTACCATTGTCCTCATCTTTGTCGCACTATTTATTACAACGTTTCGCACGTTGTACGCTCCGGCCATCTTCAGGTGGTTGGAATATCAAAACGAACTCTTTATTTCGCTCATTGGGGTAGACTGTTCTAGGTCTACGTGCCATGTTTAATGGATGTCAGTTATCAGTTATCTCCTGTTAATTTTTCCCTCTGAAATTTCTCCACTGCCTTAACCGGGTATTGAACTCAACCTCTTTTGGGCCCTGTCACTGGATGGAACCAACGCCTTTATCCACTGTGCCATGTGTCCTTGAGGACATCTTTGTATGAATTTCTGGGTATTATAAACCTAATGTCTTTAGCAACCATTTTTACCAGTGTTCATATTGCAATTTTTGCTCTAATCCTTGCCGTTTTTACCAGAGTTCATATTGCAACTTTGTTGTTATTATCACTTTTCTCTGGCACTCCTTATTACTAGTTCCCATATTGTATTCATTTTTATGCTTGGTCGGCTCAGAAGATTTTTGTGGCCTAACAATAAAGGATTCAGTTCGACATTCCAACCATCTGAAGAAGGCCGGAGCGTGAAACGCCGGAAACATTGTAATAAATATGGCGACAAAGATGAGGACAATTGTCCGAATAATGTAAATAATGGTTCTAGCAATATTTAACTATCCACGGACCTTGTAAATGTGAAATATAAAAAGTAAAAATCCTGATTAAAAAACGTCTTACTTCTTCTCGTGCAAAAAGATCACTCATTAAGCTTCTAATTTGAGTGAATTTTGGTCCTTGTATTAGGTGACCATTTAGTTTCAAATATTAATTTCGATATGAAAAATCAACAAATGCAACTCACATTTTTTTCAATGCCACTTCTAAATTCTTACAGTTGAGGTCACATTTCCTAGCCGATCAAATTAATGAAGGAAAGTTATCAAAAGCAATGTGGCAAAAGGCTTCAAATTAAAAATTACTTTCTTGTAATGTCTCTAAAATGCTAAGAATTTTGACTATTATACTTTTTTTTCCTACGTGCCATATCCATTCAGGACATAGGTGATCAAGGCTCTCCACAATTTCCTGTCCTTTGTAGGTCTAAATAAATTCTATCTCTCCTAAACTTTGTTCAGGTATCCATTTACTTAATCTCACTAATGTTTTGTTTTCCTCTGTTCATCTTGCCTTCAGTCTGTCTTGTGAGTATCAAATATTCCAAACACTCTTTCCTCATAAAGTAACTGATAAATTTCCACTATGTTTCCGTATTCTCTAAAACTTCATTTCTGCTCACACACACTGTGTCATCTGCATATCTTATTTTATTAAGATAGTGGCTGCCAATAATGGATCGTGGTAGAACTTTTTCGAAATATGCATTACTTTAGAGACTACAAGAAGAGAAATCTTCACGAGAAACTAATAATTACCCAACTACAAAATTTCATATCAGAACATCTAGATATCTTTCATATAACTTATATCAATTAGCATCTGCCTGTTAATTAGCGGACAACAGAAGAATTTTTCCAAGTTCTAACTATTTCGGTATGAATAAAAACGTTAATTGAATTATGAAGCCAAAAGTAAAGGTTTCCCCGTGGAAAGTTTTAATGAAATGTACCTGGACTCACTCAGTCGAATTCGTAGCCATTGTAGCGGAGGAAGAGCAAGTATGCTAATATATTCGACAGTGGATAAATTGATTATATTTTAATTAGTTCATATATGACCATACTTTTTCCATATATTCATTTATTAAAATTATTTTTTTTACATTTTCGACGAAGAAGTCAATGTTGTCATCACGTGCACACGAATTCTTCAAGGTGACATTGCTTTATTTAAATACAGTCACAGTAAGTTTTATAACTACCCAATTCTTAATTCAATTCCGTATTTCTGATTAAACGTCAATGCACGTCGAAGCAGGACACAAGAAATTGTTTGATTTCATTTAAAAACTAGTGTTGGCAACCTGATCGTAACTAGATATAAAAACTGTTTTTATTTCATGTGTTTTGTCTTTTCAGGCCGTATGTAATCAGGGCTCTTCACATATTTCTCTTCGATAAAATCTAGGTATTACTCAATCCTGTTAAAGCAACCTCCGCCTGGTTGACCATGGGCTGTAATCACTTCGCTTGGTCAATTTCAATTTCGGATTGATGAGGCAATTTAAGTTGGGGCGTATGGTCATTAATCTACACTTTAACAGCTCTTGATATTTGTGTTGCTACTTGGGTTATTTTTACCCTCCTCAACAGTTGTACTTTTCCTAGACCAGTTGCCCATTCTTACCTGCTATATGCCCAGAGAATAAATAGAACAACAAAAGCGCGAGAAGGGAAGTATTCATACCTTTCCCAATTTGCCCGGAAGTGAATGCGACGAACTTGTCTGGAATTCGAACTCGGTTCGTCGATTCTTCTATCCCTTCGTTGTATCTACTGCCATTTCTTGGCTTATTCTCTTGTGTTGTTTCGTTTATCCTCGGTTCTCATTATTCTTGAGAATATTCATTTGATACATTCGGTCTTTACCAAAAGGCAAGCGCATCCTTAAGAATAATGTCTCTCTGGAATACACCAGAATTTAATGCTTATATGTTGTAAGAATGCGATATGGCCAGAAAAATACATAATCATTTGTCTTTGGGAAGGGAATATTATCTACCACATAAATATACTTCAAATTACTTTACATATAAACGGTTACACAACTTGGAAATTTGACACATATCTATCTATCTATCTATCTATCTATCTATCTATCTATCTATCTATCAGATTACATAAAGACATAAGAATGATATATCTTTTCACTTGTCCTCCTCTGTTAATATCCGTATATATTTATATGATTGCAGCCTCAGATCCTCCCACAGAAATATATAAACACATGTCAATATATATATATATATATGTGTGTGTGTGCGTGCATGTGTGTGTGTGTGTGTGTGTGTGTTAGAATATAGAAATACGCGTGTGTCTAAAAAGATTTTGAAATTAATTAAAAACAAACATTATTCATTACATTTGCCGGTCAGAATGTTCGAGAGTTTTTATAGAATATATGCGTTCTCCGAAATGAATCGAATCTGAGTTCTATCAGTATCGTCAATTGATCTGACGCGCTATACCGATCAGCTAGAGCGAAAGCGTCTGGTTAGCAGAGTCCAAATTACTGTTTATTAAAAAACGACAACAAAAAAACAAAAAAAAAACAACAAAAAAAAAAAAACGAAATAGATTACAACATTTACTTGAATATATTGTATCTATTATAAATAAGGTATAAACAGAAAATATATTAAATAATTGTCGGACTTAATCCAATTCATAATATTTTGTCAATGTTTCGGTTAAGGTACGTTTTGTCAGCAGGAAAGATCCTCGAAGATTTCTTGTTTATAATCAGTAATTTGTTTATAAACTGTAACTTGGAGTACAAATACAATTTACTTTCGATCATGACTTTTTAAAATCATTTCATCCCAAGTCAATTGCTGAAAAAACTAAGACGCAATAGATTACTGACAATGAAAAAACTGAAAACATATTGAGCAAAGAGGACAATAGAAGAACCGGCTTTAATGAGACAGAAAATGGCGACAGACATTGCTTTTAATTTTTGAAGATCATTGTTAACAAGAAAGCAAGAAACTGGAAAAAACTTCTACAAGAAAAATCGTGGAAGAAGAACCTGTTAGCATAGAACTTACAGTTGCATCTATTAGAATAGAAATTACGATTACATTTAGAAATTTCAGCAGTAAAATGACGATACCTAACAGCCAATGTAGTACTGCGTTTAAATACATGAAGTAAAGATACAAAAGAGGAAAGCTCAACAGAATAATTACGATGAAATTATTTCTAGAAAATCAACAGGTAAGCAACGTTAGAGTTGGGAAAGTGACGGAAGCCGAGATGCTGGACCGAGTGTACTTCAGATTTTATTTGAGTTTTGTCAAGAATCTCTAAATATGCATCAGAAACACCAGACAGGGAGTGGTGAGAAATTTCCGATACCTGGTGGAATGGTTGACTTATAAATATGTAAGATATTGTCTGACGAAGGAAATTATCCAGTGCGACACATTGAAACAACTTTCTTTGCAGCACACTTAGCAAGTGTTTCAATATAATCTTTCCCCTTCACGTCAGAGGAAATCGTTTTCCTACAGGTTACCATTAGTCATCCTGATGGAATGAAAAATAAGTTCCCTGACACGAGTATAGCAGGTTCGTTTTGGAAGCGTTGCGAGTAACAAGCTATTTACTGCTCCCATTTATCAACAGATTGAATGTAATCAGTTACTAGTTTAACGCTATCGGACACCTCTGACATGCCATTAAACCTGAAGTAAATACTTATGTCATCAGCATTCATAGGGAGTCGTGAACATTATAACATCATGGTGACGCAGCTGGCCGGAGAAAAAAATTATAAATATTTTATACACATAATAAAACCGCCTGACACCGCGTTTGAAAAATAACTTGTCTTTCATCAAGTTTATATCTCTTCCCAGGAATAAGTACAGGGTGTACCCACAAAGATTGACACCATTTCGCTGGCCAATAATGTTGTAAATTCATGTTGAAATAACCTCAAAATTGCACAGAATATATCGAAACATATATATATATATATATATATTTAATGTCTTATTTTTGTTATCTCATTGAGAATCTGCCAGAGAGATGGATAGGGCGTGGTAGAAATAAAGACAGTTTTCTGATGAAATGGCCACCGCGGTCACCGGACCTGTCACCGTATGATTTCTTTTTATGGGGATATGTGAAGGGACTAGTCTATGTCCCAGCTCTTCCTGCTAGTATTGATGAACTCAAGCAGAGAATCACTTCCGCACAGGATAATGTTACTGGAGACATGCTACAGCGTGTTTGGCAAGAGCTTAACTCCCGACTTGTGGAGTGCCGTGTCACAGGCGGTCCACATAGGGAACACTTATGAAATCTGCCCCATAATAAACTTATGATGTTCAACACCTAAACTGTTCAATTGAGCTAGACTTAGTAGTCTTCAAGATAATTGCTTTTAAAATGATGTCGAATGTTTTGGGAAACCCTGTAGTTCTGTCTTTTCTGGTATTCAACCGATCGCAGTAGGGAGAATATTTTGGAATAATGTTGTAATAAATATGGCGACAAAAATGAGGACAATAGTCCGAATAATGTAAATAATGTACATACCTCATCTCAGAAATATAGACAGATACAAAACCGAACCTAAGAGAAGCCGTGTATACTTTTACAACTAGTAAATAAAAAAAGCGGTTCTTACGTCGCACCCTGTATTTTTAAACCATACACAGAATTCAAAGAGTTGGTTGAGACATTAACTTCCCGATAATGCTTGGAACAAACAGACGTCGAAGAAATAAAAGCAGTAGGAAATGTTAATGAGGTTAATAAGAATAATAAATTATATTTTTGAGGTCTAAAGAACACTGCCATACGGCTTTTGCTGTAATATGCCACAAAAAGTAAATAAAGCAAATATATTTTAATCTGATTTTGAGCTCAACAGTAATTTACTACGGCGTATCTAAAAAAAGTCCTCTATTGATCTCAGCATATAAGCGCTGTGTACACTAGAGGAACCTCATTACCAACACTGAAATGCTCAATGTTGCAACATAGGTATAGAAGCTATACGTTGTGCAAGAGACACCTACGTGGAGCAGGCCAAGTATCGTAAATAGAGGCCTGTAAATTTCATAATTAACTCCACCGATCATCAAGACATCTGAGCGGCACCGAGAAAAGACAATCACCCTTCATTTCATGAGAGCATCAAGAATAACCCATGGGTAAAAACAAATGCTGGAAAAAAAACCAAAAATCAACCCCCAAAAATAACATGGCGGCAGAAAGTCTTTCAACACATTACCATCCGGCCTCTCCTCTCTTTTTCTCGTTGCAAAAAGAACAGAACCAGTGATGAGAACACACTCTAGAAAAAAAGTTTAATTCTTCCTTATAATACTTCTAAAATTTTAAATAGAGCCATTGTTACACAGCTGATGCCTGTCACATAATACTCTCACCAACCTTCAGTGTACCTAGATAAGAAAGATGATTGGAGAATTGAGCTATATTTAAAAATCCTGTCACGAATAATATTCGAACTAATTTTTTAAATATTTTTTTTTAACATCCCAAACTTAAAGGTCACTCAGAATTTTAAGTTCGCGAAATTAAAATTTAATGACAGGCTTCTCAAAAATAGATTCATGTGGCCACTCTAAAAATTAATGGTAGTCTTATTCTAATTTTGTTTAAATCAAGAAATTGTTGTCGTATCTGTCTATATTTCTGAGATGAGGTATTAAGTAAACTATTTACATTATTCTGACTATTGTCCTCATCTTTGTTGCCATATTTATTACTACGTTTCGACCCTTTAGAATCTGTCTATATTTCTGAGATGAGGTATTATACAAACTATTTACATTATTCGGACTATTGTCCTCATCTTTGTTGCCTTTTTATTACTACGTTTCGGCTCTTCAGGATCTGTCTATATTTCTGAGATGAGGCAATATGTACACTATTTACATTATTCAGACTATTGTCCTCATCTTTGTTACCATATTTATCACAGCGTTTCGTCCGTTGTACTCTCCGGATTTCTTCAGGTAGTTGGGATGTCGTACTGAACCTTTTATTTCGCTCACTGGGGTAGACTGTTCTAGATCCACGTGCGATGTCTAATTGATGTCTCTTATCAGTTATCTCCTGTTAATTCCCCTATCCAAGTTCTCCACCGCCTTAACCAGGTATTGAAATCACAACACATTGGGTCCTTTCACTGGATCTAATTAACATCTTAATCCACTACGTTGCTTAGATCCAGTGACAGTGTGAGTTCAATACATGGTCAGGCCAATGGAGAACTTGGAGAGGTGAATTAACAGGAGATAACTGATAACTAATGTCCATTATACATAGCACGTGGGACTAGAACAGTCTACTCCAATGAACGAGATTAAGGGTTCAGTTCGACATTCCAACCAGCTGAAGAAGGCCGGAGCGTACAACGGCCGAAACGTTGTGATAACCATTTTTAAGCATCGATTTGAGAAAGCCTTTGTAAACAGTAGACACTTTAGCCCTTTTTGAACGAGTTTGGCGCCATACATGTCATCCCGATAGAAATTTCAATCTGACGAAACTATTTAAGAACAGGATTGAAGTTTTTAGTTGAATGCTTTGTTTTTGTAGCAACTTACTTAAGACATCTTATTCTATATTCAGTTTCCTTATCCTGATTGCTTTTTTCGTTTTCTACGGCTTAGTAACTCTTTGCAGGTTATTTAAAGACAAAAAATATTATTAGACAGTGTGAATGATTTGAGATAATAACGATTTTACTGCTTAAATACCTTACTAATTAAACCCTTCTCAAGGTTATTTGCGCATGCGTGAATATAATGCGGCCAATCGGTTCTCTGATTTTCAATTGCGAGCTGTGATCCGTTATCCACCTTGTACATCCAAGCTTAAAACACCTGGTATTTCCAAGCGGTTACCCATCTCGACGTTGCTTAACTCCTTCGATAATACACGGGGAACGTTGTTTCAACGTAATATGGCTGTAAACCTGTCCTTATCTCCTATATTAAGTCTGTTGTAACTGAAGCATACATCGGGTTATTTGCAATGAGAAAAACTTAAAAGGGTGACAATGAAAAGCTTTAAACTTATTTTATTTTAACCATTCGCCACAATTTAGACTTTCTGTGCATCTTGTGATTCTTAAAAAAAAAAACAGATTGGAATCAAATGTAGTTTATTGTATAAACTTTCGAATCATCAAACATATGACTATTTTAGTGATAGGCAAGACCGAGAATTGTAAGACGAATTATAAAATTTGCATTTAGATGACTATATCATATATGAAAATATTGTGAGAAAAGAAAGAGTGTAATACGGTTCAGATATGTTGATTCGTGAGGGAAAATGACTTTTCTACATTAAAAATGTGTCGAATGAAAGATGTGTATAATTAACAGATTGTTTAATTTAGTCTGTATTTTTTTAGGCCGTGTATGATAGCTTCGAAGTAAAAATATTGCAAACAGTGTTGGTATTACGAACATCGAAATTTCATAAAAAGATTATATAAGTAAATAATTATTAAAATATTGCCGAAGGTCTTTAAAATAATAAGAAAGTAAAATCCATTACATTTTTATTTTATTGACAATCTGATCCCAGTTGCAGGCGCCCGTTCAGACTCTCTGGCAAACAGTCCAGGAGAAGTTCAACTAAAAATCCAGTCACCTGACTCTGTACAAAGAAGGTTAGATATGGGTGTGCAGATACTACGAGTCTATAATTTCAACGACAGCGGATAATTCCACTGAAGAGCAATTATCTTGAAAGCTGTTGACTCGAAAGAACCACATGGAAATATGTGCGTAGGGATTACTAGCATCTGTAGAATTATATTTGAGATAAGGGATACTTATCCTCTGATAGTAAAATCCTATGATATCTTGTGATATTAAATCAGTTAAATATAAAGTCACTTTGAAAAAAAATGCTTATGGAAAAAACAAACACTGTTTATTGAGTCTTTCAATTCCTTACATTAAATACGGGTATACTTGTGCTTACAATGTTGTCAAAATTTAAGCAGCGAATAAAAATGAAATTATTTCATCTGAGAAATCATGTTATTTAATACCCCATTTTGTTATGAAAACACTCCCATGAGTGCTCAGGATCGCCTCGTCAGTGATGTTATGACTTGGGGTCATGGCAAGTTTCGGGTCTTCCAACATCATACTTGCTCGCCCAAGAGACCCTACCGAAACAGTACTATTCCGGCAGGCGATCCTGAAACAAAAAGAAAATACGTTTAGCACGCAACAAATGGACTCCTCAAGTAAATACCACTGCTGACCAATCACCACCGACTTATGTCACTTCCTCCTCAGCTAAGACGATACAAAAAAGAATCGACGGCGAGCTCGTCTTTTTCCTTCATCTTAGGTTGACCACGCGGTCGATCCTCATCTTCAACGAACAGTTTGACATAACAGGTAAGTAATGACAAGAAAAGTTTCCTTTCATATGAAGTGTTACTTAAGCAAAAAAAAAGACACCACGTTCGTAGGTCATAAGAATTATGATCAGAAACGCTAATCGCTTTCTGTTCCCACCACACCCATTTCTTCCTTCCTCTAATGCAGATAATATCTTTTCAGTAATTAATAAATAACAGCGGTCGACATTTTTTGCGACCCAAATTTTATTGGCCAATGACCACATGATTCTGTGCGATTTTTCCACGCTGAATATGAAAATCAAGTCCATTTCGCCTTATCACATAAATTTTTCTTAGTACAGATAATTTCTATTTTGCTTAAAATAGACCAAAATATCCCGTTACCAGTGATATGCCGGGGTAGAACTAACCTTAAACGTTATCAGGTTAGAATAACTTCTCATATAAGAAAAAGTATCCTGATAACTTAAAGAAAGCATTTTCAGCATTTTCAGTTAAAAAAAAGGTTTTCCGAAAAATCTCACACAAAATGAAATTAAAAAAAACATGTGTCATTAATTTTTTTGATCAAAACAGACAAAAGAAAATATAAAGGTATACAAAATACATTCATTTTTGTCCAACCAATGGAATAATTCTTCTTTTCATTTGAAATGGTTGATCTCTTTTGATTCTCTAGCAGAAATCAGGCATCATGTTAACAACCCATCTACAAAGTGCCTAGCTAGTTATGACTATCTGATGCTTGGAGGCTATTTTAAGAGCTGATAAAGAAAATTCTAATCTTGGTACTCTCAAATACACTCGCCTAAGACCTTAACAATCTTCACTTATTGATGTTCTTATACATGCTATACAGAAACTGCATGACAATACCAGACCTCCGTAAATTCAAGTGATATGATAAAATCTTATGACGGTTTCAGGCTTAAAGTGAAAACTACTGATAAAACTGAAATCGCTGTTCTTGAATGACTTCTAAAGAGCTTCTTCTATGAAAATTAGAGAGCAAACACAAATCACAAAGTTTTAAAAAGCTAACAACATTGAGAGCACAAGGACATTTTCCAGTGAGGTATCTCTCATAAAATCAAGTATTTTCATGTCAGCTTATCTGAACTGAAATAGCGTTGAATTCATATTAAAGTTATTTGGACATTTTTATTGAATGACAAATCAATTTAACATGACACGAAATGTTTCAACTATGTCACTCGTATATTTAAGCCGTACCATATCCGTGTGAATTAAGAGTTTTGTTCTATTCTAAGCAAAATAGAAAATATGTATACAGAGAAAACCTGATGTGTCGGGGCAAAATGGACTTGATTTTCAGATTTAGTGAGAAAAAAAAACCAGGAACATATGCCCATAGCCCAACAACATTTTGTCGAAAAAAAAGCAAACCGGTGTAATCAAACATTATGGCTAATTAATATACGAGGGTCATTCAATAAATAAGTTGAATTTTTCGGTATAAGGACTTCTAATACAGATAGAAGCTTACTATTTTTTATTTTTTATTTTGTTTTACTTCTTTTTTACATGGATTCAATTTCTTTTGCAGATTAAAAAAAACTTTGAGAGTTTTGGCGATTAACAAAGGTGGCCGACCAAGAAGCATGCTGCAGGATTGAACAGCGGTCAGTTATCAAGTTTTTGGTTGCTGAATGGTGCAAACCAGTTGAAATTCATAGGAGAATGTCACCTGTGTATGGTGCCACATGTTCCAGCCAAAAAATGTCTACAAGTGGGCTAAATTGTTTAAAGAAGGACGGGGCAGTGTTGAGGATGAAGACAGGCCTGGGAGGCCTACAGAAGTGAGGTCTCCTGAGGTGATCGAATCAGTCAATGACCTCATTCAGTCTGACAGAAGGGTGACAGTGGATGACATTGCAAGGACTTTGAGCTTATCTGTTGGGACAAACGCAGGGGTCATCAGTCAGAAGGAGTCATCTTGCATCATGACAACGCAATGCCTCACACAGCAGCCCAAACGGTGCAGACCATCAACGAGCTGGGGTGGAAACTGCTCCCTCATCCCCCTTACAGCCCAGACCTTTCATTCAGTCTTTCACCTGTTTGATTCCTTTGAAAGCGTTATGAGAGGCACGAAGTTTAAAAGTGACGATGAAGTCAAAAGTGTTGTGAGCGACTGGCTGAGACATCAGTCCAAAGTTTTTTTACGCTGATGGAATACGGAAGCTTGTGCACAGATGGGAAAAGTGTGTGACAGTGTTGTGAGACTACGTTGAAAAAAAGTAATCTTCTATCTGTATTAGAAGTCCTTATACCGAAACATTCACCTTATTTATTGAATGACCCTCGTATGATTTCGACTGATTTCTGATTCTTCGATAAATATAACAGAAA
>OZ038482.1:128473231-128500731 GCA_964036315.1 Acanthosepion esculentum | reverse complement strand
AGACGGCTAAATTTAACCGTTTCGACAATGAAAAGGTGGGACTGAGATGCCAACCTAGTAGCACGTTTAAATTCATGCAGATTGAAAATCAGCGAAATTAGCTCGTCGGAGCAGTTACCGTAAAAGTACTTGTAGAAAAGAATGGGAGAAGTGACGTCACGCCATTGAGAAAGCGACTGTTAACGAGATGCCAGATCAGGACCAATCACATTGCATATCCGTCACTGGATTTTGTTGAGGTACTTAAGACGAACAGCAGGAGCTCCAGACCATATATGGCAGCAGTATTCCATGTAAGGGCGAATTGTTGATTTATAGATTTCAAGGATGGACTCGGGAGGTAAAAAAAACGTTCAGGCGTGACACAGAGAACCAACTTTCTTGTGGTAGATGAATCTATTGGAATTCATTATCTACACTGACCATAAGCCTGTGCGGTATGTTTTAAATTCTCCCATTCAGAAAAAAAAAATCCCGTTGTGTTCTCTGGGTATAGCAGGCTACAACTATACAATTGAGTACTTACAAGGTAGGGATAACGTGTATGCAGACTCACTGTCACGGTCGATATATGGGCCTAGAGATAGTTTATTAAAGCAAGTCGACGTAGATGATAGGACATGAGGTTTGCACTATTAATTCGTGTTTTGAAATGTGTCACGAACAAGAAATAAAAAAGAATCCGTCTCTCTCCTACTATCGTAGCGACGGGCATACTCTCCACTTTTGAGACGACCTGGCCTCCTTCTCATTCCAGCCCTTTACATAGAGCTTTGTAACTCGCCTATGCAAAACACCAACAAGCCAGCTACCAATCACAGTTTCCGTGCCTGCCCACCTCCACTCGCTTTGGGGGTGTCAAGTTGAACGACCAACTCATTACAGTTCGAATAACTACGAGGCACGATATCTTGCTACTTACAGGGAAGATTTACACAACTCCCCAAGAGAAAGACCCACATTAGCAGGCATAGACATAAATATGGGTCAAGAAGTAGAGAGAAATATTTTAGAACTCAAGCATAGGATTCAAAAGAGTGAAGCTCGTAAATTAGAGAGCAAAAACTGCATTCTGTTTGATGAAGTTGTGTATTATATTGATAGTCCTCGGGCAGGTTTCTCTTTTTATGTGCCGTGACCCTTCAGAACGGAAGCGATCATGGCTCTCCACTTCCTGTCCCTTTTAGCTCTCAATAAGTTTTGTCCTTTTGTTATTTCTCCCAGACCCTTTTCTGCCATCCATTTGCTTATGTCACACGTTTCATTCCGTTGTCCCACTTTCCCTCTATCCGCCTTATGAGTATCAAATTCTCCAAGGCATCTTTTCTCATTACGTACCCCAGAAATTTCAGTTGCCTCTTCCTGATGTTAAGTATAAGTATTCTCTTTGCGTGTATTCTCTTTAAAACCCCATCGTTGCACCCATGTTCGACCCATGCTATCCTTAACATTTTTCTGTAGAACCATGCTCCTGCTGCTTCGTTATCTCTTCTCTTGAGGAGAGCATCCAACATTCGCTGCCGTAAAGGAGGACATATATCACGTATAAGTTCAGTACTCTTTTCTTTGTTACCAACGAAACACTCCTGTCTCTTAATATTCTGTCTAGCTTTTGGAATGCATCTTTGGCCATCCCAATACGTCTTCGGATCTCAGCGTCGTATTTTCCGTCTTCTCTCAGGACATTCCCCAGATACTTAAATTCCCGCACCTGATAATTTTAGTGTACACGAGCCGTAAATCGTATTTCGGGCAAATCTTTTTGCTGATGATCATGCATTTTATCTTCTTGTAATTTATTCTTACTCCCTTCTTTTCGCTCTCCTTAGCTACATTCTGTAGTTGGTTTTGTAGTTTCCTTTCCGTGTCTTCTATCAGCACTGTGTCATCTGCGTATCTTATGTTGTTAAGACTGTGGCCGCCAATGATGAATCCCGGGAGGATTTCCAGTTCTCTCTGAATTACCTCGCTGAATAGTTTGAAAAATCCGGCGAGAAGACATATCCTTGCCTTACGCCCCTTTCTGTTTTTGTATATCTTCTGAACTCATTTATTATATCTATGCAAGCGTTTTGCTGCCAGTATAGGTTCCTGATTATTCTAATGTCTTTACCGAATATGTCAAGATTGCTGAGCTGCTCTAACAGATTTTTGTGGCGTACTTTGTTGAACGACTTTGCGTAGTCTATGAAACATAGATGCACGTTCGTCTGCATTTTTATTGCCTTTTCTGATAACATTCTGAGCATGAATATCGCGTTCCTTGTTGCAGTGTCTTTAACGAACCGGCCTGTTCGTTTCCTATCTCAGGACTGAATCTGATGCGCGCTCTATTCATCAGAATACGTATGGTGAATTTTGTTATGTGCTCATTAGGCTGATTTTTCGGTGGAGTTCAAATTCATTTGCGCCTGGTTTCTTCGTCTGTGCTATGAAAATAGATCTGTTTGGATCTTCCAGTATATCCTCACTGTTGTAGATTTCATTTATTATTTCTGTACTCTGTGCCAAAATCATCTAAGGCTGTCAGCATCGCTGTTACAATTCCGTCTGGCACTGTCGCTTTGTTTCTATTCAGTTTAGCTAATGTTGCTTCTACTTCGGTTTTTAGAATTTCAGGCTCGTCGGTAATTCTGTGTATTTTCGGTTGTTCTCTTTCATTGTGGAAGAGTTCTCCAATTATATTCGTTCCAGCGCTGAAGATAGCTACGCACATTTATGATGCCTGCATTTGGTCCTTATTTCGTTGCGTAGTTGTCTGTATTCCGTTCCGTATCTTGGCGAAGTTTTCTGTTTCCTTTCATGTATCATTCTGAGCATGAATATGGCCTTCCTTGTCCCAGTGTCTTTAACGAACCCGCACTGTTCTTATCCTATCTCTGGCCTGAAATATATATTCGTTCCAGCGCTGAAGAAATTGTCCTTCTCTTATATGTTATGCAATCTTTTCACGAGCATATCTTCTGCCCTGTTAGTTCCCCTATTTATTTATGCATTTGATGGTAGTACCCAATCTCTCTATTTCTGCACATATTTCGCTTAGCTACGCAAATTTACCCTGCCTGCATTTGGTCCTTATTTTGTTGCGTAGTTTTCTGTATTCCGTTCCGTATCTTGGCAAAGTTTTCTGTTTCCTTTCCTGCATCATGACGATAATCTCATTAGTTGTCCATTCGTCTTTTCTTTTTCGTCCATTCTCCTTCGGGATGACATCTTTTGCTGATATCACTAGAGATTCTCTTAGTATATCCCATTTCGATCTTCCATTTTCATTTTGTCCCTCGTATCTTATTTTCGCCGTGTACAGATTTTTGGAATCAATGAAAGATTTACGGTATAAGCACCAGCCGTGAAAATATCGGTTTGCACAGATCTGTTAGAGCTGCTTAGCAAACTTGACATATTCGGGAAAGATATTAGGATAATCAAAAACCTCTACTGGCAGCAAAACGTTTGCATAAAGATAATAAATGAGTACAGAAGATATACAAAAATAGAAAGGGGCGTAAGGCAAGGATATGTCTTTTTCACCGGACTTTTCAACGTATACAGCGAGGTAATTCAGAGAGAATTGGAAATCGTCATATGTCACAGTGCTGATAGCAGACACGGAAATGAAATAGCCCTTATCATCTAAAAAATTAACCGCATCTGATTTATTCAGCTACATTCGATCCAGTAAGCAGTTGCTGTACAAAACATTTATTAAGCCTAAATTATTTCCATTATTCAGATCCTGTCTAATGTTCACTTACTGCAGCCAGCAGTTATATACAAGTGTCTATTCGTCCGGCAACTATTTCATTTTGATTTGAACACTTTAATTAATCTAATGGAGGGGATTCTTCTAGTTTCTTTGTCTATTATTAAGTATATCGCTTGTTCCTTTAAAAAATTGCTCATTTATTACTTTATTTCTTCTGACCCTGGATCACTACTACTCAGCCCAGGGATTGACCTCACGCATTTCTTCTTTCATAGAGCTCTTTTGACTTGGACTTTAGCTGGACTTGTCAACGTAAATACATTTGTTAAAAGAATTGTTTTAACAAATGTTCTTGCAGTTACAAGTCCAGATAAATGTTTTTTTGCCATGGATGATATGGTCATCTGTATCGAGCAAGTAGTTTGTTTTTTTAAATTATATTGCGCTCTCTTTTGTGAATCAGTTTTAAAATTTTATATTGATAGGATCTACTTACCCACGGATTCCTTTATATATTTATATTTATATATTTATATATATATATATATATATATATATATATATATTTTTATACATTCTTTTTATAGATACAAAGATTTAAGTAAATGCTCTGTTTTATAATAAACAGTATTAATAACATTTACTGGCCTGAATGCCCGAGAAATTTTCATAGAAAATATTCGTTCTCCGACAGGAATCGAACATGTATCCTATACGGAACCGTCATATAGCCTGATGTGCCTTAACCAATTGAGCCACAGAGTATCGTTCTATTAACAGGGTCGATTTTAATCTTTTTAAATTTCAATCCTCCATGAATCTCTCACGTACATTCATATCTGCTCAAAGCGTATCAAAATGTAAACAAATGACGTCACACATTATGAAATGGACAAAGTCTGACAATTATTTTAGGACATTTTTATGTTTAAACATTCTTTTTATAGATACAAATATTTAAGTAAATGGTCTGCTTATAATTAACAGTATTAATAACATTTACCGGCCTGAATGCCCAAGAAATTTTCATAGAAAATATTCGCTCTCCGACAGGAATCAAACCTGTATCCTATACGGAACCGTCATATAGCCTGACGTGCTTTTACCGATTAAGCCACAGAGGATCGTTTGATTAGCAAGGTCGATTTTACGGTTTTTAAAAATGTCTTAAAACAATCGTCGGACTTTGTCCATTTCATAATATATATATATATGTGTGTGTGTGTGTGTGTGTGTGTGTGTGTGTGTGTGTGTGTGTGTGTGTGTGTGTGTGTGTGTGTGTGTGAACGTTTTCTTTTTACAATTGTCATTAATATATAACTATGTCAGGATCATTTACCCAAGTTTATAACATATTGTCGACATGGAGACCGCATGGATAAAAAACGAAAACATATCTTTCATTTATTTTCTACCCATATGCATGGATTTCTATCTTTAGACTCAGACTTTTCATTCTTTCTTAGTCTCTAGCAACGCCAGCCTGTGAAAAGATATTATCACATTATTTTTAAATAAGCACAAAAATGCATACACACGCCATTCACTTTTTCGTTTTCGATCTGATGAAGCATAAAATGGTCGAAATGTATTATCGGAAATTTTTTCTAAACATACTTTCATGAAGGTTTTTTTTTTACAATTGTCATTTAATGTATAAATCTATCGGGATCATTTACCCACATTTTTAACAAACACACACACATTTGTGTGTGAGTATGTTTTTATTTTTGTATGTGTGTGTACACCAGTTTGATTAGATGCCAACGATAGTTTCTCTTTAAATATTTATTATTTAATTCTTCATCATTCTGATTATTTTTTGTATTTCAGGTTCATAGTTAAAAATATATTTTGTTGTGTTTGAGAAAATTCTGCTAGTGTTAGCCATTATAAAAAAAAACTTTGTTTTTTGGGATTTTGTTATATACTCATGACAAAATAAAAAGCAACAATATTGCATTGATCCAATCTTATCAGAATTTTGTAAAGATAGTGCTTGACAGGAGAAATGAATTACGTTTCGGTGCAATACGTATAATCGACTATTTTCCCAGTGCATTTAGCGATAAGTCGTATATATTAGTTCCACTTGATGTTTGGAGTGAATTCGTAACCCACTAGACGCGTCTTGAAGTAGAAAACGTTCATTATGATAATCAAACATTCATTGTTTGCTCGGTGTTTTGGAGGCATTGAATGTTACTGATTGTTACAGTTTTTGGGTACTTTTGTGTACTAGTGAGACAACCAAAATGAGCTGACTCATTTTATAGTTCACCAATAGAAGTGTTATTCAATCAGAGGGCTCAAAATATTCAACAAGACGTGTATAAAGGCGGCCATGTTTTTTTTTCTTCGAATATTCATTGCTAACCTCTGATATCGACGACAGAAGAATTACTGAACAGCTGCTGCTAGTGGTATTGGCGTTGTTTCATTGAACAGATTACGTACTGCGCTGGATTCTATATTCATAGACTATGGCGAACATGGTCAACACTGATAGCGATTGATCAGTTAGAGCTTGATCATAGAAAGAACTAGCTGACACGCTCTGATCATCTATATTCGGGGAGATTCAGCCATAAACTGTTGCACATGCAGACACTACTCAGTGTAAACCATGTATATGAATAAACATGCATATGTTGCAACGATATGAATACAGAACACCAACAGAAAGAAAGAAAATTCCCGGAACTTTTTAAGGGAACAGACTCTTTAATATTTTTGTCAGCGAAAAAAAAAAAGGTTGATTTCGTTAATGGTTCTCTGTTTATTTGCGTCGTCTTAAAAAAATTCCCACATAATAGTTATCAAATAACAATCAAAGCGTGCAGAATCGACGGAAATCGAAACATGTGTAAAATCAATTCTTTTTATTATTTTGGTTACTCGACTATTGATTAGTCAGCAGCTGAGTTTCTATTTTCGGGAGGACGAAGGAGATCGATATTTGAATATATGTTAGTGCAACAAGAGGCTGTCTCAAATGTGCATGCTCGGATACGAACGGGCGACGATTATATTATGTTATATATATATATATATATATATATATACATACATATATATATATATATACATACATATATATATATATATATATATATGTATATATATATATATATATATATATGTATGTATATATATATATATATATATATATATATATATATATATATATATGTATGTATATATATATATATATATATATATATATATATATATATATATATACATACATATATATATATATATATATATATATATATATATATATATATATATATATATATATATAGTGAATGAGCGCTAATATTCGAGTATGCCTCTCTACTAGGGCGGTAACCAATCTCTGTTTTAGATGTCTGCTCAGGCACATTTGTGTTTGTCCAGACCCCTAGAGTGCCCACTTGTGGTTTATAGTGCATCTATGATGAGCGGACATAAGTTACAGTTTCTGGGAGAGAGCGCGTGATCAAGAATCTGAACAAGGCCAGAACTCTCAAACCCTCGGTCACGATGACTTGTAACTTCGTGCCAGCACAACCATCGACGGTCCGCAAATAGATTCGTTTACCCAATTTCACAGAAAAATATTCGGATTACACTGTGGTATGATTTTCAGGCATATTACAAACGTGCCGCATGCTAGATTCGCACCATTAGGCAGATGAATTTCTATCGACACGTGCGCGAGTGTGTAGTAGTAGTAGTAGTATTATGCCGATGAAAAAATTCGTGAGGCAAAAAATTAAAAAAAATAATAATACTGATAATAAAACTAATAATATTTATTGAATATTAGAAATAAGATGAGACAAATGCTATCAACATTTTGGGGAGGGTTATTTTTTTACGCTTGTGCTATATTACTGATAATATCTATGATTTGGGCTAGTCGTTTGCCACGATATAGTTTTGGCTTCGTCGTTTATAGCTGCGATGTAGTGCGTTTTTAGATGATGTTTTGTATTTTTTTGTCGATAAGTTATGCTTATTCACTATTTAAATATAAAATGCGTGGATTTAATATAAAAATACATTATATATATATATATATAAATATATATATATATATATATATATATATATATATATATATATATATGAATAAAAAAGAAAGAACAGTAAGATATAAAATCCGGTGTTCTTATAGATATTTTTATTTTTACACAATAGTGCTCAATGTACATTTACAGAGCATTAATATTATAAATTAATTGATTTAAAATATATTCTTTCGCTACAAAGTGATAACCATGTTTCAAAAATGGCAGCTAAAAGCTTCGAATTTAATTTTGTTATTAAATTAAAGACATTAGTTCTATTTCCTCGTCAAGAGAATTTTAAATGGAACTAATGTCTTTAATTTAATAACAACATTAAATTCGAAGCTTTTAGCTGCCATTTTTGAAACATAGTTATCACTGTATAGCGAAAAAAACATATTTTAAATCAATTAATTTATAATATATATATATATATATATATATATATATATATATATATATATATATATATATATACATTATTTACACTAGCAAAAAATCAATAAAAAAATGAGGATTTTCCTTGTCTGTTAAATTTAAGTAAACTGTTTTAAAGAAAGGTTGCTGCCCAACTATACATATAATCACACTAAAACTAAAGCACTCTATAACATTAAATCATAATATAGCTAAATTGTTCAGTGTAATTTCTCTTTTAATGAAATGCAATTCTTATTTGATGACAAAATAAATTTAGTAATAATGTGTTTGTCCCATGCGTCTTGTTCATATACAATTTATAAAACTTCAGTAAATTAGAGATTATATAAGGCTGTGCTATGAGTCTTTTACTGATCACCGGAATGAAATTCCAACGCTACGATATTGTACCAAAACGTATTCTTTAAATTCGTTTCCTCAAAAAACCGTAACGATTTGGAACAAATATTTTGTGTTGTTATTTATCTTATGAAGCCGTAACTCTCAAATTGAGTGTCATACAGCACTTCTAAACTCGACCCCTACCTAATATATATATATATATATATATATATATATATATATATATATATATATATATATATATATGAACCTAAAGAGCCTGGTAAACCTACATGGATCGTCAGGGCAAGGTGGCCCTGATGATCCGCATAGGTGAAACCTACGTAGGTTTACCTGGCTCTTTAGTTTCATAGTTAGATTTCCTCTACTTAGTGTATTGAGCACTTTACATAGTTACTTTTACTTTACTCGTTTTAGAGTTTTTTTCTGACTCTAAGATTGTATTCTGGACGATTGTCTTCGCCTCAATTTCATGTTCTTGGTTCTTTCTTTTTTTATCCCTTATTTTTCCTTGGGTATTGGTTTGTGCAATTACAAGCCAAAATACCTAAGGTTTTTCCAAACGAGTATAACTATAACTATTTATATTATTACCATATATATATATATATATATATATATATATATATATATATATATATGTATTACAGAATGAATCAGCCCTGAATATATATAAATAGCTTAAATGTCCTCCTATCGTGCGGCATTTTAGCCAGTTCCAGCTGAGGTCACTTGATTGAGCTTCGGCTTATTCAAGAGCTTGAGAGTCTCTAACTCTTTGTATATTCTCAGGACTAGTAGGTCTCCTGGCTACCATTTGATCTCAGTTTTCATTTACACGGAACGTTCTCTTCCTCACTTGGCTCTTTTTATTGTAATATGGGACTTTGTTGGCGGAGATTTCTTTTTGTAAGGCATACTGCTGCCTTATGCGATAAACAACAATAAACTACAGAAGATCTCAAAATCGATCGCTGCATTTAAGCATTTCGTCAATATTTTAGCTTACCTTTTTAACTTTCAACGATAATTCTTCTCCCACAACGTCACATGAAGACATTTTCATGTACGTAGGTTATTACTTTCTGAACACACAATTAATTTTATTTCATGGGAGACTTTTGCTGGATTTCGCAATTAATTTCAATTATTTCCAAATTTATCACCAAGTTATGAAAATTATTATCGTATAAAAAACGCCCCCAAAAAATCACGTAGAGAAATCGTCGAAAACAATTGGCAGTAATAAAAACTCAGGAATCAGGAATCCCAAAATTTAGGATTGGGGTCGGGATCTGGTCCGGAATGTTTTGAATTTGCTCACGGAGTCGGCCTGATTACAAAATAGTATAATATGTTGGGCTACAACCTCTAGGAGTAAAGTTGAAAAAGTGTGAGACATTGACATTCGGGTTTCTTTATATAGATGAAAAATGAATGAATTTATTTGGTACAGTATAATAGAATTTTTAAAAGCATTTTTTTGTTGTAAAAGTCATTGTCGAGCTCATGAGAACCAGCAATTGAGGAGCCTTGTTATAGGGGAAGAATTGTAATTCTCGTAACCAAGTGGATAACCGACAGTATGTGAGTAGACCTTAGATCATGCATTACGATTCTTTTGTGTATATTATCATGTCCAATACAAAAACGGAGATATAAACGATTGTATAATGCAATTTTGCGCATATATTCAAATATACTTATATTCGCGTACATTTTTCCACTCTGTGGTTGGTTCGCTTAATGTTTGGTATTTACATTCATTTCTGACCTATTTACCCTGTTCATTTTAAAAAATATATATATTTATCTATTATTTGAAAATCCATTCGTCGTTGCGTTTGTCTTTCATTGAGCGTGATTTTTTTTAAATCTGCATATTGCTTTCATTTCGCCATTTTTCATTTTAGTGGATGATTTCTTATCTGTCATTTGTTTTTTTGACTTTCTGCGTTTTGCATTTTTTTTTTACTTCAAATTATTTTTCCTACTTTACGTTTTGCTCTGTAGTTTTTTCTTGTCGATGTCCACAACGTGTTTTTCTTTTGTATTTCGCCTTTCTATTTCTTTTATTTCATAAACTTTCTTCTTCTCGATAAAATTACATTAATTTTGATGTAGTTTCTACGACGTTGTTTATTTTCAATTTTCTTTTACTTTATGTTGTTAATTGCTACCCTTTCTTCCTCATTTAGAATTACTCTTTCCTTTTACTTTTGTCTTTCTAAATTCCTAATCTTTCTTTCTTTCTTTCCTTCTTTCTTTTTTCCTTCTTTCTTTCTTTCTTTGATTCCGTGTTAGTTTCTTTTTATTATTTGTTTCTTCCTTTGATAATTTGTTTTTCGGTTTTTTTCTTTCTTTCTTTAATTCAAATTCTTTCTTTCTTTCTTTCTTTCTTTCTTTAATTCAAATTTCTTCTTTCTTTCTTTCTTTCTTTCTTTCTTTAATTCAAATTCCTTCTTTCTTTCTTTCTTTCTTTCTTTGCTTCTTTCTTTCTTTGATTCCGTGTTAGTGTCTTTTTATTATTTGTTTCTTCCTTTGATAATTTGTTTTTCGGTTTTTTCTTTCTTTCTTTAATTCAAATTCCTTCTTTCTTTCTTTCTTTCTTTCATTCAAATTCCTCCTTTCTTTCTTTCTTTAATTCAAATTCCTTCTTTCTTTCTTACTTTCTTTCTTTCTTTCTTTAATTCAATTTCCTTCTTTCTTTCTTTCTTTCTTTCTTTCTTTCTTTGCTTCTTTCTTTCTTTGATTCCGTGTTAGTGTCTTTTTATTATTTGTTTCTTCCTTTGATAATTTGTTTTTCGCTTTCTTTCTTTCTTTCTTTAATTCAAATTCTTTCTTTCTTTCTTTCTTTAATTCAAATTCCTTCTTTCGTTAATTCTTTCTTTCTTTCTTTAATTCCGTATTATTTTTCTTTATATTATTTGTTTCTACCTTTGATAATTAGTTTTTCGCTTTTTTTTCTTTTTTTTTTCAAATTCCTTCCTTCCTTCCTTTCTCTCTTTGAATCCGTTTTAGTTTCTGTTTATTATTTGTTTCTTTCTTTGATAATTGGATTTCCCTTTTTTCTTTCTTTCTTTAATTCGAATTCCTTCCTTCCTTCTTTCTTTCTTTTTTTCTTTCTTTCTTTCTTTCTTTGATTCCGTTTTAGATTCTTTTTATTATTTGTTTCTTTCTTTGATAATTAGTTTTCCCTTTTTCTTGAATTCAAATTCATCCTTTGTTTCTTTCTTTGTTTCTTTGTTTCTTTGTTTCTTTATTTGTTTGTTTGTTTCTTCCTTCTTTTGTTCGTTACTTTTATAATTCCTTCTTCTACTTCGAATTCCGAATTACTGCTTCTTAATTTCTTCTTTTCTTTTCTTTCTTTTTACATTTTCTTTCTTTTTTTCTTTCGTTGTCTTTGTTGACTTTTCTTTATTGTCTGTTTAAATTTCCTTCTTTGATAATGATTTTAGATTTCCCAGTTTTAGATTTTATTTTTTTTCCTACCCCCCACCAACTAATTTCCTCTCACCAAATCTCTTTCACCCACATCCTGCATTCACGTTCTCTTTCACTTTACTTTTCTCCCTCTCTATTTGACGCTTTACCTCTTCTTTCGAGAGTTTCGCAGCCCCCCTTCCCAACTTTCTCAAATGATTCATGTTATTTCTTTTCTTTTACCCCAGGGCATTAATCAGAATTTCTCATCAGAAAGCTGTCTTCGACTGGTGGACAACCACAGCGTTATTGCGCTCGATAGCAGCATGGTATTTGCTATTATTCCAACAGAAAAGTGGTTCTCGCCACGCACTGGACATCTCTGTGACATCTGACTGTGTCAACGGATCTGGAAATCTTTCGCTTGAAGAAATATAACTTTTCGGCTTCCTGGTTATCTTATTAAATACGACGTTCACACTAAAGTCTATATTCAACTGAAAGAATAAAAAATCTGCAATGTTATCCGTCCTGACCTGGCATCTCGCTTTCCTACTGCCACGATTTCTCTTCCCTGTGCCTTTCTATACATATTTCCATGCCAATTCTTTTAATGAGCTTTCAATATTGGTACCTCGACCGCATCTGTTTAAGCGTACTACGGTGGGGGTAATGGATAGCGGCTCGGATTGAGGAATCGGAGAGCCGAGTTCGAATTCCAGTTGAATTCATTACATTCACTAACGTGCTATTACCCTTGGGGAAGGTATGAATACTCTTCTTCTCCCGCCAGCTATGGGTAAATAGCAGGGTAGACTGGGTTCTATAGCCTTGGATGCCGAAAAGATGCCGAAAGAAATGGCAACCTACTGCGGGAAAAAATCTGCCTCGTTAGTCATGTATCGAAAGGTACATGATCGCCTAAGCGTGTATCACGCATGGCACATAATGAACTGACTAGATTGCGAACAAAGTTTCGTCGTTTAACTATTGAATTAGCTTCATTTAACCGTATGTTGTATTTTAATAGTTTCTTTTTCTCGCACTACTCACCTGAGGAACTCTCTTCCGGTTTATTGTTTCCCTGACACCGAGGATCATCAAAAATTTAAATGCTTTCTCACAACCCTTATTCTATTGTCTTTTCCTTTCGATAATGTTTTATTTTCTCAGTAACTCCCTTGTGTCTTAGTGACACCGTCGTCTTACTTGGGGTGAAATGAGAAAAATGAAAAATTTACTTAAATAAGGTTAAATTTTAATTGCTGAAAATTGATTATTACTAAAGACCTATCAAATGATGGCTATCACACATGTCGCAATATTTTAAATATAAAAAAAAACTATTTTAAAAAATCAATGTCCATCAAACTAGTCTTTTTTCCTTTAGTTTTTTTCAAGAAAAATTCTGCGGTACTATAATACTTTTATCCGAATACCTAACTGGCAATAAAACTTCAATAGCTGACTGATGCCTCATTGTAGCGTATTTAATATTTATCCGTATTTTACGAAATCAAGTTCCACGGTATTACGCATTCCCCTAAGTGAATCCACAAACATCTTTTCTTAGATAATCTAGAAGCACAGTTTATATTCATAACTTTAACTACTGTGTCTCTTCGTAAACAATGCATCTAAGGATATATTATATTGTCACATGTATGCTTTTATTATACTGTCTTGTGTTTGCTCTTATGAGATTGTCTTTATATTTATTTATTATTTTTGTGTATTTATATTCGAAAGTAACTAAAATTGCCCTCTTCTCGTTTTCGAGTATGGTGACTAATTCCTGTTGAAAACGCATGCTCCGAGTCATTTGTTTTTCTTCAACACACAAAGAAACCACACGTGGATTATATTAAAACTATGTTAAATTAACCTTAGTTACAATTTCTTGAAAATAGAGCATAATCTTCTGTGATTAACAATATAGACATGGCCAGTACCCTGAAACCCTCGATCACAATGATTTATAACTTCGGACCATCAAACCGTCAATGATTTCTGAAGAGTTATGTCTACCCGATTTCACTCACAAGGCTTGGGTCAACCTATGGCATGGCTTTCAGTCATTGGATAATACTGCCCCACACACAGAACGTCTATCCGGGCAGATATTATGAAGAAATAACCTCTTTGAAAATTTGATCATGATGTGATTCGATCATGGATCTGATGATTCAGAAGAATATAATTCTAACCATTCGGCAACGTACCAATATTATGTGCACGAAAATACCCAAGGATATTTGCAGATCAATGACTGTTTAAGTTCTCCCAGACGCGATATGGCTACAAATAATAGCATTTGATTATATCTTATTAATTGGATTTGCTTTTGCTTTTTATGGTGACCATATAATAAACTGTCCCTAAACTACTGACCTTGTAACATTTGCTGCGTCGTTACCGTACTGATAGTCACTTTGGAATGCTTTGAATCTCAGTAAAATGTAAACGGAATTGATGTTGAAGATATGATCAAATATAGTTCTCGAACAATGGATTTAAAAAATGGCTGTAGAGGTTTTCTACGCCGTGACAATAAAATATAGAAAAGTGTTGCAGCATAATGTTTTGTCTGTGTTTTCCTTTTAAGGAAACGTAGCACTGTTTAATGTTTTCTTTACACGTTATTATACAGAACAGTATAAGTGCAATTATACGCAATTACGATATTATTTCCTGATGTACTGTTTTTCTTTTGCTAACAAATAATCGCTTTTGTTTTTATTTTTCAGTATTAAAGCAAGAACATTTCCGAATATAGGCGTATCTATAATATAGGATAGGTCAACAGTGTAACCAGGCCCGGCAGTACATACGCTAATTTTATATCTCGTGTATAATGAGACCGTCTTAAAATTAATTAAGCGGTGGATCAAAGAAGATGACCATGGCAAGATCTAAATCCACATGACATTGAAGCAGTTTATTGGAGAATTAAAACGGTAAGGCTGAAAAGATTGAAATCTGATTGCAGATTATTTAAAGACAAAAATATATATTTTGTGTATTGTAAGAATGTTTTTTGCGTTAATTTACTGATACATGCCCTGCTAATTAACCCAAAGGTAGATGCATACCTTCACCAATAGTATTTGCGCGTAAGGGAATATAACAGACTCGACTGAGATTGGAACCCGGCTCTCCGATTTCCAATTCCCAACCTTAAAAAGCCGCAAATCAAACTTACAGCGCTTGGAAAATCCCAAGCGATCACCCATCGAGGTAGTCACCCTAATCCTGGAACGCATACACTGATTTCACCGGCGGTCGTTACATTACGTTCTAAATGATGCATTTTATGCAGACACACAATAACTGAACATCTTAACAGTGTCGGACACAGAATATTTAATAGTATGCTATATATTTTGCTACGTAATGTCTTCGGACAATCAGTTACACCTTTGTGCAAATTTCTTAAAACAACTGATTTAGTTTCCTTTCCTCACAATACGCTCAGTTTTAGACCCGCTGGAGTGACAGGGTGGAATCAATTTCTATTTTCTTCTCAGATTCGGTCATTTGCAATGGTGTTCAGCAATATGAATATATTTTCGCGATTTATGATGAAATCTGTTTGGCCTTGAACAATATTGCTTCATCCGTGATTGCATCAGATATTTATCACGCCCAGACACTTTTGTCTCGGATGTCGATCAGTTGTCTCACAGCTATTATCTGTGATGGGATTGGACTGGAATTCGAACTCGGCACTCTGATTACTCAATCAATATATATATCCTTTTTATTTATTTATTTTTATATATATATATATATATATATATATATATATATATATATATATATAAATAAATAAATTTTATTTATTTATATATATATATGTATGTATATATATATATATATATATATATATAAATAAATAAATAAAAAGGATACGGTGGAGTAATGGATAATGGATATAATATATATATATATATATATATATATATATATATATATATATATATATATATATATATATATATAATATATATATATAATATATATATAATCTCTTTAACTGCATATATATATATATATATATGCAGATAAAAAAAATAACATATATCTCTTACACATAATCTCTTTATCTGCATATATATATATATATATATATATATATATATATATATATATATATATATATATATATATATATGCAGATAAAGAGATTATGTGTAAGAGATATATGTTAATTTTTCTGCATAAATGTCAACATATATTCGAAGTGCAATTCTTTCCTCACTAATAAAATATTCTTCTTTCACTTACGCAAGCAAACTTTCAAAAGAAAGAAGAAAGGGATTTCAGCTGGAATAAATCAGAAAGAATCATGTTCTGTTCTTGTCTACTTCAGCAAAATAAGATTACTTGGCGTGTAAGGAAAAGAAGAGACATTTTATTTAGAATATCTTATTGCGCAATAAACGAACATCAGAAGCGACAGGGAAAAACAATAGCAAGACAGTTGCATAAAATATACAAATATTTACGCTAAGTTGCTGAAAGTATTCAGTCTGACCCACTTTACGAAATCTGACAAGATTTCATCTTTAGGACGGACCAAGAAGTTACTTGCGCGCATTCTAAGTATATTTGGTCAAACATCTAATGGAAATAAATAACTCATAAACGAAAGTAAGTATATTACTAGAAAAAAAAAAGACAGTATTGACCATGAGTCGGTTATTGAATATGCATTACTGGATCTATAATGAATGAACGAATTGTGTTATTTTAAATTCTCTCAGCAAGTTTGTTAAACAGAGTTTAAACAGAAAATAATAATGAAACATGGAAAATTCTTATGAATAACTTAATATTTCTACAGATGGCTGCATGTTTCGTCTCTATTTTTTTTATCTGAATATTACTTTAAATTTAAACTATCGCAGAATTGTATTTTTTAACAAGGAGGTAGCTGTTTATTTCAGGTTTTTGTCAGATTGTCAGCTTGACTGACAGATGAAAGGTTTTTTCTCTAGTGGGCATATCTGAAAACATTCTTGAGGAATATAACCGATGATGAGTTATCATTCTCTATTTATATTCGGACAATTGTCCTCATCTTCTTTTTTTCATCACAACGTTTCGCTATCCTGCCACAGGTGTATATTGATCTCGCTACCCTATAGAGAATTCGGAACTGAAACCTTCATTTAATCTACGTGGGTAGATTGTTCTTGTTCCACCGTGTATGTCTAGTGTTATTTAGTACTGTTCATTTATTTCTTGCCTGTTTAAATACCTCAAGAAAACGCCATATCTAAGGTTTTAAATTATTTTTTTAAAATGAAAAATCATTCCTGAAGCTTTTGTTTAATTTCAAGCTAATAGATTAAGTTTAATAAGTAACATTCTTTGCATTATTTCAAAACTAATATAAATTGGATAGAACGAGTTTTTTTCTTTTGAAATCGTTTATAATCGCTGATTTTAGCGATATTTTAGCCATCTCTCACCACGTTATTAAAGTGTCTTTCGAAAATAAATATACCTTTATAGAACTTTATTTGAGAAATATTAGCTTTTTTACAGTTTAATTAATCGGATTTGAAGCAAATAATAATCTCATTAAATTTAAAATATCCCAGAATTGTTTTTTTAACACGGAGGTAGCTGTATATTTAAGATGTTGACAGAGTGACAACTTGACTGACTGAGGGAAGTTTATCTAATCTTTTTTCTACGTTGGACATATCTGTAAAAATTACTTGAGGAATATAACATGAGAGCATTTTTTATATATTTTTTTAACTATCCACTAATTTTAAGAAATTAACGAAATGTTCTCTGTAATCTAATGTTTTATTAGATTTTAAGTACATTGGCTTTTCTCATTATTTGCGTTATGTTCTCGGTGCGACTTTACCTGATTCTTACGGTGTATTTGTAGAATATCATATGGAGTGGGTTTGATGGGAGACGTGTTTGAGTTTAATGAATATTTTCCAACCTTTGTTATTACGTTTTTGTTGTACAGTAGATCAAATCGTATGATGTTTCTTTTGTTGTTGACTTTTCTGTAGTGTGTGGTGAGTATGTGAGTATTGCTGTTTCATAATCTTTCTTATAAAAATGCCAAAAGGACGAAAGCCCAAAGACATACAATTTGGCATGCAAACATTTTCCAACCACATGCCAGCAATAATCAAACAGACTCCACAACCAAATAACCGAAGTTATTGTGTTGGCGAGCGAAAAAAAAAATTTTCGTACGAGTCCGTACTCTTCGTCGTCAAGTTGTATTGACGAGAGATTTTTTTTTTCGTGTGGATCCGAAATCCTCGTTGCCAAGTTGTTGTGGATTCCGGGAATGGAATCCTGTACAAATTAATAAACAACGCCAGTAATTGAGATAGAAAAATAAGTGTATTAAACGTAAGAATACAGACTCATCTGACAATTATTCCAGTGTAACCATCTTAAACAAAGCCAAGAAATATTGTCAAACAGCCCTAAAAGATAGTGTATATATATATATATATATATATATATATATATATATATATATATATTTATTTATTTTAGAATTGGACATAGTCCGACAATTTATTTAAAGACATTTATATTATGTTTAATGTTCTTTTTATAGATACAAGTATTTAAGCAAATGATCTGTTGTTTATAATAAACAGTATTAAATAACATTTACCGGCCTGAATGTCCGAGAAATTTTCATAGAAAATTTTCGCTCTCCGACAGGAATCGAACCTGTATCCTATACGGAACCATCATTTCGCGTGATGTGCCTTAAACGTTCGGCCACAGATGTGCCTTATATTATTATTATTATAAAAAACAGAGCATTTGCTTAAATACTTGTATCTATAAACAGAACGTTAAACATAATATAAATGTCTTTAAATAAATTGTCGGACCTTGTCCAATTCAAAAATATATGACGTCATTTGTTTACATTTGATACGCTAGAGCAGATATGAATAGAAGAGATTCATGGAAGATTTAAGTTTAAAGATAGTAAAATCGACCTTGCTAACCAGACGCTCATCTGTGGCCGAACGGATAATGCACATCACGCGGAATGATGGTTCCGTATAGGATACAGGTTCGATTCCTGTCGGAGAACGAACATTTTCTATGAAAATTTCTCGGATATTCAGGCCGGTAACTGTTATTTAATACAGAGCATTTGCTTAAATACTTGTATCTATAAAAAGAACGTTAAACATAATATAAATGTCTTTAAATATGGACATTGAGCTCAACACCAGCAATGACAGTCTGTTTCATGTTTGAACTCGATTTTCAGGATAAAAAAAATATTTATATATATATATATATATATATATATATATATATATATATATATATATATATATATATATATATATATATATATATATATAAAGCTTATAGACAAATACATAATAAAAATGGAGAAAGACAAAAGCCGCCCGAAATACACTGAACAGATATAAAATTCGCCTTCCTTAAAGATAATGCTGGCTTTGATTTTGAATCATTTTTAGTAGAAATTCTCTCTTATTTTTCTGTCTTCCTCAATAGTGTTACTTTGTAACGATTCTAAATTGTTCCTTATTTGTCATGAGATTAAATTTGAAGAAATATTCTTGTATCAGTTACTTGTTATAATAGACATCGGGTCGGAACGATAAATCGAAGATCCGATTTCGAATCACAGTCCAATTCATTACATTCACTTACGCGCAAATACCCATGGCAAAAGTATGAATTCATCTCATAGGGTTTCTTAGCATAAAATACCCTATATACATTGTTGTAGGGCAGACCCCTTGTTACACGAGATGGACTCGTCCAAAGTAACTTATACTGACAGAGACAATACCTGCGGGTTGAGATACGTTGAGTCAGGGTGAAAGATACGGAGACAGTACACAGGGTGTTCACAGAGATTTAGACGAGAGTCCAGAGAGAGAGAGAGAGAGAGAATTACGGCTTCATTTACAGAGACTTGTACATATACTTTCTACTAACCCGCATTTCTGGACTACTAATTTTCACTTCAAGTCTGTATTGTTATGTTTAATACACTTATTTTTCTATCTCAATTACTGACGGTGTTTATTTACTTGTGCAGGATTTCATTCCCGGAATCCACAACATACATATAAGTATAATATATATATATATATATATATATATACATCTATATATATATATATATATATATATATATATATATAGTGCTGTTCGATAAAAGTGACACACCTGATTTTTTTTATTAAATGTTCTCATTTCCGATGAGACGAAAGTTGAGCTTAATTCAAAGGATAAGCGATCTAAAATCCGAAGAAGAAGCTTTGAAATATCTTTGAATTTAGCAGTAAGTACTATCAAGCATCCGTTCAGTCAAATGTTCTGGGGGATGCATTTCTTTTCATGGAACTGGTTTCTTAAAACCTATTGAAAAGACCCTCAGGAGCGAGCAGTACAAGAGAAATTTAGAGTCTTTTCTCCTCCCTTCTGCTGAAAGGGTGCAAATCGACTCCACCATGCACATTTTTATGCAGAATAATGCTCTCTGTCACAAATCAAAATTGATGAAGGAATACTTTGATGAGAAGCAGGCGAGTTTTATGACATGGCCACCCCAATCTCCTGACCTCAACCCCATAGAAAACTTATGGATCATTATAAAGTACAGACTCGAGAAAGCAGTTGGGCAACAAAGAGGATTTGATTGTGAAGTTCATATCCGAATTGAATTCCATGCATGGAGATGAGATTTGCCAGAACCTGATCAAGTCAATGCCAAAAAGGGTTGAAAGGTTATGGAAAATAAAGGAGGACTAATAGATTATTAAATATTTTGAACTATATTAACCATTATAAATAAATGAAACCTCTATTATTCTTTATTTAAAGCTGTTCGGTTATGTTTCTATTGATTACTAGTTGCAGGAAATAAGTGAGTGACTTTTTGTTGCACAGAGTTTTTCCCTAAATCTCATTTATATCCAAAATTATAATTATCAATAGAATAACTTAGGGTGGGTAAACTTTTTTACTAGGTGGTCGGGAAGGGGTATTTATATTAGTAGGATTAAAAATTAGTTTGACCTAAAAATCAATAGGTGAAAAAACTTTTAAGTAAAAAAAAATCAGGTGAGTCACTTTTAGCGAACAACTATATATATATATATATATATATATATATAGACATACAGATATATACATATATATGTATGTAGACATATATATATACATACATATATATATATATATATGTATGTATGTAGACATATATATATATGTATGTAGACATCCACATATTTGCTTATATATATATATATATATATATATATATATATATATATATATATATTTGAAACCCTATATACATATATATATAATATATATATATATATATAAATAATACCCACAAGTGATCCGTTAAATGATGCTGGATAGTGGGTCTATATATATATATATATGTATGTATGTAGACACACACACACACACACATATATATATATATACATACATATATATGTATATATATATGTATGTATGTAGACATCCACATATTTGCTTACATATATATGTAGGTAGACATATATATATATATATATAAATAATAACCACAAGTGTTCCGTTAAATGATGCTGGATAGTGGGTCTTTGACGGGCTGGGTGTTATTTTCAAGTAAATGCAGAACTTAGTAGAACTGATGCGTCGATTGCGCTTCGATGTTACCAACAGTGGGTAACTAAATATTCCTACACGATCTCACTAATTTCTGGATGTCCACGTATTAGAAGCTTGTTATGCTCGATGTATTGTAAAAGTAACACAGCTGCAGGCTGCATTACGTCCACAGCAAAGATCAGAGCAAATGTGGTCCTAAATGCGCTTGGATGAACCCTTAGAAATCCTTTACATGCTGGAACTCCATAGGCATTATGGACACTTTGCTGTTGCTCTTTTGAAGTCGGCATTTTGCAGTTGTTTTGTCGCAATCCGATGTGTATTCGAAGAATAATCAGTTTCAGGAAGAGGTTTAACGGTTCTAAATACAGAAAAAAACCCAGAATAAACATATTTTATTTTATAAATAATTCACTTCGGGAACAGAATATCGAGTTTTGTTTATAAGTACTTACAATTGACTATGTTATTGTATATTTTACGAGAAAACATGTTTAAATTGGTATTTTTAAATAATTATATCACATAAAAAAGGTTGAATCCAAAGAGGATTGTACTAACACAAAATAATTTTTATAGTGAAATGATAGTTAAATTAAAAATTTAAATATTTTTATATCACTTCGTAATTTCTTCGCCCTTCTTTCTTAAATGGTGATCCACTGCTGTTTGCCTTTGGACACATGATTTTAAAATTAATATTAATTTTTTTCTAATCGAAATATCATAGTAGTGCTAATCTGTCATTTAATAAACATTTAAAAGAACTCAATATTCAAGTGTATTAAATAATATCTTATCAGGAAACAAAGGATAGGAAGATGTGGAGAGTCATGATCACCGACATCTTAAAGGGACGCATGACATTGAAGAAAAATGTTAACAAAAGCCCCTTATTTTCACAAAATATGTATGTCAGCTGTCATTCTCTGCTTCTAAAGCGTCCTTCTTTGTTTCCATTTTCTTTCAGACTACTGCTTTACTTGCGTTTTCAGCCCCTGATAGTCTCAGTATCCTTCTGTAGAACTACATTTAACAAAATCGGTCAGCTCTCATTATCATATTGGAGGACTGATTTTACATAACAGTTCAGCATTCTTTTTTTTTTGTTGTTTCTAACGAATTTCTCCTGTTTTTTTAATACTTTGCTTAGCTTTTGGAAGACATCGTTCACTGTTTCAATGCGCTTTCGGTGCCATATTTTCTGTTCTCTGTTAAAACAGCGCACGATCTAAGCAAAGTAGTATATTATAGCGTTCATCAACGAAAGTTAAACTAAATGAATTAACTTATTATTCAGAGGCCGAAAAAAATCTATTTTTGATGCAGGAAAAATAAGATGGACACTACTCAATATTCAGCCGTAATTGCTCTGGCGAAACAAGCTCTGTTATTGCAGAAATTTAAATATTTATATCTATAGTTTTCCCTTCAGTCAGTTCAGTGCTATACATGATACAAGCTTGGGTGATCATGTCTCTTTTGATTTATCACAGGCGTGGCAGAAGGTTGCTGTTTCTTTCTGCGGTAGTCTTGTTGCCAACCATGTCTACAGGACTGTTTCTGTCCTGCTATTCTCTGGACGGGAAGGAGATGGATTCTTACTGGGTATTTGCGCGTAAGTGAATGTAATGAACCTGACTGTGATTCGAAATCGGCTCTTCGATTTATCATTCCGAGTCGGTGTCTATTTTACCATAATTGTCTCTTACGTCTCTCTAATGTCAAATGTTGAAAAATTCTCGGCTTGTCACACTTCCCAAAATTTGACCAAATAGTTTCTATTTGAATTTCTGGGATGACGAACAGTCATTACTTGCATTATTTATTTGCGGGGTATTTTTGTTAGTATCACAAGGATTCGGCTGCTCAACCTTCCGGCTTTCTTTGGGTGTTTGTTGATCCGTGTAAACTTCAGAAATTTTTGAACTGAAAACTTTATTTAATTTAACTTGGCGGATTGTTCTCGTACCGCTGCCCATGCTTGGGCATATCGTGTCTACTTCTTCTTGACTACTGCTGAGTTATAGCTTGTCTCGTTTCCACGGAGTTCAAATACCTACACCCCGGTCTAAGATTTGAATTCTTCAGTTATTAGGTCACCAAAGTTGCGACCTTTATTTCAATTATATGTAGGACAGCTCGTTACGAAAAACATGGATCCGAACACAACACAACATAACTGCTGCTGATTATTGCAACGGCTTCCTTTCATATTTGACTGTATTGGCAGCGAGGCTTCCCTTTTCTCTGTGACTGATCCTGTATCGGTTGAAGCCTTGCTTTTTTTTTGTGAGTTAAACTGTTGTTTTGTTTTATTTTTGTGACATAGTAATGATAAATTCGATCTATGTGGCCGGCAATGTTTCATCGTCATCAAAACTGTTTCGATTTGAGGTCATGAATTAAAATGTTCTCTCATCTAAATGACATTGTATACTGATTCGACAATATTTTTCCAGCCTTCTCTGTCCTCTGCGAGTTTTCGGATTCATTGCAGATCTTCCTTCATTGTAAACTTCTCCAAACATTCTGCCTTGTTCTTTGAATGTTTCAGTTCAGCGTTGTAACTATGGTGGTTCTTGGATGACCTCAGAACTTTTTGAAGTCAGTTGTTTCAAAGTAAAACTCCATGGTTTTGTCTTTCCCATTATGCCACGTCTTAAATAAGTAGTTACTGCTGCTCAGTTACTAGAGCAGGTATTAACTACTCTGCCAATATGTGTAATCGGTTTTAATGGAAGCGGGGCGAACAATAACTGAGCAGTTTTAAATTATATATCGAGGTAGTCCTAGATGTGTACAGAAAAACGCGACTAATTCACCCCCACCCCGTAGATCACATCAGTTGTTCATTTAAAAATTCCCCGACTCGATAAGCACGTGAAAAAGACCGGGGGATACAGTGAAATCGTTGTGATAATAACAACAATGGTAAGGACAATACGTCGCATGTCAATGATATAAATAACAGAATTGTTTCTTCGAGTCTTTGATCAGGCCGAGAACTATTCAGAACAACCTCGTGGGTTATCTTGTAGTGACTTTCTAAGCGTTGATTAGATGTATGGAAAACTCAGTGAGAATTGAACTCGCTACTAAGTTGTAACTGATCTAGCGAGACAAGCTCAGTAACTTTTACACCACGGAAAGGTTTTGTAATATGGATCATATAAATAGTCTTCTCCTTAACCAATTCAACGCCAATTATTTTTTAGACGAAATTTTTTATTTGTTTTTTTAATATAGTAACTAAGAAACTGATCTACCTTGAATACCAAAGCTGTGATTAACAAATCTACCAGATGTATGAGTTGACAACTGGTCTCATTTCAAGCACAAAAGAGAATAAAAAGAATCAACATCGATGTATATACACGTCTGGAGCTTGTTCTTGAAAATTATGTTCTAGACGTGTTTATCTGTTTGAAAAAGACACTTTCAGTAAAACGTGTATACATGGCGACGCCGGGAAAGGGTTAATACATTTCATTTTGGGAAACAATTTTGTAATTTCTAATTAAGACACGTTTAAACAGATTCCTTAAACATTATTTTCAAAAAGTAAGATTTCCTGTTAACCCAATATAGAAAGTAATGATTAATTGGTTGATGAGATGAGCGCTAGTCCCAATGAAATAAAAAAAAAGACAATCAAGTCGAAGATCTTTCTGCTCTGCTATTTCACCTGCGACAGACATCCAAAATAACTTTGGAATTAAATATTCGAAATCCTAACCTTTATCTGGCATTGCAAACCGTACAAGGAAGTCAATGGGAAATATTCGACGACTTAACAAACCGAATGCTACTCGAAAATAAAGGAACCGAATTCTTTTTTGTTGGCAAATGATTTGAAGAATAATTTGTGAGTGAAAATAAAGCGAAAATATTTCACTTATTTGGACTGACAAGAATTTGAATCACCTTAGGAAAATCGTACCAGAGTAAATATCGGATTCTTTTGTACGTTGTTCCCACCCTACGATGGCGTTCAGAATATCAATGAATTTACATAAGACAAATAGATTTGTTTTGAAAAAATAATGGGAATGCGATGTTCTCGTTAAAGTTTAAATAAATAACCATTGCCTAAATAAATATGTTAAGAAAATAGAAGAAAGGAGTAAATAATTAGTTTGCTTTTTATTTTAGAAAAAACACAAAACAAAAAAAAAACAATTCATTATATGGGAGATGGAGTGTCAAGATTTTACAAAAGAGAGCATTTCAAACTTCTGTACAGAAATAATAACTAAAGAAAATGAATTACAATGTGTTTATATTTATTTTCTGTGATCTGTAAAAGACGATTGCTTGTAAATCAGGGGTTCTCAACCAAAGGAGAATTCCCTTCAGTGGGGGATTTTAGGATTTCAGTGGGGGGATATCTTTAATGGGTTATTTAATACCAAAAAGATTTTAGTTGCTGATAATAATTTTTCTCCAAAAACGTATTGCTCGTAATAATAAAAAATAATGTATTGCTGGCATGAAAACCTATTTTAACACGTTCATAGTGTTTGACCCTAGTTTGGTGGTTAAGTAGATGGGACCCTAACAAGTGCTACTACTCCGGTTCAGGGGGGAACTGGGGACAACAGCAATTAAGTGTTGGTTCCGCATTCCTCAAAACCTCCCGATCAGTGGTTTTGCTGCTTGGTGTAGTTTATCATCTTAGCCAGGACGTCTCAATGGGAGTGGAGGCATACCCCTCTGCAGGCGTGCAGTCGGCGCATTCTGAAGCCCCAACCGATAGTGCATCCGGCTATTCGTTTCCAAGCAGATCTTTCTTCTTGTTAATTAATGACTGTGTCAGACAGCTGTTCAGGCACATTTTGTTCAGCTAGGCTGAGTAGAACTGTGATTTCTGGCAAACTTCATATTATATGGCGCGATCAACATTTTTTGAATAAAGCCAGACAATCAAACTGTCGGTTACGATGACTTTGTGTTTGCACAAGCATTGGCGGCTTCACAATTTAATTCACTAGGCATGGGTAAATCGTTTTATGGTTACCAGATACTTTCCAACAGTACTGCCAACTTGGATCACCTCCTAATGCCGATAGTATCAATAAGTCATCTCTCTGGAAAATTACCTATAGTGAAAATTGAACCCGTGTCTCATGGTTAGAAAGTGAACGTTCACTCAGAATTTTATTATTTCCATTATTTGTACCTAAGCTAACGCTCTCCTATAGGCCCGTAAGTGATTCTTAAGGTCTGTTTCATTCTTACAATCGCTCTTCCACACATGCCAAACATAAATACATACATACGAATAAGTTGGATTAAAATGTCTTCAGCCTGTTACAATATGAACTGAATTTTTGTCACTCGCTTTCACCTATCCTTAATTCCCTCAATATATCCTGTGTTTGCTAAATTCTCCAATATTTGTCTGTATATCCGAGTTGAGGTATGGTTACTTGCATTATTTACATTATTCGAACTCTTATCCTCATCTTCATTGCCATATTCTCCACATTGCGCCCGGTTTACGCTCCGGCCTACTTCAAGTGATTAGAATTCCGAACCGAATGCTTTATTTCGTCCACCAGCGTAGATTGTTCTAGTTCCACATGCTATGCCTCTTCCGGATGTCTTACTTATTTCACTTTAACTCAAATCTGCAAGTTGTTTTGGTTTACCACTCTACTAGCCTGCTATTGAAATCACAATTCTTTGGGTCTAGTCACTGGATCTAACCAAAATCAACGGTTCGAAATTTCAATTGCCTGAAGAAGGCCGGAGGGTAGAACGACCGAAACTTTGTGAATATGGCAAGGGAGATGAGTATAGCAGTCCGAATAATGTAAATAATGCAAGTAAATTCTTCAAAGCCCTTTACTTATTTC
>OZ038482.1:128390731-128463231 GCA_964036315.1 Acanthosepion esculentum | reverse complement strand
GTTTGGTATTGAACCCGTAACGATTTGAATATACGAAACTATCTCAGTCAGCATACATTCATTCTTAATTTTGTTTTGTTCACTCTTCTTTTTCTTCTTGTTTTTGATGTTCCATGGTAATGTTCTTGTTCTTTTATTTCTGTTTCTATTTTGCATTCCTCTTTATTTTCTCCTCGGGTCAGGATGCTTTGCTATTTTAATGAAACATATTTGGTTTGAGATGATTTGCAGACATTTTCCTTTATTTTATTTTCGTTATTGTCCTTTATTTTCTTATTCTATTTCATCTCCTTTCATTTCCTCTCTTTCACATATTTCTTACTCTCCCTTGCTCTCCTTTTTCGAAATACTCGTTACTCCTTCTAAATATGTTATTTTCACTTCCTTTTTCAATGTTTATTTTGACCTCTCTAATTTTCTCTCTCTACCATTTTTTCCCTCTCTCTCTCTCTTATTTCCTACCATTCCCCGAAGTCCTTCTTTAACTTCCTATCACTCTATCTCCAATTATATTCCCACCCCACAAATCATTATCTGCAGATTTTCCTTAATTCTGAACACGAACGCAGAACGGAAGTTTACCCGGCAATTTTCACAATCCGATTACGCACACGCACAAAAAAAAAGAAAGATCTGTATATGCATATATTGTCTCAGGTTCGACAATATTTTTGAAAGATGCGCAAAGCAGACATTCTTATTTATAAGGCATCGTTAATATTCATTTTGTTTTTTTAAAATTTCTATGTAGTTTTCTAAAAAAAATGATAAACTTTATATAGCATTAGAAATATATAAGAAGTATAAACGCATATGATATAAAATAGTACTGACAGAAGTATTTTATTCTAATATCCACCCAATGCAAGGCTTAAGAGCCAGTGATTGAATAAGGTTATTATTAAAATAGTTATGATGAATGGTGTGTGAAGTCTATGAGGATAAGGATAATAGATAATAATTGAACTTTGATTTGTAGATGTTAAGAGTGCAACATTCAGTGCAACATTCCTCCCTGCCAGAACCAAAGAGTAGCAGTTCTTTACCAAAAGCTGCCTGAGTCTAACTTTCTTCTTATAAGTGGAACACGAAGGAAATGAGGCTTATTCGACTCCGTGGAAGTAGTATAGTATCTCTTAGTTGTTGTGTTAAGTATTCTCCTTGTCTACTGTATCTATTTCTTTTTCTACTAAACACACAGAGCCTCATCTACAGAAATACATATAGCAAGAAATATAACCGCTTACATAGTAAGCGGCAGGTGTTAATACATTTTCATAGGTGTGATGTCCATTCCATCAAATGACGGTCGTTTCGCATGCGCGCCCGTAGGCTTCGAACCGGATTTCCGGTTACACCTGCGGCGGCTCGAACACGCTTCGTACTAGGTAAGCCATGCTCTGCCTTCCTAGAGTTTTAAAGGTCTGAAATAGTGGAAGTAAATAATGGAGCGTTGAAGTGAACATTTGATATAGAAATAGTAATAGTGTCGATAGGCCTTCGACATTGCGTCACAAGACTGTGTAAACGTGTTTAATCTCTGTCAAGGCTGAAAAGTCAGGATTGCGCTGCTCAGCCAAATTATGGTAGCGGATTCAAATTCAAATTTCAAACCACAGGTAGGTATGCTGTTTTTGTTAGACGTGTAATTTTATTAGAAATTCCAAAGCAATGTTTTACTTTTAATGGAAATATAACTGCTGACGGGTTTTAAACAAATGTGCGTGCTTCAAGCCTTTCTTGCAAAAAAATAGTTCGGCATAAGAACTTACGAATATAAGAAAAAAGTTATTTGCAGAATCTTTGCCGTAGCATTAATTCTTCATTTCACGCAAGTTTTCTTCCGAATTTTTTATTATGCATGCAAGCATTTTGAAATAGTAGCGACCATAGAGTCGCCAGTTCTTTTAAAAGAGAAAACACTCGTTGGTGAAAAAATAAGAGTTTAATACTGAATTTATATATACCATATATGACGCTTTCGGCGGAGGAGGGGTGTATTCAACAAAAAATCGAAAATTACTTTTTTTTTCATGCATGTTATTCATTACATCATATCAAAGTATTTTACAAAAAATTAGAGCCGATTACACAATATTTCAAGCTCAATTTAAGTTTATAGTTCATAACAATGCAATGAGATGAGGTAACATAAACCGTAGATTTGTCTGCGGAATATTATTATAAAATATTGTTACATAATTAATACTTCCACTGCTACTACGGAGATCTTCGTTTTTCTTATCTTGCTCCAGCTGGCTAAGTACGGAAACCTGCGTTTTTTGGATACCGCTGGTATGAGTGTCCCGTTGTGCCATCTATCGTAAAATACGGGAAATTCTAACTGTTCTATCATGCAAATTATTAGTCAGCATCAATTTTTCTCTACGTCATGGTAGTTTCGTATCTAATTTGAAAATATTCCTGACGAAAATGCGGCTAGCATGACGTTGACTCTGAATCAGATCGATTTAGCGAAAATTCTGATTCTGATGATCCCGAGTACGTGCGAGAGGATGGTAATGGTCGTGAAAGTGAAACTGACGGAAATATTAGCGATGATTTGAGCGATCACGGTGATGTTGACGTCAATGTTCGTCATGGCCAAGGTGATGGTCTGTGCAATAAAATATGTAGGTTGAAATTTGGCATTTTCTTTAAAAATGGCTGGCCGGATGGGGGCAGCGCTGGGCAAATGAGTAGCAGTGAAAGGGTTAAAGTGAAATCTTTAGTCTTTTTTTATTTTTTATAAAAAAATATTATTTTTAGTCGTATATTAATTTAAAATATTCTTTTTTACAGGCTTTATTTTTTAAATGGAATAAGATCATTCTAAATTTCAGAATTTCTCTATTGCCTATCAAAATGACTGGAAGAAAACAATCTAAATTCAACAATGGAAAAGAGAGGTAACAAAACGTAAACGAAATAGCTCCAGTTTGTTCAACTTACGAAATTAGCATTGCAACAAAAGTATTCTAAAATGCTGCCAATAACAAAGGAGAAAATGAAAAAAATACCTAACAGCAAATCGAATATAGTATCCAAATATTATATCATTTTTATTTATTTTGTTATGTAATTAAATACATAATTCGCAACAATGTTTGCGTAAAACTTGATATTTCCTGTAATAAATTCTTTATAAATATTATTATTGTTATTATTTACTTAAGTGTAAGGTAGACCTACATTTACAATTCCTTACAGATAACCAGGAAATGAAATGATCAAAATTGCCTAAAACCTTTAAGTGCGTATTGCCGCAAAATTATCAAATACTGAAGACGCTGCTCCACCGCCAAACGCGGCATATACGAGTGTAACGGGCGATATCGCGTATAGTGCGACCCCTAAATTTCTACTAAGAAAAAATGATCCTTTTTTGAGAGGCCAAAATATAATAGAATAACCTCTATTAGTCTATCACTTTATCCCTAGTTAAATATATTAAAAAACTAAAAGAGAATTATGAAACTCTCGTTATAACTATATATAAGTTTATATCGTTATAAACTATCGCTATACTTGTTGCGTAAACGCGTACAGCCATAAAGAATCGAATGAGAAACGTCTAGCCATCTTTTAAAGATAAACAATGGAAAAGATGCATATACGCTATGTTTGTATTTTATAATATGATACTAATATGAGAATTTTACATGCATTATTATTGTATACAGTTGATTAAAACAGCAGTTTTATCAAAATCATGTTTATTTTAAATACGGGTGTACTTTTAGACTACAGTAAATGGGTATCTAGTTTGCTCAACGGCCAACAGTACATAAGCTAATTTTATATATCGTGTATGATTCGCCCTTGCATGGAGTGTTGCTGCCATATAAGGTCTGGAGCCTCTTCTGTTTGCCTCGGGGTTCTTGATAAGACCCAGAAACGGGTATGCAACGTAATTGGCCCTGATCTGTCATCTCGCCTGTAGTCGCACTCTCACAGACGCGCCGTGGCCTCGCTCTGTCTTTTTTACAAATACTTTCACGGCAATTGCTCCGATGAGCTGCTTTCGCTGGTTCCCAGGCTTCATGAATTCAAGCGTCCTACGAGGCTGGCATCCCGCTCCCACCCTTTCACTGTTGAAACTGTTAAATGTAGACGTCTCTTCTGCTCCAATAGCTTCATAACTAGCACCTCACGGTTATGGAACTCCTTTCCTCATTTTTGTTTCCCTGACAACTACAATCGCCAACTATTCAAATGTAACCTCAATTGACATCTCCAGTTGACTTGATCTATCCACTATCCTTCTCCAGATCATTTCCTCTAAGACTCCTATCTGCTCTCGCTCCAAATCTTCTGTAACCCTTGTGTGGGTGAGAAATGTGGGTAGGTCCTGATTTGTAGGTTTATATATTAATACTATCTATATTGTTAAATTTATGGTTTAGCCCGGCTGGATAGTGTGTTTTTAAACGTCGTATCCATTTATTTTCACGGAACTCTAAAATCTTTCTAATGTTATCTGCTCTGGACTATATATATATATATATATATATATATATATATATATATATATATATATATATATATATATATATATACGACTAATATTTAATATATTTTCTTAGTTTTATGAATACACATATCTTAGTAAATACCATGTTTTTTTAATTAAAGAGTATTAATTACATTTACCGGCTGCAATGTGTGAGAAATTTCGTAGAAAATATTCTTTCGTCGACAGGAATCGAACCTGTATCGTATACGGAGCCGCCATTAAGCCTGGCGTGCTATGACCGTTTCGCCACAGAGAGCCTCCGCTTACGTAAACATTCCAACATTCAAGGCCGGTAAATGTAATGTTTAATTAAAGAACAGAGCATTTTTTTTCAAGTAAGTGTATCCATAAAAATAATTCACTTTCACCAATGAATTAGGGGTAGAGTCTCCAACTGATAACAAGTTAGTTGCTTTTCGATCCCGGCTTCAGGCAATCGGACCTCGAGCCACAATGATGGGCTGCGAAACAGTCTGTCTGTGAATGACTATATATATATATATATATATATATATATATATATATATATATATATATATATATATATATATACACAGATATAGTTGAATTTTTCGGTATAAGGACTTCTAATACAGATAGAAGCTTATTCTTTTTTTTTGTTTTACTTCTTTTTCACATGGATTTTATTTTTTTTGCAGATTAAAAAAAGAACTTTGAGAGTTTTGGCGATTAACAAAGATGGCCGACCAAGAAGCATGCTCCAGGATTGAACAGCGGTCAGTTATCAAGTTTTTGGTTGCTGAAGGGTGCAAATCAGTTGAAATTCATAGAAGAATGTCCACTGTGTATGGTGCCACATGTTTCAGCCAAAAGAAATGTATACAAGTGGGCTAAATTGTTTAAAGAAGGACGGAACAGTGTTGAGGATGAAGACAGGCCTGGGAGGCCTACAGAAGTGAGGTCTCCTGAGGTGATAAAATCAGTCAATGACCTCATTCAATCTGACAGAAGGATGACAGTGGATGACATTGCAAGGACTTTGAGCTTATCTGTTGGCACAAACGCAGGGTTCATCAGTCAGAAGGAGTCCTCTTCCATCATGACAACGCAAGGCCACACACAGCAGCCCAAACGGTGCAGACCATCAACGAGCTGTGCTGGGAACTGCTCCCTCATCCCCCTTACAGCCCAGACCTTGCCCCTTCAGACTTTCACTTGTTTGGTCCCGTGAAAGCGTTCACGAGAGGCACGAAGTTTAAAAGTGACGATGAAGTCAAAAGTGTTGTGAGCGACTGGCTGAGACATCAGTCCAAAGATTTTTACGCTGCGGGAATACGTAAGCTTGTGCACAGATGGGAAAAGTGTGTGACAGTGCTGGGAGACTACGCTGAAAAAAGTATGCTTCTATCTGTATTAGAAGTCCTTATACCGAAAATTTCACCTTATTTATTGAATGACTCTCGTATATATATATATATATATATATATATATACAAGTATATTATTGGTGTATACGAAATAAATTCCAATAACATATAAGTATGCTAAATACAGAGTAGAGCAAATATAATTTATTCGAAAATTATAACATATGTTAGGAAAACAAAACTACCCATTTTGTTTCAACACTTCCGGTGTCTTATCAAGTGATAATGTTTGACTAAATTATATATATATATAATATTGTATATATATATATAAGGACAAATGGTAAACTTATCATGTTTCGTCCTCTTATGCACTTTAAAAAAGGCAAATGTAAAGAATTATTGGCATTTATAAACTAAAGTAAAAATGTTGTTTTATAATATATTTATAATATAAATAATAATTACATTACAGAAAAACAACATCGTTTACTTACTATCATTTATTAGACATTAAATTATATCATTTAGCATCCTCCATAACTTTCAGTTAGTCTGAAGTATGTTTATAAATGCTTTTCAATTTAAAAATACTGAAAATTAATAACATTTTTAGTTCGGTTCACAAATACTTATTACAAAATAAAGTACTTACATTTGCTTTGATAAAGTCCATCAAAGGACGGACAATTCCCTTTTTCTTTATTCATATTGTCCTTTTACAGATAGATGTTTAGTAGTTATATCAAAGTTTTGAACGCACACGCATATATATATATATATATATATATATATATATATATATATATATATATATATATATTTCACAGGAGGTAGATTAAAACTGACAAATATTTAATATATTTTACAACCTGTATGTTCGAAAGATTTCGTAGAAACTACGCGTTCTGTTGGATTTTTTCTATATGTTGTCATTGTTTACATTAAGTTGCGAATTCAGAGCAGATATGATAGATCTGGAAAGACTGTTTTTTTTAATTCTGTAATTCGAGCTTTGGTTAACAGAAATTGTTATAGCTCGCTAGTATAAGATACAGTTTCGTTTCCTATCGGAAAACGCATATTTCTACGATATTTCGCGAAGATTGAGTCCAGTAAATATAATTAATACTGTTTAATTAAAGAACAGAGAATTTACTGAAGTAAGTCTCCATAAAAATAACATATAAACAGAAAATATAATATTATATATATATATATATATATATATATATATATATATATATATATATATATATATATATAAAAACTCACACACACACATACATATATATAGTATAAAATGACAATTGAAAAAAAACTTAGATTTTGACGACGCGTTTCGTCTTCCGACATTTTGAAGGCAAAAATTAAATCGAAATGTCTTTGTTGTTATAGTTACATTAAAAAATCCAAATTAAAAAGATAGACGCTTCTGTCTAAGCCTTTTTCTGGTTAATGGACATTTCCTTTATACTAAGAGATGTTTTTCCAATTGTCATTTTATACTAATTTGTTTTGTCCACAGAATTGATCTGTGAATTTAAGTATATATATATATATATATATATATATATATATATATATATATATATAATAAAAAGACTTGGAATTATGTTTTATACACGTATATATATGTATGTATGTATATTTATTTATATATTTTAGATATATGATTGCATATGTATGTGTATATTTTCCACTAATATTATCTATCTATCTATCTATCTATCTCTATATATATATATATATGTATATATATATATATATATATATATATATATATATATATATATATATATATATATATATATATATATATATATTATACAGCAAAAAATTCAAAATTACCTCATGTTGGTATAGTCTATTTCAGACTAGGACTGCTATATGCCAATCTTCCTCAGCCCTAGCCTGTCTCGGAATGCTATGTTGTAATATGCATTACATTTAGATCTTTGTATTGATCAGTATTAATATCACACATTACTAGGATCCACCTGGATTACAAACCAACGGATCTATTACATGTACTATACATACATTATTACATCATAAAGGTGCGAGAAAAAGTAAACGAACAAGAACTAAGAATGTGTCTATATTTCTAAGATGTGGTATAATATACACTATTTACATTATTCGGACTATTGCCCTCGTCTTTTTTGCCATATTTATATTTAGTGGTAAATATGGCAACAAACATGACGCCAATAGTCCGAATAAGAATTAAGAATATATAAGCTGACAATTGATATTTCATTTTTTCGAAGTTCAAAGATGGCAGGAAAGCAAGAAACCAAAAGAGAGTTCCATAAGCGAGAATAGAAACTGTTAGAAGTTGTGGTTGCATCTAGCCATTTCGACTTTTAAATGATGATACCTTCCTGCTAATCAAGTACTACGCTTGAATTCATAAAGTCTAGGTTCTCTAGTAAAATATCCATCAGAACAGTTGATATTAAATTATTTATAGAAAAAGGCACAAGGAAGCTACATTACGGCGGAAAAGGGGATGTGATTTATGCCAGGATGCCAGGTCAGGACCAATAACATTGTAGATTCTGCTTTTGATTTTCCAATAATCTCTAAATATATAGCAGGCGTACCAGACCATATGTAGTATCAATATTCTAGGCATGGACGAATGGTAAACTTATGAATATGTAAGATAGATTGGAGATAGAAAACTTCTCCAGCACGACACAGTGAACCAACTTATCTAGCAGCAGACCTAGCAACTAATTCAATATAATCCTGCCACATCATAATACATCAGCCCAACAAGCCGCACTGAGTTATTTTCTTGATGGTTAGCAGTTAGGTTAGTTTCAAAACCAGAAGCTAAAAACTTCAATTCAATTAGAGAAATTAAATTAAATTAAAGTATCTAGTTCTGTTTCATTCTCAAGCGGATTTTGGAATAACTAATTTTGAAATGACATCCGTTCAACTCATATTATCTGGTCTATTTCAACGACAAAAAGTTTTTGGCAATTTTGTTAGACCATTAAATGTGTATTGGTATGCATAAAGATTTTTTCTAAAAGGGTTGACTGTATATGAATACGTCGTATTGAACTAAAAATTGTTTTTTGTTGACGACTTCTTAAAGTTTTTTTTAGCTTATGATTGGGTTAAGTTTTTAAACCTATTGCTCTAATTGAACTTGTTTATAGACTTTGAAATTTAAAAAAAATTAAGCTTATTATTTAAGGCGAATGTTTGACGGTGTCGGCAAAAAAACGTTATCTCATGTCTTTGATTTCATAAATTTTCCTTTTTTAGAAACTTAATAATGTATAGATTTTCATGTGGGCAGAAACGGCATAGGTCATCCCAGGTTTTACAAGTTCTTGTTCTATTTCTTATTTTCCATTTTACTTTTGGTGTTTTATTCCTTTCTTTTAAATGCCAAATATATTTTGATAGGGATGTCTGATTTCTATTTCTAATAATATTGAAGGAGCTTTTGTGTTGTCTCCACCTTATTTTAAATTCACTCTTCGTGGATCCTATATATACTTTTTCAAAGTTTGGATTTTACATGGATGAGATTGTGCATTTTATACCACAGATTCTATCCGGCATTTATTATCTAAAGGGCAAACTTCAGGGTTTCTACCTTCACATAATTTTTCATTATTTTTGTCTAATTTTAATTTAGGGTTGTTATACATTTGATTTCGGCAAGTGTGTTTTTCAGGATTTCATTATGTTTTTTATGATTATTTCTAGATTTTCAGTGCAGCTGTAACTTAATTTTTAGGTGTTTTTATTAAAGATTTCGTAAAGTTTACTATAAGTAGGAATTAATTTTTAAATTAAAGCTAGGAATTTTTGCCCTACTTTATTGCTAACCATTTGGTTGAACGGGGGCGGGGGCATACCAAATGATTTTTCTTTTTCTGTTTTTCTTCTGGTTTGTAATATTGATCTTTTATTATATAATTGATATAAGCGTTTTTGTATACATTATTTTTATAGCTATGTTGTAAAAATTACTGTGCTTCTGGAATATTTCTTCATTTTCGGAGTCCATGCAGATTCTCTTCTCTATTTACACATTTGCCGTATTTATAAATTAAAAAAACTAAGTCTAACTTTCAAAAACTTACACAATATTTATAATCGCAGATAATTGCAGAAGCCAAATCTTTGGAAATGGTTAAATGATCAGCTAAATGCAGTCGCAATAAATATTAAGCACATTAAGTAAAATGCATCAAGAGCATAACAGAAATAGATTTTCTGTCATTTTTAAGGAAACATTCATATATCTATATTTCTCTCTCTCCCTCCCTCTCTCTCTTTCTCTCTCTCTCTCTATATATATATATATGTGTGTGTGTGTGTATAAATATCTACCTTTCTATATATATATATATAAATATACATATACCTTTCCATCTATCTACTATATATATATATATATATATATATATATATATATATATATATATATATATATATATTTCTATCTATCTATCTATCTATATATATATATATAATTATTTACGAGTTTTGATTGATCAGGAATACAATTCCTTAACGGGAATTGATATAATTATATAGGCCACACTACAACATGTTTGACACGCAGATTCTCTCTACACCTTTCTGACCATAGCTCAATTAGATCTCATTTAAATATTCATGGACACCTACCGGACACTGTTTGTAACATACTTGTTGACTTCACTAATATAATAGCATCATCTACATGCAAAAAAAAAATGCTAAAAATAATGGAAGCCTTATTAATAAAAACAAAAATAAAACAACACTTAATATTAACTATGAACATGGACAAAATATCATGACCGTGTTTTGAAAAATGAAAACATTTAATAAAACATACATGCAACAATATATTTCTTATTTAACAGGTAAATTATTTAATCCTTGAAAATGGTTAATTGTATAGCCGAAAGCGCTCGGAATAAAAGAACATTCGGACAGTTTTTATATAATTTATCATCTGAAAAGAAAAAAAAATAGATAGCATGAGAAATTATATAAAAACCTATTCAATGAAAAGTGCATATATATAAATACTCAGACGTACACACACACACACACACACACACACATATATATATATATATATATATATATACATATATATATATATACATATATATATATATATATATACATATATATATATATATATATATATATATATATATATATATATATATATATATATATATATATTTCTGTGCGTGTGTCTCTGTATTATCTTCTAATATGTGTCTTATATAAAATCTGTCACACTAAACATCAACCGTAATAAAACTGCTAAGTCATCATTATAATATTGAAGAGTTCTTTCCGCACGAAGAGGAAATAATAATCACTATTTACATTTTTCGGACTATTGTCCTCATCTTTGTCGCCGTATTTATTACAACGTTTCGGCCGTTGTACGCCCCGGCCTTCTTCAGGTTGTTGGAATGTCGAACTAAACCCTTTATTTCGCTCACTGTTCTAGTTCCACGTGCCATGTCTAATGTATGTCAGTTATCACTTCTGTTAATTTTCCCTCTGAAAGTTCTCCTCTGCCTTAATCGGGTAAGGGGTCCTCTCACCGGATCTAACTAACGCTTTTATCCACTGAGCCAGGTGTCTTCAAGGCACAGCGAATAAAGGTGAACTTGGAGAGGGGAATTAACAGGAGATAACTTATAACTGACATCCATTAAAAATAAAGTGTTCAGTTCGACATTCCAACCACCTGAAGAAGGCCGGAATGTACAATGGCCGAAATGTTGTAATGTAAATAGTGTACATAATACTTCCTCTCAGAAAAATAGACAAATACTGAAGTAATAATCCTATAATAATTGTGTTGTTTGTTACCCCATCCACTTAGTTAGTTCTTTAGTTCGCACGACCGTTACGCTCTGCCCCTACTTCATAAATGAATAAACATTCCGTTTTTATTGCATGGAAAGAGAAAAGACGTATGCGAAAGACTACTTGGCTTAAGTAAAAGAAAGATAGAACCGTTTAACTTCTCCTGCTAATACCTCATCAATAATGGACTATTCCGTTTTGATCGCGTGGAAAGCCGGAAAAGACATCTGTGAAAAAAGAAATATTGATGGAAATGTTTCCTGCTAATAAAACCTAAGTAATGGACTATTCCGCTTTGAATTAGTTGAATACACCTCAGAGACGCTACGGGGTTTCAGCAAAAGAGAACGGAAGAAATATAGAAGCGTTTAACGTGCTTTTTTCTCCTGTTGATAACCCATAAATAATGAAGTATTCAGTTTTTATCGAATGGAAAGGCAAGAGATTTGTCAGAGACGCTACTTGGTTTCAGAGAATATAGAAATAAATAGAGAAGGACTTAATGTCTCCTACTAATACTTCACAAATAGTGGACTATTCCGTTTTAGTCGCATGAGAAGACAAAATGCACACCAAAAACATTACAATGTTTCAATAAATAAAATCAAGAAATGTGTAGCGTCTTCATAAATAAAGCAGTATTCCGTTTTGATCGCGTATAAAGTAAAAGACATATCAAAGACCCTACTTGGTTTCAGTGAAAAAAAGAAAGATATATAGAAGCGTTTAACGTCTCGCTAAACAAAGGACTATTCCGTTCCGATCGAGGAAAGACAAAAGATATAACAGAAACGCTAATTGGTTTCAGTGAGAAAATGAAAGAAAGAAATTTTTAATATCTGTTTCAGGGAAATGTAATAAGATGTCACTTTCAAATGTTTTCATTTCTATGTCCCTACTTCTTAAATAACAACCAGCATTCACATTTATAATTGTTAAGGCAATATTTTCTTAAAGTTTATAAGGTCAAATATTTAATGATGTGATAGGGAAATTTCTTCAGATATTTTATTGTGGAAGAACTTGGCATAAGCTGACTCAATCATTAACTAAAGAATTAAGATTCATCAGAAATTTCAAATAAAGTTTAATGTTTTATTTTCTGTAGTCGGTTTTATTTTTACCGTATTTGGCTTCCTATTTCATAGCATTCTTCAAAGTTCCTTTGGCAAATGTAGAATAAATAAATAATCAGTTATAATTTAATCCGATTATAAAGATATAAACTTATGTTTACTACATATCAATTTGCATACAGGCAAAACCAACTAATTTCCCCACCACTAACAAATATAAACAATATGTATCTATATATATATATATATATATATATATATATATATATATATATATATATATATATATATATTAAGAAATATACACACACACGCACACACACACACATATATATATATGTATATATATATATATATATATATATATATATATATATATATATATATATATATATATATATTAAGAAATATACATAATATCTTACATTAATTGCACAACTCCGAGTTTCATGTCGAGGAAATTTCCAAGTGCAGGAATTATTATTTTTATTTTTAAATTTAAAAAAAAAATAATAAATATAAAATAGTATAAACATAAATATAATAATTCCAGCACCTGAAAATGGCTTCGGCATGAAACTGGAATTCATGCAATTAACGTAATATATTATGTATATTTCTTAATATATATATATATATATATATATATATATATATATATATATATATATATATATATTGAGCGATAAAAATTATTTAAAAAATTGAAATCTTCAGGCACATTGGGTTGTAGATTAATATTATTTCATTATTATTATTATTATTATTATTATTATTATTTCATTTAGATTCCTCGACTAGTTTCGGCCAACATGGTCATCATCAAGAGAAAAAATATTTCTGCTTGCTGGTAGCAGTGAACTACAGAAATAAATGTCTTGATGGCGAAAATGAACTTTTGTCTGTAGTTTTCATTTGTTTTTTTATTTCTTTTTTTTTTTTATCTTTTTAACATGGATTTTTAAAAATTCCTTGTGTTTGTCAAACAGTCTCTTTTAAGTTGTTATTTGACATAAGAGCTGGATGGATTCATGCTGCTTTGAATTCCCTTGGTCAGTTTGACAGTTTATTGGTACCTGGAGAGGGGATGTGTCTCTCTTAAGTGTGTGTGTGTGTGTGTGTTATTTGGTTCTTAGGGTGTGAGTGAGTATGATATGTGTAAGCGTGTATATTGCAGTGGGTGTGTGTTATCATTTGGGTTATTAGGGAGTGAGTGAGTATGATGTGTGTAAGTGTGTCTATTCGTGTGGGTGTGTGTATAAGTATGAGGACTCAACACCTCCGTAAGCATGTCTGTTTTGTGTGGGTGAGAAATGTGGGTAGGTTCTGATTTGTAGGGTTATACATTAATACTATCTATATTGTTAAGTTTATGTTTTACCCGGCTGGATAGTGTGTTTTTAAACGTCGTATCCACTTATTTTCATGCAACTCTAAAATCTTTCTAATGTTATCTGCTCTGGAATATATATATATATATATATATATATATATATATATATATATATATATATATATATCGTTTAAAACCACAGGTCCTGAAAACTGGAAATTTTTACAAGAAACTTCGAAGTCGGGATAAAATTAATATTTACAAGTTTACATTTTTTATATCTATCTTAGTCTATTCATATCTATCTATCTATCTATCTATCTATCTATCTATCTATCGATTTACAAATAAGTTTTGCATTTCGCCTCCGCTATTAATATCCATACACACATATGATGACACCCTAAAACTCCACCACACGCAAATATATATACGCATGTCAATGTACACACACACACACACACATATATATATCCCCAGTCTCATATCTCCCTCTGTCTCTCTGTATGTATATATATATATATATATATATGTATATATATATATATATATATATATATATATATATTATAACATACATGTTACAATTTGAATGTGTCTGTCTGACTGTCTGTCTATGAACATTACTTTGTTCATAACTTAATTATGAAGACTACCATTGGACCATGCTTGGAATATTGCTGCCGCAAATTGTTTTGTGCTTCTGCTACATATTTAGAGATTCTTGATAAAGTCTGAAGATGAATCAAGAATTTTATTGGTTCTGATCGGAAATCTCGGCCTCAGTCACTTTCCCACCACTGTTGCTTCCCTCTGCCTTTTATATAAATAATTTCATGTTAAAAGTTCCATGAACTCTCTTCTGTCGTAACTAGTCTCCATGAATTTAAGCACGGTACTAAATGGTGGTAAATTCTCACTATTTTACAGTTGACTTATACGAATTAGATGTAACAATAAGTTCTATGCTAATAGTTTCTTTTCTCGCATTTTTTGTTTGTGGAACTGTATTTCGATTTCTTGCTATCCATTCAAGTTTGACCATCAAAAATTATTTAAATTCAATGTCAGTCGTTTTCTTCTCTTTTCTTTATTCCTGTTCTTATAGCGTTCGCTCTCCTTAATACATTTTATTCTTTTTCTGATATACTCTCATATTCTGTAACCTGCGGCATGTTACTAGCTCCTTTGCCCTCCTTGGGATGAAGTGATTAAAAAAGAACAATTATTCTTTGGATTCACACACACATACAAATAGAATTACATATATATATATATATATATATATATATATATATATATATATATGCTCGGTCTCACGCTGTCCACTGACCTGAGATTGAACAAATACATCGAGCCAATTGCTTCATCCATCGCAAGGAAAGTTGGCTCCCTGTGCCGGGCCAGGAAATTTTTCTCCCCCGAATCGATCCTCCAAATCTATAAATCAACCATTCGCCCTTGAATGGAGTATTGCTGCCATATATGGTCTGGAGCCCCTGCTGGTTGCCTCAGTGTTCTTGATAAGATCCAGAGACGGGTATGCAACGTAATTGGCCCTGATCTGTCATCTCGTCTGCAGTCGCTCTCTTACAGACGCGGCGCTGCCTCACTCTGTCTTTCGCGGTAATTTCTCCGATGAGCTGCTTTTGCTGGTTCCCAGGCCTCATGAATTTAAGCGTCCTGCGAGGCTGGCATCCCGTTCCCACCGCTTCACTGTTGAAACTGTTAGATGTAGACGTCTCTTCTACTCCAATAGCTTCATGTCTCGCACCTCTCGCCTGTTGAACTCCCTTCCTTATTCATTTTTCCCTGACAACAATAATATCCAACTATTTAAGTGTAACGTCAATCGACATCTCCAGTTGCCTTGATCTATCCACTTCCCTTCTCCACATCCGTTCCCCTTTCATTCCTATCTGCTCTCGCTCCAATTCTTCTGTAACCCCCTTGCCTTGATCGATCCACTATCTTTCTCCACATCCTTTCCTCTACCATTCCTATCTGCTCTTCCTCCAAACCTTCTGTAACCCCTTGCGTGCTAGTGGTTTCCAGCCTTGCTTGGGGTGAAAAGATTAATATATATATATATATATATATATATATATATATATATATATATATATATATATATATATATATATATTATATATATATATATATATATATTTCTGTAGTTTACTGCTACAGCAAGCAGAAACATTTTTTTCCCGATGATGGCCATGTTGGTCGAAACTAGTCGAGGAATCTAAATGAAATAATAATAATAAAAGCATAAGAATATTAATCTACAACCCAGTATGTCTGAAGATTTTAATTGATTTTTATAATAATTTTTATCGTTCAATATATATATATATATATATATATATATATATATATATATATATATATATATATATATATATATATACAGAGTTTACTTACGTTAACAGCAGAGAGCTTAATTTCTTTCCAGGTTAAACCCATTAGAATTAATAATGGTAGTGAAACTAAGCTTTGCACAAAAGAAATTCATTCTAAAATCCTACTGGAAGTGTGAAACCGCCGTTGAAATGTAAAGACAGTTTAGGATGGATTTTCGAACAGATCCGCCAAAGCGCGACTTGCCATCACTCCAACTAGAGTTAAGTTTGAAGCCAATAGAACTATTCAAATGTCTATGGGAAGCAGTCCGCAAAACCAAGGAAAAGAAAATATGTGCGACAAAAAAGTCGTGAGTGATTTTTTATTTGAACTTCTTCCGTTGGAAAATTGCCATAATTTCAATTTGATTTAAGACTGAATTGTACTAAACATTCAACAAAGCTTATACGTAATGCCCAGTTTTCGGATTGTATTTTTCCAGTTGTCTGATATTTGAAACTAACGCTACAGCATAAAATGTAGAGAGCGGACATGAAGAAGTTTCTCATATTATACATAGACATTTGTTGGTTTATTCTGCGGTGTCATTTTGTCAACCCTCGTTTCGTGTTATTCGTAAGAATATTCATTTGATACATTCTGTCTTTATAAATGGCAAGAGCATCTTTAAGAATCGTGTCTCTCTGGAATACAGTAGAATGTTATGCTAATAGCTCGGAAGAATGAGATATGGTTCGAAAATGCATAAATTGTCTCCGAGAAAGCAAAATATTATAAACTACTTCGCATATATAAGGGTGCCGAACTTGGTATTTAAAAAATTGTCTATCTATCTATCTATCTATCTATCTATCTATCTATCTATTTCACTACATATAGATTTACAAATAAGTTTTACATTTCGCCTCCGCTATCAATATCCATACACACATATGATGACACCCTAAAATTCTACCGCACGCAAATATATATACGCATGTAAATGTACACACACACACACACACACACACACACACACACACACACACACACACACATCCCCAGTCGCATATCTCCCTCTGTCTCTCTGTATGTATGTATGTATGTATACACACACACACACACTCAAATATATATATATATATATATATATATATATATATATATATATATATATATATTATAACATAAATGTTATAATTTGAATATATATATATATATTATAACATAAATGTTATAATTTGAATATATATATATATATTATAACATAAATGTTATAATTTGAATATATATATATATATATATATATATATATATATATATATATATATATATATAAGAGTAATGTAATTTAATCCCCAGGAAGAGATGTTTGATTGATTTGAACATTTTAAAACCCTTTATTCTACATTCAACACCATCACTTGATAAGGCACCAGAAGTGCTGAAATAAAATGGCTATTTTTGTAGTGATTTTATAACATTTTATATCATGTTATAATTCTCGAGGAAATAATCAAATATATATATATATATATATACATAGTTATATTTATATATATATATGTATATATTTATAAAGTTATATATATATATATATAGTTATATTTATATATATATATGTATATATTTATAAAGTTATATATATATATATATATAGTTATAATTATATATATATATGTATATATTTATAAAGTTATACATATATATATATATGTATGTATGCATACACGCATATGTTAGAAGTAAATTTATGTCTTTATGGTTAAACGGTTCATTAACGCTTCTGGTCATGAACAAAGTCACAAACTGTGATTTTTTAAAAATTTCCTTATTGTAAATTGTCTAATGTAGGGGAGGTAACTTAGTTAAAATTAAGCATATTTGCCGTATAAACCATAGTTTGCCTTTGTGGGTGTTGGAGAAGCAAAAATGTTCCTGATTGGAAGTCTGCAACAGGGACTGTCTAGCCTTTTCGGATACAAGCGGTCAGTCATTATACATATATATATACAGTACTGTCTGTGAATGACATAATTTAGTTCTTGAAAATACATTTCAATTGAGCACTGTTGAGTGATAAGCTAATTCTATAAACAACAGCCACCTGCACTAATGCAAAGCTCTTCAGTAAAATGCATGGAGCACTTTGGCTGATTGGCATTTGTTTACATTTGTAAAAACAATACGCTAGATTTAGTTGTGTAACTCTACCGAGTGAAGATCGCTCTGGCTGACACCAAATTAGTTGTGTTTCAATCCTGGCTTGAGACTTTCGGAAGTCTAGTCGCACTGAGGAGCTGTGATACAGCGAAACAGTACTGTCTGTGAATGACATACATATATATATATATATATATATATATATATATATATAACAACTGAAAATTTGCAAATTAAAAGAAAATTGAATGTTTTTTGTGAAAGTATTGATATATATATTTTTATATAAAAAATATAAATACGAAAAAAACTATAAATAAATACTTTTACAAAAAACATTCAATTTTGTTTAAATTTGCAACTTTTAAGTTGTTTTTTCTATATTATATACATATTAAGAAAGTATACGTGGCTTCTCATTATGCTATGCTATATATAGAGAGAGAGCTGCCTGACGATTGCACTAGCATGAAACAGACTGTCGCCTCTCTCTATATATAAATATATATATATATATATATATATATATATATATATATATATATATATTATAAATTAATTGATTTACAATATGTTTTTTTTCGCTACACAGTGATAACCATGTTTCAGAAATGGAAGCTAAAGCGAAAAAAACATATTTTAAATCAATTAATTTATAATATTAATGCTCTGTAAATTTACATTGAGCACTATTGTGTAAAAATAAAAATATCTATAAGAACACCGGATTTTATATCTTACTGTTCTTTCTTTTTATTTATATATACATATATATATATAAAGTATGTGTGTGTGTATTCAATGTGTATTTACTTAACATCTCATTGTGAAGTAGTGGTTAGCAATTGTGTTTCATAGAATAATATGGGGGAATAAATCAGGACAGAATCCGTCAAATGTTCTTTTACTGTATTTGAAAATTGCTCCTCCTGGCGATATTCTTTTCGTACCATAAGTTCTGATCTAATAGTTTTGTTTTCTTGTACTTCTCGCTTGTGGGCCTCTCTTCTGGTTTCTAACTTGTCATCTACCATCTTCAAAGACTTAAACGTAGCATCAATCTCCATATTCTGTTTTTCTGATTTCTGTTCTTTTATTTCTCTTTCTCCTTAATAATGTCTTCCCAGATTCTTTTCTGGTTTAGCGGCATTATCGTCTTGGAGTGAAATTATTAAAAAGTTAGCTGCATTTGGACTATGAATTTCTCTGTGAATTAGTAACTATATATCCAATTTTCTTTTCATTTGCTACTTAGTACTAAGTAAAATAAACTTTATAAATTTATCTATCTTCTCATATCCACTTGACACTAGATAGCATAATGATTTTGTGATGCATTCTTTTATGTCAAGAACATTCATGACAAGTAATATCGTAGACCGCGTTTTGTCTTTGTTGGTTTAAATTATTTTTTACACTTTACCTTTCCCCTTTCCGTGTCTTTCTGGAATGCAATTAAATAGGATTCTCGCAGTTTTAGCTAATCCCTTGCTTTCAATATCTCGTTCGAGTGTAACATATACTAAGCCTTTTTCCTCCCTAGAATTTTTGTTTCAATTCACTCCAAACAAGGCGATAATGCCACTAAGATGCAAGGGCCTATCTGGCGATAAGGAGAATGAAAACGGATTTAGAAGGAAACGAAAACACAAATCTTAAAGAGAAAATATCGCGTAAGCCTCTACTCTTGCTCAAAAGAAAGAGAGGAGTGTGAACCGGGCGATAGGCGAAACTATGTACACCTATAGAGGAAAAAAAGAGATAGTAAATGCAATCAGATTTTAGGCGGAGTCTTTAGAGTTGAAACACTTATGAAGAAACTGGAAACAGAATCCTAAACAAGAAACAGGGGATAGACCACTAATCCTAACTCAAATGACCTGGGAGTAGTGCCAACCGAGTGATAGGCAAACCTATCGACTTCTTGCATGTTTTGCAGAAATTTCAGTACTCTTTCTTAATATAAGTATACTTTACATTGTTGTTCTCATTTCCTCTAAGGTTTCCTCATTGTTTGCATGTTTTGTCCATTGGATTATTAACATCTATCGAGAGAACCACATCTTTGTCGTTTCAAGTGATTTCTTCATCTCTGAGGAAACTATCTCGTCTTCGACAGCATAAAAGAGATTAGATAATATATAGCCTTTCCTCTTTCTTTCCCAACTTTTCTTATCCCTTAATGCTTGCCTTTTCTTTATTTTCTCTTTAAGCGAAGACTTTTTTAACTATGAGTTTTATCTTATTTTACGTTTTCTATTACTATACAACCCAGGTTGTTAACTGATTTTGAAAATGCATGATTTTGACGTTACCAAAGTTAGAAATCACACTTTAGAGTATCTCTTTTATAGGTAACTACGCATTCTGATTTCTTACATAAAATGCTTAATGTTGTCTCTTCTTGTTTTCCAATAATTCTCGTTTTTCTTTCACGTCATTTCAAAGACGGCATTCAACAATGTGTCATCCCCGTATATTAGTTTGTTAAGATTATATCCGTTCCTAAGTTCTCTAGATCGTCTCGTTGTATAGGTTGAATAAATCCGGTGAGAAGACAGATTCTTGTCGTATTACTGTTTTTATTTTCTTGCCTATTCACTGGAATTGTCCTTTATATATGCTGTATCTTTTCTTTTAGCAGAGGTTATGGATTACTGGAATATTTTCCCAGATAGATGGCTGATGCACCAGATAGTGTTATTTCTAACGACGTAGGCAATGCTATTATCCGAAATTTATATACTCAGAGAGTTTATGTAGAAAAAATCCGGCAAACATATGATCTAGTTTTGTATTGTTACGATTCTGAAATTTAACAAATATATTCTTCTATTATTTCACTATTTACTTGGTGTCCACCATATATTTCCTTGTGTTATATTAATCTGAGCTGAGTAAATATTGGTGAGGCTGGCTGTGATTTAAAGCAGAATAAAGCGAATTAACTGTTATTTTTATATTAAAATCTACAGTCACATGTTTAAGTAAGTGTAGGCAGTTATGGGTCTTAAGTGGTACCTGTAAATATTGTCTCAAGACATTCGGATATATATATATAACCAGACAATTATATATGAACTTATTTTCTTTCCTGCATAAATTTCTTCATTATCTATCTATCTATCTATCTATCTATCTATCTATCTATCTATCTATCTATCTATCTATTCTCAGTCTCTTCTATCTATCTATCTATCTATCTATCTATCTATCTAGTCTCAGCCTCTTCTATCTATCTATCTATCTATCTATTCTCAGCCTCTTCTATCTATCTATCTATCTATCTATCTATCTATCTATCTATCTATTCTTAGCCTGTTCGTTTCTTTTCATCTATCTATCTATCTATCTATCTATCTATCTATCTATCTATCTATCTATGTATCTAGTAAATTTTCTGCATAATGAAGCGAACAAAATTTTGGCCAGCCCATTATATCAGTGTGCTATCTATCTATCTATCTATCTATCTATCTATCTATCTATCTATCTATCTATCTATCTATATATATATATATATATATTTGTGTGTGTGTGTGGATATATATATATATATATGTATATATATGTGTGTGTGTGTGGATATTTATATGTATATATATATATATATATAAATAGATAGATATTGAGCTAACACACACACTTACACACACACACGCGCACACACACACACAAACATATGCGTATATATATGAGTGTGCGTGTGTGTGTGTGTCTGTGCGTGTTAGTTTGTACAAATTTTCTCAGCAAGTATATGTGTATTTGATTTGTAAATTTTAACATTGATTTCTGTACATTTGCATATTGTGTTGGAAAAAAAGTTTGTTTGGCTACTAAGTAAATTTTCTGCATAATGAAGCGAACGAAATTTTGGCCAGCCCATTATATCACTGTGTGCTCTGTTCCTCTCTCTGTCTATACTTCTCTCTCTCTCTCTCTCTCTCTATCTATCTATCTATATATATATATATATATATATATATATATATATATAGAGAGAGAGAGAGAGAGAGAGAGAGAGAGAATGATAGAGATAGACAGAGAGCAGTTTCTTTCTTTCACTCAGTCTGTATCTTTGCCTATCTGTCTTTGTCCCTTCAATATCTCTCTTTACACACACACACACACACACACACACACACACACACACACACATATATATATATATATTTGTACCTTTATTATCTATCTATCTATCTATCTATCTATCTATCTAATTCTTTGGTTTTATTCTTATAAAAAACACGTACAGAATTATATAAGCCAGACAAAATACAAAGAAACAAAATTTCGCAAACTATCCATGCAAACCTACCCGCATCCCCAAACACATACGCACACACACGCACACTCACGCAAAAATCAATGACGAATGCGATTTTCCATATTGATGCATACTGTCTGTAAGACGTACGTATATCAGACAGAAGAAATTTAAATGAGATATTTCAATCCATCCTGCTTCTAGCATAAAGCTGCTTAAATGTTATCAGAAATGACAGGTTTTTTTAAGACGGAATAAGCATTCCAGACGATGTTTTCCTACACAATATTTCGTTTTAATTCTTGGCGTAGGATTAATTCCTCTTTTTAAAACAAATATTATCATTTTTAAATTTGTGGATTTAAAGTCAAAACCAACCGAACAATGAAACTGATCGATACACTGACGTGTGATGCATAAGTTTTGTGCTGATCACGGCACCATTGTGATAAAGAATCAGTTATTCTACGGACATAATGATAATAAAGTGAATTTGATTTTCACTAAATATCCTGCTGGCTTGCAACATATTTGGACAGTTTTGTTTGTTATCGTGTTTATTATAAGCAAAATACATCTTGACTTTTGTTGCAAATGAATTTGAAATAAGTATGAGTTGTTAATTAAGCAGCCATTTTCTTAAATAATATCATATACCATCAGAGCATTAACGTTCCCCATGTTTCACAAAAGGCGTCCTTATTATTCTTTGTAAATTGACGTGTAATTTTACCAAAGATAGTTTTCTGCTGCCTTCACGAAGGTTAGGAAACCAGAGATTTCATTCTCTTATATTGGTTGCCACTCTAAGCTACAGAATCCTATTATTGCTGTTATTTTATCAATAATTAGTGATGGAGGCGGATAAATGTAATTTCAAAGATGTTTTTTGTACGAAAGCAAGTTCAGCAGCACGCTTGCAATTTGAACTTCTAACAGTGGAAATATTTTAATTAAAATATTAATAAATTTAATGTTAGCAGCAAGATGTTGAATGTTATATTTTTCTAGTGTACATTGCTTGATATTTCTAGTTAGATTACTTGGTTTGACGACATTCCAAATGATTTACACTATTTAATTCCGAATAAGGACACATAGAGAGACAAACATAACTAAGAACTATATGTGTTTCATTCCGTGCAGCTGTGGCAAGAAATATAAAGGAAACACATGCTGACAGCTTAGGATAGGGCTACAGGAACACTGTCAGGCCGTAATTCAAAGAGAAATAGAAGAATCCGGTACAAATGACCACGTACGTAGAGAAAAGTGAGTCAAATGCCCTCTGTGGGATGAAGTTGAAATAATAGATATAGAACAAACAGGAAATTACGAAAACTGAAAAAAAAAATCAGCTCATATGCTTGATTCCAAAAATCTCCTAAAGCGGTCAAGTATAGACATGGATACAATATGGGAACCAGTAATACACAGAGCTAGAGAAAACAAAAATAATAAATGAGATGAGGAAAAGACTAGTAATATCAGCTCTGGTACTGAAATACTAGGTTTATAAGTCGCCGAAATTCTCTCAAATGGCCCAGTGTATAAAAGCGTTGCATGGTTGATCATAAAAATGACTTGACCAAAAAGTTCAAGCAGGGAGAGAACAGAAAACTGTGAGGCTGAGGGAACAAAAACAGATCGAGGCGAATTAACTAAAACTGATATATCCAAATATATGTTACGTGTCAAAATACCAACTGAATGGTTCAGGTTTGAAACAAATAATGAAGAAGGCCGGAGCGTACAACGCCTGGAATATCGTGAATATGGCACTGTAACGAGGACAAAAGGCCGAACACTGAATATAGCGTAGTTACATACTTCATCTTAGAAATATAGACAGATGTTGAAGATGAATATGGCAAAAAAGATGTGGCCAACACTTCAAAGAATGTAAATAGTGTAAATAGTTACAATACCTCATCTCACAAATAGAGACAGATGTTAAAGGTGAATATGGCAATAAAGATAAGGACAACAGTCCAAACAATGTAAATAGTTACAATACCTCATCTAAGAAATATAGAGAGATGTTGAAGGTGAATATGGCAATAAAGATGAGGACAACAGTCCAAACAATGTAAATAGTGTAAATAGTTACAATACCTCATCTCATAAATAGAGACTGATATTGATGGTGAATATGGCAATAAAGATGAGGAAAACAGCGAGAAAAATGTAAATAGTGTAAATAGTTACAATACCTCATCTCTGAAATAGAGACAGATGTTGAAGGTGAATATGACAATAAAGATGAGGACAACAGTCCAAACAATGTAAATTGCGTAAATAGTTACAATACTTCATCTCAGATTTATACAGAACTGGTGTCAAATCATGTAGCATAATTTACTTATAAATCTGGTACCTACCCTTCAGTGAGGATCAAACTCATTACTCAGTAGTAATGATCAAATGACTAAGATGGATAAATATTTATCTACCTAAGACGCAGATTAAGTTTAAAATGTAATGCTTTACTTGTTTAATTTTACGGCTTACCAACTTACTGTTGGTCGTTTTTTTAAAAACAGAGCCATATTTTGCAGTGTTAGATTAATGTTTTTGAAGATAAATTCGAAGTTGACTCTTCGATTTCTCATTCCGATCCACTATCCATAAACAACCCTCACTTCATGTATTTATTGCTTTACAAAAGAAGGAACAATTACTTATATACAGCCGGTGTAACAGCAAAATTGTCTAAATCTTCTAACAGCATAATTATCCAACCTCCAATATGATTAACACAAAAAAATTCAATAAATTAACTGAGTCTATTTTATCCAGGTTTAGATATTTAGCCATCTTGACACCCTTTTTCGTAAGGATCACTGAAAACCATTTGAGTTATTCAATTAAAAGAAGAGCAGGTTAAATTTGTTTTGTGTCAAACCTACTGTCTTCCCAAATGAGCAATGGTGAGAGGAAAATATCACCCAGGCCTTCGGTAATAGTACCGATATTCATAACTTGGTTTCTGTTTTCAAATTCCATTCAAGAACCATCAAGAGAACGGTGAATAAGTTTTAAAAAAGAGGGAACAGTAGAGAAGAACACTGGGTCAGGAGGTCACAACAGAAATAGTGATCATCATTTCATCTTAGCGCTAAAGTGATCAAGTAGAAAAGATTCAACTCAATTGATAAGACGTTTGTCACGTGACAGTGGAGTTTTGGCTATGACAGTCCAAAGAGCAGTGGAAAAAGACTTGAAAATTAAATCGTACGTGAAAACTGTGAGTCACCTTATTATTCCAGTACAGAAAGTTAAAAGTTTAGAACGGCGAGGATAAATCTTGAATAAGTTGCAGAATGATCCTGGAATAGTATATATATATATATATATATATATATATATATATATATATATATATATATATATTATTTCAATACGTCACGAGCTTTCGATCCTTAGCTATGATTAATTAATAATGTACATGTCATTTCCGTTTATGATCGAATTCATCACAATACTTGTCTTAAGCTTCTAGAGTAATTATACATTCTTAATGATACAAGCAGTGTTCAATTGTGTTACAAAAAGCTCGGAGAATTTCAATAAGATACATTTAATCATTTCTTAGATGCAACGGCTCAGAGCTTAATCTACGAATTGGACAATTTTAGACCCGGTATGAATGTTATATATTTACAAAGGAATAGGGATTAATCTAGGCGGAAAAGTGTTTATAAATACATACAGTTTTTATATGTAAATTAACACTGTGTCGGAACCTTGGTCAGTAGAGTCCATTGGAGCGTTAAACTGATAGCAACAGTGCAGGATATGCAATCTCCATATATATACGTATATATATATATATATATATATATATTTATATATATATATATATATATACAGTAAACCCTTATATATATATATATATATATTTATATATATATATATATATATATATATATATATATATATATATATATATATAGTTGTATATTTAGGCAGCAATCCTTCTTTTATGCAAGTTTCATTAAAAACGACAGACAAGGTACTACGGTTAAGCTTTTTATTTAATTTTTCTTGTGTACGAACAAGAGCTTTCTTTGTTGGACAAAGGGTGTGTAAGAACTGTCCAAATGTTTTATTTTTCCGAGCGCTTTCGGCTATACCTTTAGCCATTGTCAAGGATGCTTTGATTTTTCAGCTTAATTGCGTGTGTGCATTATGTGTATGTCTTAGTGTGTAGTAGGGGTGTTTTAATTTCCAAATACGCTTAGTACGTTGTGGCTTTGTTCGTATTTAATATTGTTAATATATATATATATATATATATATATATATATATATATGGATTCTTTCACAGATTTCGGTGAATTTGGTTTTAAATAGAATTCCGATCTAAACAGCAGATGATTTGATAATGCTGCCTTGTGTGAAATAAATCACGCTTTTCGGAAGAACTGACCACACAAAAATCGGGTACAACGTTCACGCGATAAATACCTGTCTGGCTACATATAAAGCCTCTACGCATGCGTACTTATTTTACGATGTTATACTCGGACCAGTAGGCTCATCGAAACATTCTGAGTATAACAAGCAAAATGGGTCAGCTGCTGAGAATTCTAAGGTATATAATAGCGATGATTCCTCACGTAAAAAAATGACTACATAAATTATTATGATAATTAGTATTTTCGTAACACAAGAACGAACACAACAGAAATCTTTCTTCCGGCTTTGAACATCATTTCTCGGCGTTTTTTTTCCTTTCAATATTTTCAGCTTTCTTTAATTCTCCACCTCCCGTCTCACATATATTCTCCTTAATTTATTTGCTTCGAATATACTACGAGTTTGTTGAGTAAGGTGGTGAATAATTATCCTATTTGTTTGGTTTGCAGGAGTAAAAGAAGAAAGCTATCTTTTCAGGTGTAAATCTACAATGAAACTAAAACGTACAAAACATCGTCTAAATTTGAGAAATCTTTACAGGCCTTATATTTCCTAACTTCAATTTGCTTTCGAATTATTTTTATTGCTTATCTTCTTGTGAGTTTCTTCTGGGAAATCAATGTGTTCTTGGTTGCTACTGAAAGAAATTAAGAAAGTCAGTTTCAAGTGGCAGTTTGTTGTCCTTCGTTGGAGTTAAAAAATAGTCTCTGTTTCAGATAACGTGACAAAGTCGCGGGCAAACTGCAGCTAGCTAATTTTACATTGCAAATTCTTTCACATATATTCGCTAGCACAAAAGAGATTTTGTTTGGTTTGGTTTATTTTGTTTTACGGCATGTCAACCTCAATGGGTTATTTAATGGCGACAACATTTTTAGAATAGATTCGTATGAATAGAATATGTATTCTTAGGTTTAGATTGGTTTGGTTTATTTTGTTTTACGGTATATCAACCTCAATGGGTTATTTAATGCTGACAACATTTTTAGGATAGATTCGTATGAATAGAATATGTATTCTTTGGTTTAGATTGGTTTGGTTTATTTTGTTTTATGGCATATCAAGCTCAATGGGTTATTTAATGCCGACAACATTTTTTGTTGCTGGTAATATTTTGTTTTGTCAAAAATCTGTTTCTGGTAATATATTTCCTTCAAAATTGTATTGCTGTTAATAATTTGTTTCAAAAGATATTGCTGGTAATTGTTAAATATTTTCCTATACCTGGGACCCTAACAGATGCTACCGCTCCTCGAAACTTCCTGATCAGAGGCCTTACTGCTGAGGATGTAGTTTAACGTCTTACCCAGGACGAAAAGAGATTTGGAGTCGATTGTAACATATCTACGTATATAACAACATTGTCTAATAGGAGCCTGGTTTTGGCTTCATATTCTTTTATACGTGTACCTGATGGAAAGATTAAAATATATTCATGGTTGCTTCAAGAAGGCCTCATCATCTTTATATCAATCTCTGTAACCTACAAGGAATTCTGAACAGATCACTTTATTTAATCAACGAAGTTTGGTATGGGCAGTCGAAAGAGAACAGTCTTCTCCCGTAGGTTAAATAAAGGGTTCAGTTCAGATTTCCCTGTAAGTTAACTAGATCAATAAAAAGATGATGACGGCCGGAGAGCACAGCGACCGAAACCTTGTGATAACAACAAAAAGTAGGGCAAGAATCCAAATGTAAATAGTGTAAATAATGTGTTTTTCATCTTGTACTAACAGGCTTCGACCGCTCGCTATCGCTTCGCAAAGTAAGATATATTCACTACTTGAAACCTTTGATATATAAATTTTAAATGAACATTTCATTGATACATTAGCTTGTTATAATTAAAAAAAAGTTTTAAAAATAGATGCCAACTTGTTGAAAGTCAAGTAAAATACAAATTTCAAACACTTTTCTGCATTATATAAGACAATATATATATATATATACATATATATATATATATATATATATATATATATATATATATATATATATATATGTAGGGTGACCCCAAAAAACGGGAACTTCTTAACAATCCAATAAAACCAAGAATGATGGAAGGAAAATATTTAATTCGTAGTAATTGAAACCTTAAAACATGCCATTTAAGAAACAATGATGGAATTTTCATTTTTTTTTTTAAATTACGTCCTCCTGTACGAATGCATTCTTGAAATCTGCTGTTGAGATTCCTCATTGACTGCTGCAACATCTCAGCTGGGATGCTGTGAGTTTCATTCTCGTTACTAAAATGGCGAAATGTTTACTTGCTCAAGGTCACTGTCTCGCAGTGTTGCCACTTGCTCATGTCTGGCAATACGCACTTCAAAAATTCCCGTTTTTTGGGGGTCACCCTATATAAGACAATATCCCTAAACAGAACAAATTCTTGATATGAAAATCAAAACAATCCTTGAATAAAAGAACACTAATGAAGGATAGTTAATTAATGAAATATACTTTTTCTTTCAATCAATATGCAATTTAGTTAAATCTGAAGAATGATATCATCCAAAAGTAGACAGTATTTAGTACATATATTGAGCTTTTAGCGTATAAATCACTATAAAGTAGAGTTGAGGCTTTCTAACCTCAGATATTCTTTGGATAATTGTGCTCCAATTTCGCATTTATTCATATAGGTTTCATTGTAAAAGCTTTACTTAATTAGCTGTTATGTTTATCTAACTATTCTAATTCTATTTTCCCATCTTTACACTATATTAATTTTATCTTATAAATTTTCCTCTGTTCTCTCAACCATGAAATGAAAAATAATTGTTTGTACGGAAAGTCAGGACCTACGTACATCAAATCGTCTTTAAATTAAGTTGCAGCTGAAGAATTATCGTTGAACTTTTAAAAGGTAAGCTTAAACTGATTCAATGTTTAAATGCATCGATCAATTTTGAGATCTTCTGTAGTTTATTGATGCCTGAAGCGATTAGACCTAAATATTTACTGAGGAAATACGAAAACTTCGAGAACTGAGGCAAATGGCCAAAGATGCATTCCGAAAGCTAGGCAGAGCATTACGAGACAGGAATATTTCTTTGGCAACAAAGGAATGAGTACTGAGCTGCTACGTGACATCTGCCGTCCTTTACGGCATCGAATGTTGGACGGTCTCCTGAAAGATGAAGAAGAAACTCGAGTCAAGGGAGGTACGGTTCTTCAGAAGGATTCTATGGATATCATGGACCGAGTGTGTTTTGGAGGGGAGGCAAACAAGGAGGAATCGCGTACTTAACATCAGGAAGAGACAGATTGTTTGGGGCAAGTAATGAGAAAGGAGTGCTTCGAGAATCGGATACTCACAGGTCGAATAGAGGGAAAGCTAGACAAGGGAAAGCAACTGATGATATACCTAGCTGGCTTAAGGATTGGATGATAGATTATGGACTAGTGTAACTAGCAAAGGTACAACACTTATTGAGAGTTACAAGGGATAGGAGAAGTGGAGCGCCATGATCGCCTACTTCCTGAAGGTACACTTTACATAAAAAGAAATTAAAGTGTTTCTAAGTGTCATATTGTAAAATGGCATAGAAAGACCCATTAGAAATTAATACAAGGGTCATTCAATAAATAAGTTGAATTTTTCGGTATAAGGACTTCTAATACAGATAGAAGCTTACTCTGTTTTTATTTTTGTTTTGTTTTACTTCTTTTTCACATGGATTTAATTTCTTTTGCAGATTAAAAAAACTTTGAGAGTTTTGGCGATTAACAAAGATGGCCGACCAAGAATCCTGCTCCAGGATTGAACAGCGGTCAGTTATCAAGTTTTTTGGTTGCTGAAGGGTGCAAACCAGTTGGAATTCATAGGAGAATGTCAACTGTGTATGGTGCCACATGTTTCAGCCAAAAAATGTCTGCAAGTGGGCTAAATTGTTTAAAGAAGGACGGAGCAGTGTTGAGGATGAAGACAGGCCTGGGTGGCCTACAGAAGTGAGGTGATCGAATCAGTCAATGACCTCATTCAGTCTGACAGAAAGGTGACAGTGGATGACATTGCAAGGACTTTGAGCTTATCTGTTGGGACAAACGCAGGCGTCATCAGTCAGAAGGAGTCCTCTTGCATCATGACAACGCAAGGCCTCACACAGCAGCCCAAACGGTGCAGACCATCAACGTGCTGGGCTGGGAACTGCTCCCTCATCCCCCTTACAGCCCAGACCTTGCTCCTTCAGGCTTTCACCTGTTTGGTCCCGTGAAAGCGTTCACGAGAGGCACGAAGTTTAAAAGTGACGATGAAGTCAAAAGTGCTGTTAGCGACTGGCTGAGACATCAGTCCAAAGATTTTTACGCTGAGGGAATACGGAAGCTTGTGCACAGATGGGAAAAGTGTGTAACTGTGCTAGGAGACTACGTTGAAAAAAAAAGTAAGCTTCCATCTGAATTAGAAGTCCTTGTACCGAAAACTTCACCTTATGTATTGAATGACCCTCGTACGTAAACAGATTACTTATGCCGCCTAAACCAATAAAATTTCTCTTGCCTTAAAGAAAATAATTAATTACCCACTTCGTCTTTCGATTTATTTTACAGAATAAATTTTATATTATGAAACCTTCATCAGAACCACCTTCAACATTCGAATGAATATGTTTTCCTGTAAGGTCGTTTCGCAACAGGGAACCTGACCAGTTCCCTTCGCGTATCTGTGTTACAAACTGGAAACGTATTCATTCAGAAGTAGCGTGTCTTGGGCCAGTAGACCCGGACGATCTACCTCATCTCCAGGTCTAAGCACTGCCTATACTTCAACTTGAACGTTAGCCCTGAGCGATGATAAGTAGCTGTTGGATCCCCTAATCGGGCAAACAAGCGAACTGGCCGTATAGGTTTCGCAACATCCAGATATACTTTGTTCTTACCGCGCAAGCCGCATACATATTTATGGAGTAATATATAACCAATTTCCCAAGAGGGATGGTGACCTTAAATATATGTTTATACGCCTTTTGACCATTCTTGTTTTTAATTCTGCTAGATGTCTGTGTAAACCTCTCACCCCAAAAACCCTAGTTAGAGAAGCGGTTTAGTGGCCTATGCATAGACACTGTGCCAGGTAGTACTCAGTTTCATATTACAGTTAGCAATTGTAGAGTGACTTCATGTAAGAAGCTTTAGTAATTTTATATTTGATATAAGCTATAGAAGTTATTTTGTTGTTATGTACACTATTTACATTATTCGGACTATTTTTCTCATCTTTGTTGCCATATTTATCACAACGTTTCGGCCTCCTTCAGGTGGTTGGAATATGGAACTGATCCGTGTATTTTACTCGCTGGGGGTAGACTGTTCTAGTTCCACATACCCTGTCTAATGGATATCCGTTATCAGTTATCTCCTGTTAATTTCCCTCTCCAAGTTATCCACTGCCTTAACCAGGTATTGAACTAACACTATTTGGTTTCTGTCACTGGATCTAAGTAACACCTTTTCCACTGCTCCATATATCCTTGAGGACACATGGCATAGTGGATAAAGTTGAAGAGGGGGGTTAGAAGGAGATAACTGGTAACTGGCATCCATTAGACATGTCATCTGGAACTAGAGCAGTCTACCCCAGAAAGCGAAATAAAGGGTTCAGTTCGACATTCCAACCACCTGAAGAAGGCCGGAGCGTACAAATGCCGAAACGTTGTGATAAATATGGCAACAAAGATGAGGGCATTTGTCCGAATAATGTAAATAATGTACATAATACCTCGTCTCAGAAATATAGACAGATACTGAAATGCCGTAACATTATAATAAATATGGCGACAAAGATGAAGACAATAGTCCGAATAATGTAAATAGTGTACATCATACCTCATCTCAGAAAATAGACATGATACTGAAATATTCTTGAATCATCTTTAAATGTAATACACAGATAATATTAATAATGGTGACGCATTAATTCAGCTTGGAGATGTGGTCCGCCAAGTTATTATTCCCAAGACACATCAATGCTTTAGTCCATGGTGTTCCTCTAAGAGTCTCATGAGATACGGGATACGTGATCGATTGAGACTCTGGCACACGTAAGCTTTTTCATATCGACCTAACTGGGCCTGAACCGTCGAATAATGAGGCCAGATATATTCTATTGCGATCCTCCTCAAAATGGGCAGTTCTGTAGTCCTACCTTGAGAATCGGCATTCGTCATCAAGCCTTGAACATCGACCTCTGGGAGCTGTGGGAAATAGGCGGCTAGCACAATCATGAAACAGGCCCATGAAAACGTTTCAAAACCGCACCCTCATAAAAATTTGTTTGGCGTCAATTATCAAGCATTTTTTTAATGATATTTTTTTTCTGATGGAACAATTTAGTAATTAGAATAATTTTTAATTAAAAAAAAAAACCACAGAAGAACGCAAATAATTAGAAGGAAGGTCGTGAATAATTACTTGAATTCAAAAGACGTTATTCTGTGCTGTAGTGGTCGTCGTTTCAGCGATGGAATAATTTCGCGCACACGCCCACCATTTATGCCAATTCTGCTTCCTGGTAATTTTATCCTATTCAGTACAGGCGGCGTAATTTTGTTACCAAAGCATATTGTTCAGAAGATCGGCCTTACATTTCAATTTATATGGATTTCCGAATCAATACATGTTTAAATAAAACGTATATTTTCTTGCGGGCTTTGCAGAAAATAACAGGATTCTTCAGGCCTCTGACGTTATTCTTGCTCACAATTTAATTGTATTCTAAAGCCAGTAGCATATTGAAAGACATTCATAAATTTTCTCCAGAAATATATCTAAATTTAAGTCCAAACAATATACCTATCACATCTTTTGTGTCAGAGAGACGCATCTTAGAATAAAATGTGTATTCTTTCTTCAGAAATAACAAAATCTCAAATAATATATCCCAGAAATATCTATAGCTGTCCTGTTGTATAACTCTTGTGAATACTGATATTTCATTTTGCCTTTCTCTCTAGTAAATGGATGTTAAATCTACTAATTTATCTATAACGTCAAAAATGTCGGTATACTTGTTAATAGGTGATATACATTAGGGGCATTATTTAGGTGAGTTTTCAAATATATTCTTATATTTATTATCCAGGTATAGCTCGGGTTGCGTCGTTTCGAGTTAAGTCGTTTTCTATTATACGTCGTTTGTCAAAAAATATATGGAAAAATAAAAATCAAGTTTAAGTCATTTTATCCAACTTAATATTTGTTCGCCACACGTACTGAAGTCATAATATCACTAGAAAAGCGTTAATAGCACATGAAATCATGTTACATGTATTTGTAAATTTAGATTACTTTTTCTGTACTATCTTAAAAACTAAAATTGTTTGGAAGCTTAACATAGATTCTTACTGACCATATATTATTAAAAACGTTTTTTATAAATAAAATATAGAACTGCGAATGGTTATTCGTGGTTTAGCTTAGTGACAGGTAAATTCAGAGACAAGTAAATTCGACTTAAGGACTTCCTGGAACAAATTACCGACGTAAGGTGGTGTATACTTTTATTAATATATAATAATTCCAGCGAGATCAGTTTACGTATTTAATAACAATAGAACAAAGTGTCATCACATTATAACTTATATTATTTATAGATTAGTCATACCAAAACCATGTGATGCTATTATGACAGATCACACGCTTATAGATCCAGCGACAAAAACCACAGTGAGAAATAGAAACGATCTGCGTCCGCTATTCGATACCATTTGTCGAACATCGATGAAAGTATCTGAACACATTAAAAAAGTATAGTGAAAAGCCTATAATTCTCTGCAAATATAGTTAAGAGCTTATAAAATTCTCTGTAATTGTCTGGAAAAAAAAATCTAAAAAATGTCGTGGGATAAAAAATATTAAATAGATATTAAATATATATTAATTAGATTAGCTCAACATGGTTATAAATGGCGACAATTGTCATAATAATTCGCATTTTGCCGGAAACGAAAACTCATTGATAACCCATACGATTGTAGGAATAAAAGTGATTGTCTCGATTTTGACAGGAAGAATTGAGATCTTAAAAAGACCTTGAGAGTCACGTATCAGGGTGATGTTTTCAGTTACTCCTTATCTCACGAGAGAGTTACATTCGAGATTCATTTGCAGTTTGGCGAATCAAAGAGCACAATGTAATTTCTAAGCAGTGTAAATAGGAAGCTAAGGCGTACAGCTAGTGTTTTACTGTTTCGTTTTGAGTACATTACAAGACCATCCTATTTTATTCTTCCCCTTCACTTACTGCTTCATTATTGTATAAGCTGTAATATCTCTGTGCTGTTGGTTATATAATGCACACCAAACAACAGCCCAATATGCATTAACAAAATGTCTAACTATTCTACTAACGCATTAAAACAAATACACATATCTATAAATAAAATAATTCCAAAAAATCCTAGTAGCCTAAAAATATCCAAAGAAAATAAAAGAAATATCATGGATTAGACCTAAGAAACCGCGGATATTCAAATAAACTAGAATACAAAAAACAATTCAAACAAAAACAAAATAAATATAATTTGTTTCAGCCTCCTACAAGAATAAAATAAAGAGAGGGAAAATATTCTTCAACAAAATCTAATAAAAAACTTCACTACAAAAAGCAAATTATCAAAAATTATGAACAAAAATACAGTCAAAATGAGTTACAACGGCATGGATAAAATGGTGAGTCACATATCAGCGTGATGCTGCCTGTTGCCTTTTAGCTCACGAGGAAGGTAGACTCGAGAGTCATTTGCAGTTTGGAAATAACTAAGCACAAAACCAAAACCAACTACAACAACAATAACATACAGCAAAATAACGCCATTAAATGTAACTGCAGAAACAATGATAATTGCCAACTTAACAATAAATCTTTTATCAATAATTTAATATCGTAAGCTATTGTAAATAACAAGAATAAAGTAGGCGAAAAAAATTACATAGGGGGACACATAAAAAAAAATCTTTTACAGAAAGATATTATAACCACAAAATGTTATGCAACCTTATCAAAAGTCATGAGGAGCTAAAGTAAACGATATCGGCGCCAAAAGAAATGATATCACTAAACCAAATATCCCAGTGATGATATATAAATATGTGTGCATATATGTATATGTATATGTGTGTATGTGCGTATATATATATATATATATATATATATATATATATATATATATATATATGTGTGTGTGTGTGTGTGTGTAAGTATTTACTGTTTAAGTATTAATATCATTAGTATGTTACGCACACACACAAACACACACACACATATATATATATAATATTTATCATTTAATCATTAATATCAAATATTTATGTAAAAAACGAAATATGTATATGTGTGTATGTGCGTATATATATATGTGTGTGTGCGTGTGTAAGTATTTACCGTTTAAGTATTAATGTCATTAGTATCTTACAGACACACACACACACACACACACACACACACACACACACACACATATATATATATATATATATATATATATATATATATATAATATTTATCATTTAATCATTAATATCAAATATGTATGTAAAAAACGAAATACACTTTCCCTAGCAAGCACCTAGGACGCCCATAAATAAGAAATGTTCACATGTCTAGATTCGGAACAAATACAGACAAAATCAGCAACAGTTGGTAAAAAGGGAGGAAAAAGAGTGAAGTCTAAAGGAACGAGTTTAAATTGAAAAAGAGGCTAAAGATATTGAATTAGAAAGAGCTTTTCATTGCGTTTATGAATAATATATGTTTAGGATAATTTCTGTGGCCAAAAAGATTTTCCGACATTTTTACGAGAATTGTTTACTTTTTCGTACAATTTTAATTACAATAATTTTTAAAGTTGTTAAATCTTTTAAAATTCAGTTTCACTGTATTGTTATTAATTAAATCTATTCTTGCTAATCATAAATCTAAAAGCTTATCACAATCTGCAAACAACCAGTATTTACAAAATAATTTTGCATTGTTTCTTGATGTGTATATACATGCCTTTTTAAAGCTAAATGCGAGTACAAAATAATAGTAACTCCCTTTACCCACTCCTTTAAAAGTTTGGTGAGCTGAGGAAAATGACGTAAAGAAATTTGCGAACCTGTGTGAAATTTCCTTTGGACCAATGAAAATTTTGAGTTCAAAGAGATTGATCGGCGAGTTGAAGAAAAAAAACAAACTCTCGAGCCTATGTAAAATTTTTGTTGGACCAATGAAAACGTTGTGCTTACGTTGTGCGTACTGGAGCCTAAAAGAAAAAAATAAAATAAAATAAAGAACTTCTGAATTCATGTGAAAAGTGTCATTTCTGTTCACGCATATAGCATTCAAATTTTCGCCAGTGTCAAATTACTCTCTGGTTATATTATCGGTCTTAACGAAGCGCTTGACATTTCAAAGAACTTTATTTCAGCTATGCAAGAAAGATAAGTATACCTCGTCATTACCATCCATCATTAATCTTCTTGGCATGAGCAAACCAACTGTTCCTTTTAACCTCGAAGTCCCAAGCCACTATAAAAGAACATCAAACAAGTATTTTAGCAACAAGAGAAAGCAAATGTAAGTGGTTCTCCAAGGAGAGCTAGGGAGGATACAGGAACTCACGGAGAAACATATGTGAAGCCCGAAAGTGCTGGAAATTCTTTACATCGGAAGAATCTGAACAAAATGAAAGAAAGACTGCAAGACAAAAGAACCAGGACGGCTGCAGAAGAACAGTGACAGCAGAAGCTTTGGAAGGATGGAGGGTGTCAGCAGCTGAAAGCCCAGACCAAAGACAAGAAAGACTTCAGGTTGCTAGAACTATAAGGGCTGATAGTAGAGCAGTTGAAACTCATGAGCAAAGACATGAAAGCCTGCAAGCTAACAGAACAAGCACTGCTGCTATCAGGGCATTTGACATTCATGAGGAAAAAGACGAAACACTAGAAGCTAATAGAGCTAGATCTGCTGCTAGTACGATAGGAGAGACTCCTGAGCAAAGAGATGAAATGCTACAAGCCGATAGAACTCTGAGGGCTGCTCACAGTCCAGCTGAAACTCCTGAGCAAAAGCAACACAGGCAGGAGGTTGGCAGAACTGGTGAACGGAGTAGATCTGCCCTTACCTTGGGGAAGTGGCACTGTACAACATTTAACTATCAGCCGGACCCTGTCTACCCTTCTGGAAATAAATTGACAATAGGCTCTATGTGTATAGTCTATGGTAAATGTAAAGCCAGGAAGTATGAATGAGAAACTTCTGGAATGTGTTGTTCAAGTGGCAAAATCAGGATTCCATTATTGGAAGATCCGAAACAGTCTTTGAGGGTTCTTCTTTCAGGCAAAACCCTTTTGGAGAACATTAGGGAGTACAATTGTGCTTTTTAAATCACTTCATTCGGGGCTAACATTATTAGTGTTGGTGGTTTCACGCCCACTTTAGAAATGCAGGTCAGTTGCACTATAGGATTCGATCGCAACAGCCACTTACAAATGAAGAGCCACAAATTCTTCAGTTATATTTTGATGTCAACTTCGAAGAATAAGCGGTCAGCCGTAATTCTATTTTACCTGGAACCAGGCTCGAACTTACCCCGATACGGCAATGGATGAAACATTGTAGAAAGCTATGTCAAAAGCTTTAAATTTGCTCGGGGAAAGTGCTCCTACTCACAACTTTAATGTGATCATTGATGCTTACAAGGGACCTACTGGACAGTATCCGGGATAGTTTAATGTGCCCTCTTGCAATGAAATACTAGATGTTCTCCATGGTGACCAACATAATAAGAGAAACATTGTTGTTAGGCGACAGGACAACACGTTTCAACGAATTAATGAGACACATAGACCTTAGGATTCTCTTCAGTATCATCTGCTATTTGTTAATGGGGAAGATGGTTACTATTTTGGTATTAAACATCGTAATCCAAGCAACCCGGAGGATGTGTTAAACAAATAATTATTATGTAAGGAATTATATGTGCACCGTGGCAACTCATTCAATCATCTTCATCACTCTTGTGATCTTATTCATCAATATGCAAGTGATAGGGCTGCTAAAATAGAGTCTGTGAGTCTGTGTTTCATTTGAAACAATCAAAAGCAACTCCAATCAGAGAATTATATTCATCTGAGTGATGCTGTAAATAATGATGTAGCACTTGGAAATCTCGTGCAGCTTTGCCTTCTACCATCAAGGGCCTCGATACATCGACGCAGGATGTCATGACCTATGTACGGCACTATGGAAGGCCAGATCTATTCGTAACCTTTACGTGCAACCCAAAATGGAAGGAAATTGAAGACGAACATTTGTGCATGAAAAGGCCAAAGATAGACCTGTCATTCTTGCCAGAGTCTTTCGCCGGAAGTTGGAGAAACTCATCGATCTGATTAAAAAGGAGAACACATTTGGTACCGTAAAGTGTGATATGTACACAAATGAATGGTAAAAACAGGAGATACCATATGCTCACATTATGCATTTGCTGTATGTCGAACTTTGGCAGAAAGCAGCTTAATAAGAAATGTCTTTCTCGTCCCTCCATGAGCAACTAGGTGCGCCAACGTACTGAGCCATCCACCTTACTCCTACATCTGTTGGGCTTGTGTGCCAGAGCCTTGGTATCCACTAATAGTTCCTTGGTGATTCCATCGTGTGGCGTGTCTTGTGCCTTTTGACCTGGCGGAGCCCATCCCTCTCCAGGTTATACCACGGTTGATGTCTTCCAACACGGTGGGTCTCCTTCTTTGTGAACAATTGGTCGTTTTAGTTTATATAAGGAACATTTCCACACTTGCCAGAGACCTGCATCAAGGAGGTACCTCACTCAGTGTTGCCCTGTTAGCAATACACTATCACGTGAGTTTAGTCCGCCAACTGAAACGGTTGACTTGGAGCCATCACGTGAGGGACTGTTTATTGTATGGGAAAGTCTAATCTCACAATTCCAATTCCCAAATATTATATTTAGATAAAACCATACACTAATGTCTTCAGATCCTGCTTACAGTTCTCTACATTTCACAGAAATTAGATTTTCTTGGCATTACTTGTTCGTGCACCATAACAAAGTCGATATTTCCAGTCGCGAACAATGACAACGAGATACACCTGCTAGAATTTGTATACAAAAACATATATAAATATATTTGGATCGTTACATCGTAAGATCATATTTATAAAAGATATAATAAATAATTTCCAAAGTGCTTTGTATATAGAATGATTCCTTGAAAAGAGAAAAGTAATCCCGAACAATATCTGCTAAGTACACATCTAGTAAATTAATTATATTAAAGAGGAAATAGCTAAATCTCAATGGAAACGTGGTACAAGTCGTGTCCTGTTTGCCATTACTTTAAGTTGACTCTAAGTAAACAAAAAACAAGGACATACATGGTTACTTTCTAAGTAAGCAGACCCTTTCTATTGTCAACAATACAACGTTAGTAAAATATAATGTCTCAATTCCTCTATCCTGTTTTTTTTCTCTATCATACTTAAAGACACGTGTCAAAATATATATCCATCGTAAAATATAATTAGGCTCTTCAAAAGATATTTATTATTATGTGATATGGGGGGAATTCTGCTGTAATTAACTTCATTCGAACATCCAATTTGACTTCTGTTGTCAGACTTATGAAATCAATGTCTGTTTTATATATTATATTATGTCTTTAAATTCTTTGAGGGAATAGAGCCTAAAGATATCGTTTCGGTTTCTATAACAAGCCAGTAGGTAGTTAGCCTGGAGGACCAGCTTTTGAATTCAGAGTTGTCCTCCTAGACCATTTGCCACCCAAGTCTATAGAGCCGGATCTGTCTTGCTATAGAAGAAGGGGATTCATACCTTTCCCAATTCTTTGCACGTAAGTGAATATAATGGATTCGACTGGAATTTGAACTCGGCTCCCGATTCTTCAATCCGAGCCGATATTCATTACTCCACCGTGTCTCTAATAATGGTGCATTACTATATTTGTAATACAGTGTAACCCGGATATAAGAGATTTGTCGGGACCGGATAAGAAGTCTCTTATATCCGGGTTTCTCTTATATCCGGGTCTGTTATATCCTGGTTACACTGTACTATTGTTTCTTTTTAAACTAGCTTTTAAGCTAACTCCTGTGGAGGGCTAATTGTTTCTCTGGCCCAAAACTAAAGTGAACTCTGGCTCAGCGTTGAAAACAGCAATAATTTTGAAGAAATAACTTTTAATTCCTCTATTCACTCCAGGGAACTTCAAAACCTCACTTTAAGTATCAATCGGGCTATAAATCCAATTCCGTCCTATTTGGGCCGAAAGTCTGATTTGGGCTGATATTCCAATTCAGCCCGATTGAAATTTCCAAATCCCAAACTCTGCGGAACTTCAAACCTTCACGTCATGAAACCTCTCACTCTAACTCTGATTTTTGATATTTTGAATAAAATTGATTTCCTCAATTCACAAAGTTTTGAAGATATATAAAATTGAATTTAAACAAAACTTTTTAAATTCACTAAGTTTTTGTGTTACTTTAAAATTAATATAAATTAAAAACTTTTAAAATCACTAATGTTTTGAGTTGTTTTATTTTGAAATGTTCCCTCTGTATCTAGACACATATCAATACTGAATGTTCAAGCACCAGATGAAGGGCAGGTTTCCAACCCCCCCAAATCATCCTGGTTCCAAAAAGGTTATATGTCTATGTAGAGCAAGTCTGTTCTTTCGGTTTTGAGTTTTGACTTTTTATATCAGAATTTCTAAATTAGAAAAGAAACAACTGTGCTTTTTTACGAAAATGTGCTGTACTTGATTTCGTTAAAGGAATAGCACAGAATTCTAAAGTAGTGCCTACCTTAATGGTTTGTATCTGATTTTAGAGAGGTCAGTATCATGCAAGTACAAGTATTTTTATCACTGGCAATTGGTATAACATAGAAAAGAGAAAATGTTACTCAGAATTCCAGAGGGGGATGAATTCCAAAAGTTAAACGGGGTTTTCAGGAACAGACAAAAATCATTATAATTACAGCTTCAAGATTTGGACTGATTTATAATATCATTTCTCCTCTATGGCAGTGAATGCTGGACGAAGAGGCAACTGATGATCAGGGAACTTGAAACAACCTCGTCCACGCATTAGATATTACTGTCGCATCTGATTTAGTTCTCCTGCTACATATCGAAATATTCCACAAAGAATGTAATGTTATCCGTCCTGATCCGGCATCTCGACGTCAGTCACTTTCCCGCCGGCGGGACATGTCTTCCTTCTGTCTTTTCTGTTAATATTTTCATGGCTATTATTCTAATGTGTTGTTCTATATGGTATCTCGACCACATGAATTTAAGCGTACCAATAGATTAGATACTAGGTCATACCGTTTTAATGTTGAAATATATGTTACAGTAAGTTCTATGTTAGAAGTTTCTCGCACTTATTACTTGTGAAAAATCTCTTCCGATTTCTTGGTTCGATTCGATGCCACGCATAATCCTCAGAAATTGCAGCTTCATTCGCCATATTCTGGCTTACTTAAATCTTTATTTATTGTTCTTTCTCTTCATTAAATTCTTATTCTATTTCACACCCAGTAACGACATGTATCTTAGTGACATCATTGCCTTGCTTGGATTGAAATGATTATAAAAAACGTGTTTCGACAGAAGAACGCGGAGAGTACCCTGGACTGAACATACGAGAAAGTTTTATGGAAAATGGGAAAGGACACATTATAGTGGCAGAACCTATAGCGGGAAGAATAGTCAATAAAAAGAAAATTCTAAGAGAATTAAAAAAATCACCTAAAGGAAGGCAATGAAGTCACTAAGACTCAGGGATTACCGGGTTATAGATTGTAAGGGAATAGGAGTGTGAGATAGGCGAGATAACTATAAAAGAAGAGGAATTAAGAAGACAGATGATAACTATTAACATTGCTGTCTATATTTCTGAGATGAGGTATTTAAGCTATTCGGAGCGGAGAGCTTTCAGAGGGAAATTAACAGGAGATAACTGATAACTGACATCCATTAAACATGGCGCGTGAACTAGAACAGTCTGCCCCAGTGAGCGAAATAATGGGTTCAGTTGGACATTCCAACCACCTGAAGAAGGCTGGAGCGTACAACGGCCGAAAATATGGCGATAAAGATGAGGACAATAGTCCGAATAATGTAAATAATGTATTTAAATTTCTGAAGATCAAAGTTAACCGGGGAGCAAGAAGCCGGAAGAGAGTTCCACAAACGAGAAGTGCGTGCGAAGAAACTCTTAGTATAGAACTTACGGTTATATCTAGCCGTTTCAACTGGTAAATAATGAGCCCTTGCCGTCAATTTAGTGCTTAGTTTAAATTCATAAATTCGAGGGACGACGGGGGAGATTTCGTCAAAACAATTAGCATAACAATATTTATAGAAAAAGCCCAGGGTAGTGATGATAGAGGGTAGGGAAAGGGAACTGAAAAACTATCTCAAGACCAATAACATTTCATATTCTTCAGACATGGAAGTAATATTCAAAGTATGGATGAATAGTAGACTTATAAATATATAAGATGGATTCTGTTGAGAAAAAATTACGTGGCATGAGACAGCCAACTTTCCTAGAAGCTGACCTAGCAATTGATACAATTTCCACTTCATGCCATGGGAAAACCTTAGTTCGAGAAAAGCTACATAGAATAAGAATTAATATAGTATCATAAACACCCACGTCTTAAATTTAAGCGGTAAATAAAAGAAGATATATGTCGCATTATGATTCTGTTAACCTTTTGATATAGTCGGACATTGTTTATTTTCTGTGGAGTCGGGGATGGTTCTTCCAAGGAGTTAATAACTTGACATAACCTGATAGCACATATCTCCTTCGCCAGAGAAACGTATTAATCCATGACATTTTGATTTAGTCTCTCAGTTGGCAATAAACCGAAGCTTACTGTAGACAGATGAAAGCCGACTTCTTTTTTCTTTTTTCTTTTTTTTTTTTTTTTGATTTAGAAGTAGAAACATTCAGAATGAACTTTGACTTTTCGGTTTCCTGTTATCAGAAAATGTTTAGACAATTTCGGCTGCGTATCGTAAGCTTGCATTAAAGAAACATATAATAAGACTAAATGACATTAAGAAAAAAAGACACGCAAGGCTATTTGACTTGCAGGCCGATACATGAATTGGAAAATTGTTTTAAAATAAAAATAGTTTTAATGTCAATAAAAACTTATTTGCTTCATTAAGACTTCTCCAATAGAGAGTGTTTCACAGTAGTTGAAACAAAGCAGCGGCCTTTCAGATGGGAAAAACTCGAGGAACGTGAGTAGCAGGATGATGAGGAACACTGGTTCCAGCAGGATGGTGCTCCTGCTCAAACTACTACTGTTACCATGGCATTTGAAATTTGGGGAGCGTCCCGTCAGCTGCAAAGTGGAATGGGTAGCAGACTCGCCTGACGTGAAGCACCCAGATTTCTTTCTCTGGGGCTTCTTTAAGGACAACATCTACCACGGCAACCCGTGTGCCATTGCTGCATTGAAGGCAGCTACCACAGGAATGTGCAGGCCTTATCAACAACATGCATTCAACTGCGCCTTCAACTGAACGCCGGATAGCTGAAGCATATACTCTCGGGTCCACGTTTGAGACTAAATGGTTCCAGACCCTAAAACGTTGTCCTTTTACCTTTCAATGAATGTAATTTTCATTACTCTATCATTTGTGGTCCTTGATTTAAGCGCGGTCATTTTGTTTCAAAAATTGTGAAACACTCTGTATATCGTTCACATCTCGGAACCTCAGTTTTCCTGACAAACAGAAATGTATTCTTAGTGTTAGGAATTAGCCCTTTCATCATTCTGTATGTTACCACCTTATCTAAAGGTTCATGTTAGTCCTGGGTATAACTAAAATACATCCTGAAACAAGGCCTCTGATCGGTAGATTGGGAATTTTGAGGAATATGTAAACTCTTATTTTTATCTTTAGCCACCCTGAACCGAGGTAGTAGCACCTGTTAGGGTCCCAGCTATGGGCAAACAGTGAATCCTAAAAATATATCAAAATACTAGGAAAATATAAAAATAGATTTTTATAGTAAAAATATTAGCAATACATTTTTATTGAAAATATTACCAATGCATGTTTGTAGTGAAATTACCGACAATACATTTTAAAGAAAAATAACAAGCAATATATTTTTATAGCAAAATTACCAACAACAGTTTTTTAAAGCAAAATGACCAGTAATACATTTAATAGTAGAATTACCTCCATGTTTGACTTTGTAAGATTATTTGGTAAAAACATTACAGTTATTTATAATTTAATATTGAAAAAGTTTGATTCTCTTGAATTAATTATAAAAATTGAATTTTTATACATAGATTTCGGTGTTAAATAACCCATAAATGTTGTTATGCCACTAAACAAACAACGAACCAAAACCTAAAGGTTATTTCAATTTTCGTTTTGAGTTTGACAACAACGCTGCAATCAAGCTTATCTTATGTTGTTAATATGGCGTCTTCTAATAATGCGATGGAAATTTCACTATTTGTTATTGAGTAAATAGACAATAGAAAATATGACAGACAACTAGAGAAAAATGTCTGTCAGAAACGAAGAAAAGTATTACGAAACAGGAAAATGATGTTAAAACAAAGAAGAAAAAGTACTGAATGGCTACGTCATATCTAATCTGCGAGATCTCTTAGATAAAGGCTATACATGAAGGCATAGTCGTGGGGTTCTACCGAGAAATGTTCAGAATCTAAGTCGGAAAATATGTGAGCAATTTTTAGAGAAAATGATAACTAGTAAGAAAATCATACAATGAGACTGAGACAGGTAGAATTTCTGTGAAACAATGAGGAAAGAAGGAGTAGAGATTATAATATCCACTGTTCAGTGTACGCAAGTGAAACAGGCTTAACAAAACAATAGCGTACTTATCGAGTTCGTGTACATGGTTGGCAGAGAAAGAATAAAGAACAATGATAAAGAGTCAAAAGTTTATCGCCTGGAAACTTTGTTAAAAAATGAGTATGACATAGTTAGGTTATTATACTTTATTAAGCATGTAGGCTGGAATCGTGTTTGACAGCCACGACCAGGTTTTGCGTAGTGGGCCAAATCAGTTGTGTCGTCACAATAGTCTTTACCGCTGTCTTCCCAGCTGTCTTAGGGTCAATATTTAAAAGCTTTACTCATTCTGCACCATACAGAAAATCAAATCAGCCGTCTTTGCACCTGGAGACCCTAATTCTTATAGTATTAAATAGCATCGTGCATATGGTCTCTATTAGTCTGTTCGCAATGGGGTATTTTTTTCTGACTACATGTCAGTGTCAGATAGGGATAAGTGAGGAACAGAGACTTCCTAATCCTAGCTGTTTTCTGTTCCACGTTACGATGAGCGCGAATTCTCACTGAACAACATTAGAGGGAGAAAACCTATTTTTTTTTAAACTGGAAAGCTCTCGTTTCAATAACTGCTGAGTCGTCAAGTCTAGGACCAATTTAAACGCAGCACCACACCATTCTTCTTTTTTGGTGGGGACATGTGACCGTTAACTGTCCCTATCAAATAAATCGTATTTTACAATTAAAATATATTTACACCAAGCTGCTTTTAGTTCGAAGATAATTTTGTAGTTCGGAATCATTAAATTTATCCTATTCACCTGTATTGTATTCGAACAAAAAGGTTTTTTTTTTTAACTGGACAGTTGGTTTACGTATTTGATACGGATTAAATTGCATATACATAAACTGGAAAATGTAATAAAAACTTAAACACAAAACTTACTGAGTAATTTGAATAAGACCTGTCAGGCTATATATATATATATATATATATATATATATATATATATACATATATATGTATGTGTGTGTGTGTGTGTGTGTGTGTGTGTGTGTGTGTGTGTGTGTGTGTGTGTGTGTGTATGTGTGTGTGTGTTGGTTGTGATTTAGGCCATGGAATTCTTTTTTATTGTGTTATATCAGTTTTTATTAGTTTGCAAATATGGCCTCTTCAGGCGTCACGTTGACATTTTTTTTAAAGACGCTTGTACACGTGACAGTTTGACATGTCATGTAGATGTTTTTATTTGGGAAATATATTTAGTATCTTTGTTCTTAGTTAAATAAGATTTTATTTACGTTTGTTTTTTATGCTTTATATATCTCGTTAAGATTACTTTTACATTTTTATGATGTCGTATATTCGTGGTATTTGTCCGAGATTAATTGGCTTTCTTGCCGTTTTCTTTACGACATTGGTTGGTGATATTCAATTTTATTTAAATCTGTGCGATAATTTAGTTGTAGTATCACCGATGTACATGCATGTGTACGTTTATTACACAAATCTTATTGAAATGGGAACGGTTGATTAGATGGGGCTTTGATTTTTGTTGTTGCATTGTTGGTAGTGATAGTGCTAGATTTTGTTTTTCACTTTCTGTACTGGTCGACGAATTCGAGATATTTTTTTTACATTATATGTTATTCATTATGAAATGGACAAAGTCCGACAATTATTTTAAGACATTTTTATGTTTATACATTCTTTTTATAGATGCACATATTTAAGTAAATGCTCTGTTTTGTAATAAACAGTATGTATAAAATTTACCGGCCTGAATGTCCGATAGGTTTTCATAGAAAATATTCGTCCTCCGACTGGAATCGACACTGTATCCTATACGGAGCCGTCATTTAGCCTGACGTGCTCTTAACCGATCGAGCCACAGAGGATCGTTCGATTTACAAGGTCGAATTTACTGCCTTTAAACTTCAATCTTTCATGAATCTCTCACGTACATTCATATCTGCTCAAAGCGTATCCAAATGTAAACAAATGACGTCACACATTATGAAATAGACAAAGTCCGACATTCACATCGGTAAATATTATAATTACTGTTTATTATAAAACAGAGCATTTACTTAAATATTTGTATCTATAAAAAGAATGTATAAAAAAAAATGACTTAAAATAATTAGATGTTATAAATTTATGATATTTATGATATTGTTCTTCTACATATTAGTTACTGTGTAGATATATAAGTAGTTAGGACTAATGGCCGAAGACTCCTTCCTCCATTTTCTGCTGAAAAAGAATTAAAAAGATTCAACACATGGCACAGTGGATAAAGGCGTTAGTTAGATCCAGTGACAGGACCCAGAGAGTATGAGTTCAATACCTGGTTAAGGTGGTGGAGAATTGGAGAGGGGAATTAACAGGAGATAACTGATAACTGAAATCCATTAGATATGGTACGTGGAACTAGAACAGTCTATCCCAGTGAGCGAAACAAAGGGTTCAGTTCGACATTCCAACCACCTGGAGAAAGCCGGAGCGTACATCGGCCGAAACGTTGTAATAAATATGGCGACAAAGATGAGAACAATATCCGAATAATGTAAATAGCATCTCATCTCAGAAATATAGAAAGATTAGATTTGTTATATTGTCATCAATCTATAACTATACTTGCGAGCTAAGTTTTATTGTTTAATAATTACTACTATAAAAAATAAATAAGAAACATTATTTTTTTTGTTTATAATCATTTGCTTAATAAATGGTCAACGGTTGAAAGCACACTTTTCCGAACATAAATACGGGCAGAATCAAAACCAAATTATTTCTTTAACACCAAAACAAAACGTATCTGCATAGAAACTCGAATATGAGTAGCGATAAATAATAATGTTTAAACAAAAATAAATTAAAAATTATAACATACAATATTAATTTACAAGAGTATCAGGTAAATAAATATAGAACCAGAAAATATTAAAACTTAATATTTTGTTTGTCTCTTTCAAGATTAATATTTCATTTAAATGTTTTTACTTTTATTTATTGTTGTTACTTCCAATGAAAAAAGATGCCCATTTAAAAAAAAATAGAAGCCATATTTAACGAACATGAAACAGATGTATATTCTGTCAAGCTGAATGTTTGAATTACCTAAACAACGTAATAGGGCATCATCCTACCATTCATTTTAGAAATGTCGATCTCTGTCTAATTTTTAGTCTCGTAGTTGTTTCTTACTGTATAACGCCAACTTTAGAAAACTCGGCCATTTGTTGGCAAAATCGAAACAGATATAGATTTCTCTTGCGCTCTTAAAATAGAGAGCATTAACCTTAAAATTGTATAGCCCGCTTCCAGACTTGACATGTAAACGTTCGTTTTAAATACAGTTCAAAAATATGAAATCCGATGGCCATTTCAATTGGATCACTGATCTTTGCGTTTAAGTGCCATCTGTCTTGTCAAATTCCGGAACATAATACTCAAAATGTCGGTTCAATGGTAGCCGGAGCGACGCCTTCTGTTTCGTCTCCAGTGATAAACGCATGGCCTTTTATGTATTAGATAAGTTTGTGTTAGCTCAAGCGACTAAATTATAGCGACCGGGAAAAGCGAACTCAAACTGAATATATAATCGTCGAGAGTCTGACAAATATTTGAGTGGTGGGGTAATCATCAGGTATTAAAAAAATATTGACTAAATACATATAAAAACTGTAACAAAAAATAAACTCAATATAGTATAAAATTTACATAATCAGTAGCATACATACATTTTCCATCCCCTCAGGTTCATACGACTCATTAATAGTTATATATGAATATATTCCTATTCTCTCTCTTCATTATCTCTCTCTCTCTCTCTCTTTGTATATATATATATATATATATATATATATATATATATATATATATATATATATAGGGTGACCCCAAAACCGGGAATATTTGAAGTGCGCATTAACAAACATGAGCAAGTGGCAACACTGCGAGACACTAACCTTGAGCAAGTAAATATTTCGCCATTTTAATAATGAAAATGAAATTCACAGTATCCCAGCTGAGATGTTGCAGCAGTCAATGAGGAATCTCAACAGCAGATTTCAAGAATGCATTCGTACAGGAGGACGCCATCTACAGGACGTAATTTTTAGAAAATGAAAATTCCATCATTGTTTATTAAATGGCATGTTTTAAGGTTTCAATTACTATGAATTAAATATTTTTCTTCCATCACTCTTGGTTTTATTGGATTGTTAAAAATTTCCAGTTTTTTTTTTGTCACCCTGTATATATATATATATATATATATATATATATATATATATATATATATATATATATATATATATGCAGACAAATCTCTCATCAACGGACTAATAGGGGGATTGATGGTCCGTTAAAACCGATTGTCCGTAGATGGGAAAGGATTATTTTTGAGTTATAAAACCACTATAGTAACTACCAGTAGTTATGATCATAATGTAAATACTATAAATATTTTTATATGGCATAAATAAATATATAATTAATACAGATATATCAATCAAAATAACAAAAATAATAGATTCCTCAGAGCTATTTTCTCACGCACGCACTAATATACTGTACTTTATATACTGTACACCCGGCATTGTTTCCACTTGAAAGGCACGCCACCGCCGCCGCCAAGCGGTCACTTTGATAACTAATACGACTCGTTCCGCTAAGCCCGCAAATTTTGAAATAGCTGACGATTTGGGAGTTTTTTCTGCAGATTTTTTCCTATTTTGCCTGCAGATTTTGTCCGCTGCTACCGAAGTACGTTGATGGGGGTCCGTAGATGAGAGGTTTGCCGATATATATATATATATATATATATATATATATATATATATATATATATATATATATATAGAGGGAGTTTATGAAAAATAAATACGCCAAAAATTCGCTTTTTTTTTCTCTGCCGGGCGCCGATGGCAAATCTGTCGGGTTTCGGTCCGGGCTTGAAACAAGACTGAAACCCGATGTCTAGCCACACTGAGGAGCTGTGACACAACGAAACAGTTTTTCTGTTGGTAAAGATATTAGCTCCCGAAAATAAATTGTCGGGGAAAACCGCGTATTTGTAATCAGTGACTATTACTGCTGATAATACAAGACTCTCCCAACGGATTAAGTTCACTGCAGTGCTTATGAAAAATAAATGCGCAGAAATTCGCCTTTCTCTCTGTCGATAGCCTAGGTCCTGGCGTGAAGCAATCGGATATCTAGCCACACTAAGGAGCGATACAGTGAAACAGTCTCTCTGTGGATGACTATATATATATATATATATATATATATATATATATATATATATATATATATATATATATATATAGAAGCGAGGTAAAAATGCTAGAACGCTTCTAGCAACTGAAACTAAGGCAAATCCTCAACATCTCTTAGGATAGTTACACTACCAACACAGAAGTGCTGAACAGAGCCTCAGTGAGCAGCGTCGAGGTCACCATCATCCATCACCGCTTCCTCTGAGCAGGACACGTTAACAGGATGGATCCTTCCAGGCTCCCCAAGGAAATCCTATATGGCGAGCTGGCCATCGGGACTAGACCACGAGGAGCCCCGAAAATGCGCTACAAAGACCAACTAAAGCGGACCCTGACACTTATCAACATTAGCTCGTCCTCGTGGGAAAAAAAACTGCCAGGGACCGAATAACGTGGAGGAGATCAATACGAGATGGCATCGCGGAATTCGAGGAAAAGAGTAGGGAGAATGAAGAGGCAAGACGACGAAGAAGGAGAGAGCGATGTGAACGAGCCCCCGTCCTCCCCCTCCCCTCCCCTGTGAGCATTGTCCGCGACTATTCTACCACCGAGTGGGCCTCGCAAGCCATGTCAAACATAAACAACAACGCCGAAGATAGGACTCATGACAGAACCCGATACTCGGACACGACTGGGAGCCGATGACATATATATATATATATATATATATATATATATATATAAAACAACTGAAAATTTGCAAATTAAAAAAAATTGAATTTTTTTGTGAAAGTATTTATTTATATTTTTATATATATATATATATTTGATATTTCAGATCGGCCCCGATCTTTCTTAAGAAATGGCTGTTTTCAGAAGTTTGTTTACATTAAGTATACTTTCAGAAAAAATCATTCAATTTTTTTTTAATTTCAGTTGTTTTTTCTATATTATATACATATTAAGAAAGTATACGTGGCTTCTCATTAAGCTATATATATATATATATATATATATATATATATATATATATATATATATATATATATATATATATAAATATAAAAGTGGACATGGAAGTCAGCACTTAGAGGCGACAGTCTGTTTCATGCTAGTGCAATCGTCAGGCGACTAGTGCTGTTATTTTTCTCGGCTATTTATATAAGGGTCAGTGGTGTATTATGGGTAGTCTATTTTAGCGGTTACTTTTACCGGAAGTCGCTTATTAGTTATTTATTTATGTCAAATTATTTTGCTTGTTTTTTGTTTGTTTTTTTATTTTTATTTTTATTTTTTATCTTATATATTTATTTATTTATTCTTTTATTTTGATCGGTGTTTTTGGTTAACGTAGTAAAATTTGTTTATATAGCTTATTGTTGGTAGTCTATAATGGCCGTCATTTACCGGAAATCGCTTGTTCGCTTATTTATTTGGGTCAAATTGTTTTGCTTGTTTTTATTTATTTTCATTTTTATTTTTTATCTTATATATTTGTTTATTTGTCATTGATTAAATCTGTTTGTTGAATTTGTGTTTTTTTCTGACTATTATTTAGGTGGGAACAGTTTTTAATTTATCTATTTAGGTTGGTTATCTTTATTTGTTTTTGTTTTGTTTTTTAAACGGCTAGTTTATCGTAATCGGTTGTTAGTTTATTTATATATTTGGATGTATTTAGATCGATTTATTATACTTGTTATTTATTTGTTACACTATATCTTTTTGGCTTTCGGTTTTTAAGTAACGTAGTATATTATCTTTTATTAATGTTTTTTTTTTTTTTTATATATTTTTATTTTTATTTGTATAACAGTTATAACTTTCGTCCGTTCTTTTGTTTTGATTTTATTTCGTATATTCTAACAGGTGTGGTTTTATGATTTGTTTGGAGTAATTTATTTTGCTTATTTTATTGTTGTTTGTTTATATATTTATTTATTTTTATATTTTAAGTTACGTAGGAAAATTTGTTTTCATGTCTATATTTTGAGATTAGCTCGGATCTTTTATTTAATAATTTATTTTGATCTGGGAAGGTAATGATAGCTATTTTTTCCTCCAAGCAAAGTTTGCAGGTTTTTGATAGGTTGTTGTAGGCTGATGATTTTTTCCTTATTTTCCAAGATATTTTTGGTGTGGTGTGTGTTTTGTTTTTTATTTCCCAGATATACTTAGAAAGCATTGTGCTGTTCGCATATTTACTATTTGTGAAAGACATTTTGTGTACATAATTTCTTTGTTTCCATGGTCCTTCGGTTACTCCTATATATACTTTTTCTTCATTATCTGCTGATTTTGTCGTGGCTTGGTAGATTACGTTGTTTTGTAAACAATTACCGTTTAAGGCACATTCGTTTTTTATTCTGCAGTTGCACGTGGGTTTAATTTGTTCGTGTGGTTTGTTAATAATTTTTCTGTTGTGCTTTTTTATTATTTGTGCCATGTTCTCGGTGCAACTGTAGCTGATTTTTACTGTGTTTTTGTTGAATATTTTGTGTAGGGTGCTTGATTCCGGGAAGTGTTTGTGTAAAAGCTTGAAGAATATTTTTCCTATGTTTGTTTTTACGTTTTTGCTGTACGGTGGGTTGAACCATATGATATTTCTTTTTCTGTTGGTTTTTTTTGTGTTCTGTGGTGAGTATGTGAGTATTGCTGGGAATCCGCTATCTTTTAGGGCTGTTTCGTAGTCTTTCTTGGCCTTGTTAAATATAGATTCATCGGAAGAATTGTCGGAAAGCCTGCGGTTAATCGATTTAGGTATCTGTTTGATTATAGAAGGCGGGTGGTTGGAGTATATATGTATGTACTGTGGTTTATCATTCGGTTTTCTGTATGGTTTGTGTGTGCCTTTTCTTAGGTTGAAGGTGACATCTAGAAAATCTACTTTCTGTTTTTTCAAATAATTTTAGTTTATATATGTAAGGGGAAGGGGTGGGTATGTTTTTTAGTGAGTAGTCGAGGCTAAATTTTTCTATGTCCATGTTGTGTTATAAATGTAGCGAAAGTGCTCTACTGATAATCAGGAGCTGAATATGCAGAAATATAGTCTTAAAGTGTGCTATATTTATGGGGTAAAGTGCTCAATATCAGAGATAGAGCGTGTGTAAATATAAAAGTGGACATGGAAGCCAAAATAGACTACACATAATGCACCACTGACCCTTATATAAATAGCCGAGAAAAATAACAGCACTAGTCGCCTGACGATTGCACTAGCATGAAACAGACTGTCGCCTCTAAGTGCTGACTTCCATGTCCACTTTTATATTTACACACGCTCTATCTCTGATATTGAGCACTTTACCCCATAAATATAGCACACTTTATGACTATATTTCTGCATATATATATATATATATATATATATATATATATGTATGTGTATGTGTGTGTGTGTGTGTGTGTGTGTGTCTTTCTCTTTCTTTTATTTCATATATAATTGAATATATACAAAAGGAAACTTAGTAGACGCGTTTCGTCTTCTGATGTACTTTATCAATCTAATGATTTTTTTTACAAGTATTTTTAAACAAATCTAAAAATGCCGTTAGTTTTCAGAATTTTGGTATTAAAGAACGCATTATAAGTAGATATGTTAATTATATATCGAATAACACAAAAGTTCCTCAACGTTATCTTTCCTTTCCCAATATTAGATTCTCAGCAGTTTATAAATTTATATACCAGAAAAATTATATGTTTGATGTGGCGAAATGAATGATGCACATAGTGACAATCGGAATCCTTACACTAGATGACTGATCGATGATACTATTTTGCCTTCTTTCGATCGATCTTAAGCACACATATGTTTATAAACTTTACGTTTCTTAATCACAAATCGATCAGGCGAAATGGAGAGAGTGATAGATATGCAGATACAGAGAAGGAGAGAGAGAGAGATAGAATGAGATCGAATGAAAGTGAATAAAGTACTGTGCTAATATTTAGGTCGGGAAACGGGAAAACTTACTTGCCTTGTATATTTTTATTCAAAAGAAATCCGGCGTTGACCTTGACTTGAACACAGATCAAAGGAACAGGGCAGTAAAGAGAGACTACCTCATTTCAGCCACACAAAGATTTGTTGTATGAAAATGTAAAAGATTTCAGTGATAACGTCTGCAAAACAATTACAAACACTTACATATACGTAGACAATGTAAATATCATTTTTATATACATAAATGTATATGCCGAACTTTGAGACAGGCTTATATGTGGATGACTATATATATATAGATAATTTAAGACAGCTAACCGTGTCCTCAAAAATAACAACACACCAGCTAAGTCAAAATTACAAAGAACGAACATTATCTATGAGTTCAAATGCCCCTTAAGGAACTGTGTTCCTGATCAAACCGGACTCATGAATAATTACATCGGTTACACAACTATATGCTTATCCAGACGTCTTACGTTACACCTATCTGACCACAGCTCCTTTAGAATGCATTTAAACACGCACACAAAATAACCGGACTTCATTAGAAACATACACGTAGAAAACACAAATATATTAACTGTATCCACCTGCAAAAAAAGATTAAAAATAATGGAGGCTTTGATAATAAAAAAGAAAAAGCCAACTCTTAACAATATTAACTACGAACAAAGCCACAATGTGCTAACCATATTCAGAAATTAAAAACATCCCTACTACACAGTTAGATATACGCATAATGCACACACTCAATTAAGCTGAAAAATCGAATCATTCTTGATAATGATATAGCCGAAAGCGCTTGGAAACATAAAACATTTGGACAGTTCTTACACACCCTTTGTCCTGTAAAGAAAGCTCTTGTTCGAACACAAGAAAAATTAAATAAAAAGCTCAATCGTAGTACCTTGTCTGTCGTTTTTAATGAAACATTCATATATATATATATATATATATATATATATATATATATATATATATATATAGATATATATATATATATATATATATCGTAGACTCTCCCATCGTTGATCGACGCGGGCTATTCACACGCGCCTACCGGGGCACCTTTTATGATTTTACGTCGAATGAGGCTCAGACCACTCAGTTTATGAACCGGCAACCAGACAACATTGATTATATTGGTGAAAGTTTTGTGCAGAATTAACGACATATTTGAAAAGACGAATACAGAAACCTGGTGCACTGTGTGCCACAAGGTCGCCAAACCACCCTCCGGCGGTATTGAATTGTCCTTCTAGACCAGTTGCCATCCATAGCTATAGAACCCAGTCTCTCCTGCACATTTCCCATATATATATATATATATATATATATATATATATATATATATATATATATATATTTCTATATTATATACATATTAAGAAAGTATACGTGGCTTCTCATTATGCTATATATATATATATATATATATATATATATATATATATATATATATATGTATATGTGTGTGTGTGTGTGTGTGTGTGTGTGTGCGCGTACATATAGGTTGCGTACGTTATTTGGGAATATGAAGTTATGTGATAATGCATGCGTTTTTGTCTGTTCAGGGTGTGAATGGCGAAATATCATCTTATCCATCAGATGAAACTACATGCTGGAATTTTTGTGATCCACGCAAGACACGGTGATCGTGAGTTCCCTTATTTTAGAAGTCGGCAGGACCTTCGTGTCGACACTTGGAAAGGATTTGGGAGCCTCCAGATGGGATGTTTCACTTGTAACAAAGCGCAAAAGAAAATCAGACGGTATCGGAGCCACACAATGAGTACAGTGGGTGTAGAACATAGTCTATGCGAAACCCAGAACGTCACTGAGGGCCATTGCCAGTAATCATCACTTTCTGAAGATCCGTATGGTGTTCCATGAGGACATTCGATGCAAGTCATACGTGATGGAAAAACAGCAGAATTGATGTTGGCAGGCACACACATGGTGATGCACGTGGAGATTCGTCACAAATCATACATGATGGAAAAATTGCAGAGTTCATGTTGACGGACACACAAGTTGTATGAGGACATTAGGAGCATGTCATACGTGATGGAGAAAGCGAAGATTTCATGTTGGCAGACACACACAATAACAGCAATTGTTTCCAAACGGTTCGAATATTGAACAATTTGGTAACACAACCAGACGAATCTAACATGCTCTGACGAAGGAACCTCAACCAGGATTAAAAAGTGAACTGGAGAAATGGCAGGTTGTTATATGTGAATCCGGTTTGGATTGAATGTTGCTGGCTGCTGAGCAGCTGGAAACAGCTGACAAAAACCGGGATGGACTTAATATGCGAGGGAAGGCAGCATGTGTTTCATCAGGACTCTGCACTTGCTCAAAAAGCTGCGATGACCCAAGATTGGTCGGTGGCCAATCAGCACAATCGCATCCCACTAAACATAATGGCATCTAATTCTTCAGACCTAAATGCCCTAGACTGTCACACGTGGTGCGTTATTGAACGGGTTACTAATAAACTTTCCACAATATGACTGATGCCCTGAAAGCCCTCATTATCCAAGTAATGTCCAATATCAATACAGACCATGTGATGCGTGCATATTAACGATTCCGGTCCTGCATTGAAATTATCAATTCGTTTGAAGACAGTTACATAGAATAAATAATCCAACTAGTAATGCATCTATGCATCTGTGCACCAAGTTATGAATTAATTATGAACTGTAGATCAAATATGGATCGGTATCCGAGAGGATGACGAGATAAAAAAACAAATAGTGAACGTTTTTCACTTTTATAAAAGCTTCGTCACTGATTGAGTGAAAGCAAACAAAAAGCCAGAATTCCGGTATTTGCGCTTATCTCTGGTTCGATTCTCATTGACGAGTCATGTATCACGTGCTTTCAAAAAGCGTAGATAATTCTATATGGATGTAAGTTTGCAAAAACTCTAATATCGGATGATAATTATATATGTTCGTAATTGTGTCTGTCTAGGAGGAGTACAACTATTTTCCCTTTTGTTTTGTTCAGTCTGCGTACTGGAGTGGGTATTCTATTAATCGGGGGTTGTTTTTATGTACGTACTGTCTATATTACATACATATAATTCAGATTCTTTAAGAATGGATTTAGGTACCAAGTTTTGTATCAGCAAACTTAGTTGATCGTAATGTGTATAAGGTTCATTGAGACAGCAACATTTTTTCTATATAAAATTCGTTAAACAATACTGACAAAGTCTGTCTATCAATTATTTTAAAAAGTTTATTTATCATATTATTTATTGTTTTATGTCAGAATTAAAATTGGTGTAATATTTTTATCTTGTGTTAATATTATTACACTAAATTTTGATAAATTACTAATTACATATATATAACACATGTACACATCAAGTGCTCATACCAGCTGCAATCATCCGCTGAGAGCCGTGCTTCAGCAAAGTTTCGGCCGATTAAGCCCAGTACCTCTCCACACCGTGGGCCCGCAAAAGCTGGATGATGTTACGTTGCAACCGGTCAATGTTAGCTGGATGCGATTTGATAAGAATTTCTGGGTAATCCATACACTGCCTTCCACCGCTTTTTCACCACAAGTCTTTATCACCTTATTCGGCTTTTGGATACCAGCACACTTCAGGAATCTCTTTAAGAAGGCAGCAGGAAATCCTCTACAGCCAACCTCAAATGGCACCAGGGTGCAGCCGTATTCTCTCTCACGGACTTCAGCCACCAGTTCCTCATACCGAAGCAACTTTCTTTCATGGGCCTCTTATATATATATATATATATATATATATATATATATATATATATATATATATATATATATATATATATATATATATATATATAACAGCTGGCCACTCGAATACGTGTGTCCAGCTATTATTATTCCCTATTGCAGACACTTGCTCAGGTACATTTGTGTTTGGTCAACACCCACAGAGCCAACCTGTGGTTTCTACTGCAACTATGATGACTAGATCTTATTAAAAGTTTCTGGGAGGGTGCGTGCTATCTAGAATTAACAATATGAACAACATCAGCACACTCAATCCCTGCGTCGTGTTAGAAAAGCTATTGACTGTCACCCAATTTCACTCACAAGGCTTGGGCAAACCCGTCGTATGGTTTTCAGGCACGTTGGGATCGACCCCTCCAGACAGATAACATCAGGTAGTCTCCTTCCTAATAAATCGATTTGGTGAGATTCAAGCCAGTGTCTAAAGATCAAGAAAGCGAACGTTCAAACCATTCAACCAGATTTAAGATTTAAGAAACAGCCGATATTTTTATGTATAGTGCTCCATATTAAAAATATTGCAATAATATTTAAAATGGAGCGTTAAGGATATTATATGAAAACATTACTCATCTTATAATAATAAATTTTATCCCGGCATCGATGTTTCTTGACAAAAATTTCCAGTCTTCAGGAGTTGTGGTTTTAAAAGCTATTTCTATTTTTAAAACGGAGCGTTAAGGATATTATATGAAAAGATTACTCAACATATAATAATAAATTTTATCCCGGCATCGATGTTTCTTGATAAAAATTTCCAGTCTTCAGGAGTTGTGGCTTTAAAAGGTATTTCTATTTTAAAAATTTTTCACACTATTCCGCGTGTTTTTCAATTTGCTTTTATTACTCCATTTTGTACACGTTCGTATTTAAGAATTTAACGTTTCGTTATACGCGTACGTTCATGAAATTTTGCTTTTCTTTATGTCTTTCAATTTTTCCGCTGTAGATTTTTCTTCCATTTGTAAATTTTTCTTCGAAATTAAATTTATTTATTTTTTATGGTTTATATAGTAGTTGTTTTGTTATGTTACATTATTGATTAAATTGTAATATTTGTTAATTTTTATTATTAATTAAATTATAATATTTAGTTAATACTTTTAATTAATATTTTGATTTATTATGTTATTTTATTATTAGTAGTAGTAGTATTCAAGTAACAAAGTACATATTTGTTACTTTAATAATATGGCAATATTTGCTGATTCTTTTGACTTTCGCTTCTTATCCGGTAAATACGACTGATTTCGAAATATCTTAGGCCCTTTTAGCACATATATCTACAGTTATTTGCAACCAAGGCAATTCGCTCGTAATTAGTATGAGGCACATTGGCAACTGAGAGGTTACTCTTTAGCTTGTCTTTATGCCTGATCCACGAGCGTCTAAAATTCCTTTGTCCACTGTCAAGCTGGCTATATTTTAGGACCGTAGGTATTATGCCATCACTCATCCTTGCAACATGACCAACCCAGCGAAGTTTTGACTGCATCAGGAAAGTTTAAATTCCATCAATGTAGCATTTTGCCAGAAGATCAGCATTGGACGCCCTATTGTCAAAAGTATAAGAACAGAAAGCCCGGAGAAAACTTTTGTGGAAGACACATCTAGCTGATTGATATGGGAACTATATCGGGTTCACGATTCTGAGCCGTGCATGTGTGGTCAAAACGGCTGCTCTATAAACTCGTATTTTGGTGTGTAATTTGATACCTCTGTCATTCCATAGGCAGTGGCGAGGCTTCCCAAATGCATTTGCACCTTTGGCGAACCGATTTGTTGAGTCGTCATCTCGGATGCATTTGCATTCATCTTAACTCCACAAATATGTAAATGTCTTCACATACTTCAAGTTCTCCCCATCAATCAATATGTATATATATATATATATATATATATATATATATATATATATATATATGTGTGTGTGTGTGTGTGTGTGTGTGTGTGTGTGTGTGTGTGTGTGTGTGTGTGTGTGTGTGCGTGCGTGTGTGTGTGTGATGCTGTTGCAGAAGAAAACCGAGGCCCCATTTTTCCTCACTCATTTGCTGATACCTGTATATCGTTTGGTGGCATTTACGAATATGTAAGTAACAAACATTACCCATTGAAAAATATAATCTCTCAGAGAAGCAAATTAAGAATTAACATTCACAAAAAAGACAAAAAAGAATAACTTGTAAATATTAGATTTGGTTTAAAGAATGTCAACCTGAAAGTTAAGAGCGCCTGCGCGAGGTGAGGCGTCCGGCGCAGATTCACGGGGAAAAATTGTTCAAAATACAGAGACGCCAGAACCGGACGTGATCTGCATTTGAGAGAATCTGTATGCCACTCCAGATCAAGATTCGACACCCGCCCGAGAATAACCGAAATGTTCTCACAGAAAGGCGCGGACATTAGCCTGGCCGATATATACGTAATGAAAGAAATGTTTCATTGCCACGTAATTTGCTATTAGAAACTGTAAATTCTAAAAATTACACTGAAATTACAGCTAGTCCTGTTTGGTGTTTCAGAAATGTTATTGTTTTAAAAGAAAATCAGCGTCAGATCTTGTCAGCAGTTTGATAAAAAAATCTCAGGGCTCTATATCTATGCTAAGTGATGGCATTCTCAAAAGGCATGCATAAAATAGGTGTATTTTACTTTAAGTCCTAAGATTTCTGCAAACACTCAAACTATTTAGAAACAAACTAACAAAAACAAAATGGCTGCGATTTGTTAACACAGCTTCTAAATTCAATTAAGATTTTTCTAAAATAACTGCAATTACTGATGGATGGAAAGTGGAAAGAGGAAAGACAGAAACAGTGAAAAATATTAAATTACCCACAATGCATTGTTATTGAAAATCATCCAATTAAACTTAAATGAGTGTGCAAATGACGAGGATGTTATTATTTTTTTCTTTTTTCTCCGACTATACACATCATGGATCTAATCTGACAAATATCCAATCAAAAAAAAAAATTGCAGTCCACTTTACACAAGTTTCATGAAAGTCATCTTTAGAGCCAACCGATTTTCATAAATGTTATGAAATCAGGTTACACACCAAATATTTAGACTTACTCATTCAGATAGAACATATATAATGACGGTGTTATATTCAGATCTATATCAATATCGTTAATTAGACTTAAGTGTCAACAGCTGATGAGGCAGTCAATATATTTAATTTCGACCAAATAGAGAGCAAACGTGACACGCAAGATTAATTATGCGTCGCAGCTATATATAAAATTTTGGGACTTCCGTTACTCTGTCCATCACAGCTACTAAAATAGCTATACATTGACCGATCGAAACCAAATTTGGGGGAAAACAGCAAACAGGTGAGATGGTACAACGTACAGTTGGTTTTACTATGGTGAGTCGCTTAATACAATACATTTTCATTTAAAATTTTATTATTTGACTTACAAAATATCCACACTATTTTAAAACAGTTTAATAATTTACATAAATATTTATTTAATGAAAAAGGCAATATTGTTTTTGCATATCTTTTCTTTAAGTTTTTATATACAAGAATTCAGTTTCCATTTTGGCCTGTGTTTTGAAGAACTATAAACAAATCACAAGGACAAATGCTTCAAAACTTTGAAATTTGAATCCCGAAAGAAATATTTATGCACGGACAGTTGTATTTTGCTTGCGCAAGACGAAGAATTTCTAAACATTTATTCTTCGGTGTTAAAAAAGAAAGAAAAAAATTGTCTTAAAAATATTGTTTACCATGGAGTTTTATAAAATACAATTAAATTAAAGCAATTATTAAGTATGTTTTTGTCAAAATATTTTTCCATGCAAATCAGCTTATTCAAATTTGATCGATTGGTTTCCGAAATTGAAAGAAACGTAGAGTTTTCAAATATCGACAAAAAGTGTTAGCGATAACTTCACCTAGCGTCAGCGTATTACAAAGAAAATCTGGTCTTAATAAAGATCTATATGTAACCAATATTTAAAGGAAGAAACGGTGGCGTAATGGATAGCGGCTAGGATTGAGGCCTCGGAGATTTGATTTCGAATTCCAGTCGAATCGTTTACTAAGACCCTTGGGAAAGGTATGAATCCTCTTCTTCTCCCCCAGCTATGGGTAAATATAACTTCAGACCGGGTTCTATAGCCTTGGATGGCAAACTTGGGCCACAACCTATATATATATATATATATATATATGAAGAAATATAGTCTTAATGTGTGCTATATTTATGGGATAAAGTGCTCAATATCAGAGATAGAGCGTGTATAAATATAAAAGTGAACATTGAATTCAACACTTAGAGGCGACAGGCTGTTTTATGCAAGACGCAATATATATATATTGTCATTCACTAAAGCTATACTATATATATATATATATATATATATATATATATGTGTGTGTGTGAAGAAATTGATGGTAGTGAATAATTCCACCAGTAGCAAAGTTGACAAGTTGAGGAAATGGATACATAGAATGTTTAAATCTTTACACCTCAAGGTGAAAATTAATTTTAATATAAAACAAGTAGACTTCTTAGATGTAACCTTAAATTTACACTTAAATAATTTACAACCCTTCTTAAAGAATAATGCTAACCCATTTATATAAACCCTAATTCCAATCACCCAACGCCAGTTATTAAACATATTCCATCATCTGTTGACCGCCGTATAAACAAGCACTCTTATAGCAAAGAAATATTCGATATTGAATATATAGAAAACTGTAGTTACTCTAAAACAAAACAATAGAGGAAAGAGAATAATTTGGTATACACCCCGCTTCAACAAGTTAGTCCGTACCAAATTAGGGCACAAATTCTTAAATCTAATTAACAAGCACTTCCCTAAAAAAAGCAAATTAAGCCAGATCTTCAACCGCAATACCTTAAAAATTAGCTACAGCTGTTCTAGAAACTTAGATAAAATTATTAAAACACATAACAATAGAATACTGAAACTACATAGTGATAATAAACGAAACCTAAATACAAGTTCTAATACACCCCAAGAAAAAAGACTATGCAACTGTAGAATTCCTGATTAATGTCCATTATTAAACAGATGCTTAACCAAATCCATAGTGTATATGGCCTATATCTCATCAAATGAGAACCCCGGAGATATTAAGCTGTATGTGGGGTCTACTAGCAGACCTTTTAAGGGTAGGTATTACAACCACTTGAACTCCTTTACAAATACAGCCAAACGAAATATGACATCCCTTTCGAAATATTTTTGGAAACTCAAGGAAGAAGGAAAAACACCTAAAGTTAAATGGAAAATCCTAAGACAATCCAGAACCTGCAATTCACTGAGCGAACCTTCCTTCCTATGTTTACAGGAGAAAGTATGTATCATTGAACTCTTGAATAATAACCAATTATTAAACCAAAGATATGAGACTACCGTTTTCTGTAGACATACTAAGGATTTAACACTACAATCTTGCTAAATTCCCAATTCCATAACTATGAACCTTTTATAATTATATATACACAAAAAACGTTCTTTCGATTACAAAATAAATAGTGATAACGCCAACATAAAGAAATGCAATCCAACTTTAGAAATCTTATAGAAAAACCAAAAAATAACACTCCTAATAATTATAAAAGATAACTCGAAAATCTTTTTACCTACTGAAATGTAATATTATCCCCTATCGCTATCTTCCCTCCCCTACCTCTCAAACTTAGGGCGCTTGTGAGTTGACGTACCTAAACTTTGACCGATGTTTATCATCGAAAACATGTCCACACACCATTCAACATTAACTACCCGGTCCACCCAACACCAAACTGCTGTCAACAACCACTATTGTTTCACTTAGATATTTTATGTATATTTTGTATGTAAATTTTTCTTCTCAAAAAATAGAAAATAGCAAGAGACGTTTTACATCCGGGCTTGCCTACAAACAGGATCGTTCATAACCATTTCCGACCCTCACCCGTAGATGTGCAGTTAAAATGCATTGAAACCAAGTTGCATCTTTGTAGTGAGTAAAATGGTTTTGTCTCTATGATAAAATTATAATAAATAAGTAATTATCGCTCTACTACCTGGATCGAGCTCTTTTTTGAATTAACGCTGCGAACGTTTGAATTTATATATTACTTTCGTTCTCATAGCATCGGATATATATATATATATATATATATATATATATATATATATATATATATATATATATATATATATATATATATATAGTCATTCACAGAGAGAATGTTTCGCCAGGATTGAAACCCGATTAATTTGGTATCAATCGGAGATTTTACCCTAAGCTATCAGTACCCGGTAGAGAGGAAGGCGATTTTTTGCGTATTCATTCTTTGAATAAACATCCTAGTGTTCGCGATATTTCCTCGCTCGTTTTCTGATTTGTAAATCACACCTTTTATAATTATTCTCTATAAAAAGGCCATGGATCTTATGAGTTGTACACCAGTGCAGAATTATTAATAGCCTAACCAAGAAAGGAATACGTAGAAATGTGGTCTAAGTGAAAACAAAATACAGGCCATTTTAGTAAGAAATAGCGTTTTCCTAATAGGAAAGTTCGGGATTCTATCAAAAGCAAAAATATCATTAGCAATTGCTTCTGGGGTTAATGCGTTATTTTTGCTCTACAGCCGTTGTTGTCTATCTAATACCAATTTATAATCAACAAACAGTGAGAATAGAATATGAAATCTGCACAAACAATTTAAGAATTCTGGCTCCGATGAAAATCATTAGATAATTTACTTTTGCCTGATTAGTATTTTGGAACATCGATTTGTCTTCTCCCTCTTGGACGCATTCGTTAATCAATTCGATTTCTTTAAAAAACCAGAAACATGCTTAATCTGCAAGCAAACCATGAAGGCCTGATAGTATTCCGCAGAGAGATCGATTTCTGATAATAGAAAGTGAAATTATTATGCATATAATATAAGAACACGGGATTTTTCAAGGATGATGTTGAAAGAAACAAGCGCTTCGCGAATTCTCACGAATATTTGGCAAGGAAATGAATGACCACTGAAAGTCATTAGCGTTTGAATTGATTACGGTTAATTTCAAGCAGAAAAAAAAAAGAAGAATTCTTTTGAATTCTTAACAAATTCATAACTTTTTTTTATTAAACAAGAACATTTTTATTCATAAAGCATCCCGGGCAGATAATTCTATTTTCTTCATCAATTTTCCTGGCTTAAACGATCACACATATAGAAGTATTTGTGCATCTGCTACCATCCGTTGAAATGGCATACATCTAGACCTTTCTGATCGAATATTTACCTTTATACGTATTGTTAACAATCTTACAAAGACAGCGCCGTAGTGGATATAGTGTATTATACTGATGAAATTATTTTCATGTTATGCTAATCCGACATTTCAGGTTTAAAATTTCAATGTTTTACATGAATTGGTATCTTGAATATTGTGAAGACACAACGTCAAAAAAAATGAAAAAAGCTTACAACATCGAGCTGAAGAATTAATGTTCACTTGGTGTCAGAATTATTAACCCTCTCCCTCATGATTATCAATAAAAGTGGAATCCCTCAAATCTCCATGTACCGAAATTCCCCATACGGCCATAATACGAACTCTTAAAATTTAGCCGAATATATAGGAAAATGCTTCTATTCACGCATAATACGCACCCCCTGTTTGGTAAACAAACCCTATAAATTGTACCTCTAAAATTTCTCTACGACCAGCTTCTGCTACTCTTATAAAATGTTTTTAAACATAGAATAATATTATTCTAATTTAGTTTTATGATAATTCTTATTTTATTTTACATTTGTAAGTATTTTTAAGTAAATATAATTTTATTTGACATCCTTATGGGGTCGCAATCGCCGAATGTTAGTGTCAAATTGTCGCATGTTAGTGGTGAGTAGTCATTTCACAACTAAAATCGACCTATGAAACGGTAATTTTTAAGTTTGTTTTTGTTGCGGTACATAATACGCACCCTAAATTTTGCTTATTATTTTTTTTAGAAAAAGTGCGTATTATACATGTCATACAGTGATTTTCATTTGCATTTTTTTTTTACAAATGGTGAAATAATGAATTTGAATATATGTAATGTTACCCCCCCCAAAAAAAAACTTATTTTATTATCAAACAATATTGCGCCTTATACAGAGTGAAAATCATTCTAATAAAAGAAATATATGGACATAGGGAACAATGTTTGGTTAAAACCCGTTTTCGCTACAAATGGAAACAATATCTGGTTGTCCACTCTGAATTTTACTCACTCTATTATATCACTGGAGTAACCTCAAAGTTAAGGTTAATAAAACTAAGGGAGATAATTACAAAACTTAAAGCAGTCTCGCACAAGACCGCCAACAACGTGGGGATATCTAATCGGTATCTCAATATTATAATAATAGTGTTCTTCGATGTAAGGGCAATTTCATGGATAGCAGTTACGAATTGTAAACCAGCGAGCCGAGTACGAATTTCAGTCGAGTTCGTTACATTCACTTACGCTTGGGAAATTATACATCAATTCCACCTAGCAATAGGCTAAATAGTAGGACTTGAATCTAGAAAAATCGTTTTTATTATCAAAGAAAGTTTTTAATTTACTCTCAAAGAAAGACAAATTCTTGCAATACAAAAAAACTTTTTCATCTTTAAATAACACCCAAAATATTGATAAACCGTAAACACATATTAATTAACCAATCCCTTTAAAATTGGTAACTCTATACGACTGACAATGGGTACGCTTTAAAATATAGTTGGTACTGCCAATAAATTGAGGAATTTTGAACATCGGAAAAAATGGCCATGTTGTTCGTTTTAAATCGCATTCTCGCTAGGATATTCTTATTAGTTAAAAGCTAAGTGATACCGCGATCATTTCACAAATCCGAATTAGCGCATCTGCTTATTTTTATCAAGCGTTATTACAACTTCATCCCTGGTTTACGTGGTTAATTTCTCCTGAATCAACACATAATAAAGTATTTATAAAGAGCGAGGTAAAGAGAGCATAATTTGGCAACTTGATTCATTCCGTTATTTCTCGTGGTGCTGGTGTTTTGTTCTACTGCAGTCAAATTGGTTGTTCCAAGATGTGTTATACACACGTAGCAATGAAAGTGCTCCGAGCAGCGGTTATTGATGGAGACAATGTCGATATGGAACACTGGTTACCCTTTGTCGATTCAAAAGGGATTTGTAATGTATCTTTCGAATCAAAACATCCCGTTTTGATACTCGTCGGACAACATTCATCTAGACAAAACTAATTTTAGCTGTTTCATTTCCCTTTCTTAGTTGAGTGAGAACTAAATGTTGCAGACAGGGTATAAATTGATAATTTTTGCGGAGGGACAGATACACAAAATGATCTTAAGAAATGATGGCGACATTGAGTTATTCAGCCATGTTGTTGAAAGAAAGAAAGTGAAAAAAGATTGCAAATAAAACATCGCTTTTTTGCCATTGTCAGATAGAGTAAAAAGGAAAGTGGCAAATAGGCACACACACACACACACACACACACACTCACACACACACACACACATATATATATATATATATATATATATATATATATATATATATATATGTATACAGGGTGTCCATAAAGTTCGGGTACACTTTCAACATTTTTTTAACTTCATTTGTATTTGCGATAGAAATAATATGTAAAAAGGATTTGTAATAAGTAAATTTATATTTTTTATTATATGAAATTATATTTAAGTTTCCACATGTCCTCCATCATTAGCAATACAAAGGTTAATACTATTTTGCAGTTCACGGAAAACATTTGCCAACCAATGGACAGTAATGCCTGAAATCACAGTTATTTTAGCTATATTCAAAACAAGGTACATTAAACTTTATAAAATTTTTTACAGATTATTTCTATCGCAAATACAAATAAAGTTATAATTTTTTTAAAGGGCCCACGCACTTTATGGACACCTTGTGTGTGTATATATATATATATATATGCATATGTGAGTGTGTGAGCATACATAGTTATGCGTTTATTTAAACAAGTTATATTAAATAAAATGCTTGTTATGGAAACAACCAGAGTGATAATTTCCTAGAAATATATAACACAATGTAGCAAAAGTTTCAAGAGTTAAAGCCGTTCCTTTTAAATATTAAACTATACTCTCTATATATGCATGTCTGTATATATATATATATATATATATATATATATATATATATATATATATATATATATATATATATATATATATGCACATTTCATTACAAACGACTGACAAATTGCTTTTATTTAGTTTTTTATATAATTTCTCGTGCGATCTAATAATGTTTTTCTTTTCAGATGATAAAATATATAAAAACTGTCCGAAAGTTCTTTTTATCCGAGCGCTTTCGGCTACACATTTAGCATTTTTCAAGGATTATATTTCAACTGTTAGAATTAGAAATATTTTGTTGTATGTATGTTTCATAAAATGTTTCATTTTTCTGTTTCAAAACACGGTCAAGATATAATGTCCGTGTTCAAAGTTAATATTTTTAAGTGTTGGTTTGTTTGTTTTTATTAATAAGGATTCCATTATTTTAGCCTTTTTTTGCATGTGGATGATGCTAATATATTAGTGTTGTCGACAAGTATCTTCCGAATATATATATATATATATATATATATATGTACGAATAACGTTTAAATCTATAGAAACAATAAGTATAAGGCAATATAGCTTAATATTTAAAAGGGTGGACTTTAACTCTAGAAGCTCTTGCTACATTGTGTTATATATTGCTCGTCCATCATCACTCTGTTTGATAGACTAGCTATATAACAGACAACGAATGTCTATTATGTTTGGTGATGAGCCGCTCTAAGCTTCGTACTGTTGCTTTAATTTCGGGAGAAAATAAAGACAAAACCTGTCCAATATTTGGATATTTTTTATTATGCTGTGCCACGATCTAAGCTTTCGGAGCGACACATACATGAAAGAAAAATATATGAACAATGTGAAAAGAAGATACGAGGAATCCAATGGAAAGGGAAACTCGAAATGTGACACACAAAGAGAAGCTTTAGTGACATCAGCAAATGATAACATCCCAAAGGAGAATGGACGGAGAGGAAAAAATGAATGGATGACTGATGAGATTCTTGGCATGATGGAAAAGAGACAGAGAACTCTTCTACGATACGGAACAAAATACAGAAAACTACACAATGAAATAAGGACCAAAGGCCAACAATCTAAATAAATGTGGCTAAAAAGTATGTTCAGAAATAGTGAGGTTGAGTACAACAGGACAGTAGACATGCTCGTCAAGTGGTTGCATAAAATCAAATGATGTAACGGTTATATTAGAAAAGGAAATAAGGGCTGGAACGAATATATTGGGAAACTCTTCCACGACGAAAAAGAATAACCAGCAATTCACAGAACTACTGGTCCTGTGCAGCAATGATAAAACCTTACGTTTCAGCTTTTAACCCTGAACTACGTAGCCACTATTCGGTACGGGTTTTGTCTACATCTGCTTGTTTGGTACGGGCAGAGTATTAGTAATGAAGCGGTTTCTCTTGCCATTGTTTCTGTATCTGATTGGTTGCATTTGTTTTGGCTTTCTTTCTTGTGTATTTTGCTTCTTCAATCGGTGTATTGTGTTTTACTTGTATTTCTGCATCCATACTGTTATTATTATTATTATTATTATTATTATTATTATTATTATTATTATTATTATTATACATATATATATATATATATATATATATATATATATATATATATATATATAAGGTTATTTTATTTAAAAACAAAATTTAGAACATTGGAAAGTGACTAAGGAAATACACACATCGTATAGTCCAAGTGGCATATATATATATATATATGAAGAAATATATTCTTAAAGTGTGCTATATTTATGGGATAAAGTGCTCGATATCAGAGATAGAGCGTGTGTAAATATAAAAGTGGACATGGAAGTCAACACTTAGAAGCGACAGCACTGACGATTGTACTAGCATGAAACAGACTGTCGCCTCTAAGTGCTAACTTCCATGTCCACTTTTACATATATATATATATATATATATATATAAATGTGTGTGTGTGTGTTATGAAAAGAGTAAAAATCTACGTGTGAGCGTTACTTCTTTTAGGACTTCATCGGACTAAAGTGATATTTACATTTTTTCAATTTGTCATAGATTTCTCTAATGTCTAATATATATAAAAACATGTATATATCGTTTTACCATGTATATATTTGAGTGTGTGTGTGCATCTGTGTACATAGATACGTATGCGTGTGTGCATTTAAAAAGACATATTCAATTCAAGTCAACAATCCTTTCAGAATAATTTTTCATAGAATTTTTTTTTTTAATTTTCTGTTAAAAATTTTGGATAAAATTCCTCAATGTTCATGTTTTTTTTTAGGTGTTTGTTCTGGTGATTTTGGTCGTCTCGTTCATTCCCCGGAAGGAAATATTATCAGGACGGTTGATAAGAATGTGTTAGTTACATCTACGTATTTATTTGCAGTAGTGAAGGAGTCTCACAGGCAGAGAGATTCAACAGTGCTTGTCAGTATCTAAAACTAGGATTAATGACTTTTATATCGAGACTCTTTCATATGGTTGTAAAGCATTGCATCAAACTCGAAATATCTGAACTCTCAGTTGTATACAATCGCTTTCTCGGCTCACAAACAAAGAACTGTACCAAATAACAGAAACCGAATCTCTAGCGGACTTTCAACAACAGTAACAACAATAATGAATAGCACTCGTAAGTCATAGTAAGATAATGACACAATTAATATTTTGCCATCCCATAATACTTCAAACAGGGTATTGGCAGTAAAACTCCGCATCAATACAGTAAAAAGTGATAACACCTACTAGATTTGAGAAACATATTTTCCCGATAAATTCTCCTAAGAAAAGCATTTTAGAACTTTCAAACAGAAGTGACACTGGCTGCTCGGTCAATAAATGTCGAACATTTAGTGAATGTTAATATAAATATTATACGTCAGTCTATATTTCTGAGATGACGTATTGTAATTAATTACATTGTTCGGACCTGTTGTCCTCATCTTCGTTGCCATATTCACGACATTTCTGCCTTTGTACACCCCGGCCTTCTTCAGGATCTGTCTATATTTCTCAGATAAGATATTTTAATTATTTACATTGTACGGACTCTTTTCTTCATCTTCGTTGTCATATTCCCGCCGTTTCGGCCGCTGTATGCTATGGTTTTCATCAGGACATGACTATATTTCTGAGATGAGGTATTGTAATTAATTACATTGTTCGGAGCTGTTGTCCTGATCTTCGTTGCCATATTAACGACATTTCTGCCTTTGTACGCC
>OZ038482.1:128345731-128385731 GCA_964036315.1 Acanthosepion esculentum | reverse complement strand
TTGTGTTCACGTAAAGAAATTTTATTCATTTTTTTCTCTCCTCTAAACGATAAGATTGCAAATTTATTGACAAATGCATGCAAATAATTAAAATCGGTTGATTTATTGCAAGATTGTTTAATCGATATTGTGCTTGGTTTGATTTTAATGTTTTTTGAAGTTGACCAGGGCCATCGGTTACAAAACGTCAGACTCGTGCGAGAACTGTAATATCTGCGTTAGATTTCAGCTTCACGTCTAAACATGGAACAATCAAAATTCAACAAGCGAAATTGCCTTCTTTTTAGATGACAATGAGCAGTGGGGAGCGTCGGGTGTGTATTTTTTTATGGGAATAAAAGGATTATTGTGCTGGTGAAATGTTGCTCCCGTGAAACAGGAAAATGCTATTAAAATAGAAATTAAAATAGACAGACATCCAGAGAGAGAGAGAGAGAGAGAGAGAGAGAGAGAGAGAGAGAGAGGCTGGTTTGCCTGTGAAACAGAAAGAGCTATTAAAAGAGAAATTAAAATATAATGACAGACAAACAGATATATAGATATGAACAAACCGACACACATACACACACACCACACACACACATACACACACACACACACACACACATATATATATATATATACAAGGGTCATTCAATAAATAAGGTGAATTTTTCGGCATAAGGACTTCTAATACAGATAGAAGCTTACTTTTCTTTTTCAATAATTTGCAAAAGAAATTAAATCCATGGGAAAAAGAAGTAAAACAACAAAAAAAAGAACAGTAAGCTTCTATCTGTATTAGAATTCCTTATACCAAAAAATTCAACTTATTTATTGAATGACCCTCGTATATATATATATATATATATATATATATATATATATATATATATATATATATATATATATATACATGAACTGACCTAGATAGTGTGAGAGAGAGAGACAAAGAGAGAGAGATAAAGAGAGAGAGTAATTGACACGCTGGGCTGAAAAGAGGTAAGAGAGATGGCGTAAGAGTGAGGTCAATACAAGAAAATTCATACTTGATGTATAATGTCAGAAGTGTGCTGTAACAAAAATGGTTTGAGAATAAAAGACGGGAAGACCGGAGATGAAGGAAAGGGAAGTGGGCAAGATAATGTGCTATGCAAACAGAGAGAGAAATGAATGTGAAAAGAAGAAAACGGTTCAAACATAAAACCCAGAAACGTTGTCAAAGGCCAGATTAAAACTCACGCATCAGAGAAAATCTAACCAGTGTTAAAAGAAAATTGGACTTAAAACATAAATAAGGACGACAATGGAAAAAGAAAAACACGATCTGCAGTTAACAATGTGCACAGGAATAACTGAAACGAATGCTATGTTTTTGACTTCGATCCTCACTGGGTTTGGCAATATTTTATATTTCTGTGAGGTTAAATTAAGTTTAGGAAATCTCTTCCTTTTCTGATTAAGTAGCCTGATGTAGTAGCGTGGTTTACGTGTTCCGATGACCGTGAGGGTAAGCTGATGTGGGGTTCCAAAAGACAGGTCGGAAGATAGGTAGGAATCAGAGGATACGTTTATCTATTAGAAAAAGAAACCTCAATGACAGAAAAGAAGGAAGAATGAAAAAGAAGATGGAATAAAAAAGGAAGAAGAAATAAAAGTAGAAGGAATATAAAAGAAGGAATAAAATAATAATAAGAAGGAATAAAAGAAGTCATAAAACGAAGAACAAATTAAAGACGAAATAAAAGAAGAAGAAATTAACGGAGAAGAAGAAATAAAAGAAAAATACAAGAAGAAGAAAAAAGTTAAAACACATGACGAAATAGAAGAAGAAGAAGAAGAAGAAGAAGAAGAAGAAGAAGAAGAAGAAGAAGAAGAATGAGGAGGATGAGGATGAGGAGGATGAGGATGAGGAGGAGGATGAGAAGAAGAAGAAGAAGAAGAAGAAGAAGAAGAAGAAGAAGAAGAAGAAGAAGAAGAAGAAGAAGAAGAAGAAGAAGAAGAAGAAGAAGGAGAATAAATGAGTGGAAATAAAAGTGGAAATAAAAGAAGAAGTGAAAGAAGTTTTGGTTTGGTTTATTTTGTTTTACGGCATATCAACCTCAATGCGTTATTTAATGCCGACAACATTTTCAGGATAGGTTCGTATGAATAGAATATGTATTCATTGGTTTAGATTGGTTTGGTTTATTTTGTTTTACGGCATATCAACCTCAATGGGTTATTTAATACCAACAACATTTTAGGATAGATTCGTTTCGTATGAATAGAATATGTATTCTTTGGTTTAGATTGGTTTATTTTGTTTTACGGCATATCAACCTCAATGGGTTATTTAATGCCGACAACATATTTAGGATAGATTCGTATGAATAGAATATGTATTCTTTGGTTTAGATTGGTTTGGTTTATTTTGTTTTACGGCATATCAACGTCAATGGGATATTTAATGCCGACAACATTTTAGGATAGATTCGTATGAATAGAATATGTATTCCTTGGTTTAGATTGGTTTGGTTTATTTTGTTTTACGGCATATCAACCTCAATGCTTTATTTAATGCCGACAACATGTTTAGGATAGATTCGTATGAATAGAATATGTATTCTTTGGTTTAGATTGGTTTGGTTTATTTTATCCCACGGCACACCAACCCCAATGGGCTACTCAATGCCGACAAAATTCTTTATTGCTGGTAATAATTTGCTTAGTCAAAAATTTGTTTCTGGTAATATTTTCCCTTCGAAATTGTATTGCTGGTAATAACCTTTTCAAAAAGGTATTGTTGGTAATAGTTAACTATTTGCCCATAGCTGCGAGCCTGACAAGGGCTACCACCCCGAGTCAGGGTGGAACTGGGAACACCAGCAATTAAAACCTCCTGATCAGAGGCCTTGCTGCTGGACATAGTTTGTCGTCTAACCCAGGAAGAAAAGAAGAAGTGAAAGATGATGAATAATTAAAACATATGAAAGGAGAAGAAAAAAAGGCAGAGGAAAAACTGTTCTTAATACAGAATTCTCTAAAGTTTGAGGAATATTAAAATGCAACTGATAAATGGTCTGGACATCAAGCCATATTCCTTCATGCTCCATTCCTTCAGCCTTGTGTGACATTCTATCTTCAGTTGTAGATCAGTCCGATCCTCACTTGTGCTCCCTTATTTCTGACCTTATGCCATATCTACCCTACGCTTAATAATACACAATATGCCACTCGTATTACAAAATCGCATATGCGTAAAACTTATGTATGAGAAAAAAGTAATTAATTTCAAGAACATTGTAGTTTAAAAATATAAGCCATAACTCGATGAAACAAATAATGCGAAAGTAGGAATTCAAATAATGAGAATTAAAAAAAAAATAATAAAAAAAAGTGAAAAATAAAACGAAAGAAAGACAAGCAAATATTCTGAGTCATGTATCTTATTGAAACAAAACTGCAAAGAAAAGGTACCCGCACACTTACACTTCGAGCCAGTCTGTTGAGTTCCCATAGTACCTTGGAAGGTTGCTCCTATAGTTGTCCAAACTCAAAAAGGTTTGATTATTACAGTACCTTTTGTTGAACGGACTGGCTTACGACTACATCAAGTTAAAACAACAGTTTCCATACGGTCATGAAAGATAAGCAACGTTGAGTTTCTTGATGGGTGACAGGTTGGATGTGTGAGTGGTGTAATGGATAATGGCTCGAAATTGTCAATCAGATAGCCGAGTTCCAATTCCCGTTGGGTTCATTATATTCACTTAAATGAATCCACATCTTCGTCCCCCAACTGTACAAGGCCCGAGAGCTACTCGAGGAAGAGGGTTACAGCGTAAGATGCACAATTTATGGTTTAATTGGTAAAACTTATATCAATAACTCATTATTATCTAAAAAAAAATTGTTACAATCTAAAACTATTTTCTGGCTTTAAATAATCTGTGACGGGTTGATAAACCGTAGAAAACGAATCAATCAAGCTACCAAACAATTAAACGGAAATTCAGTTGACACGTTGTAGGTCTGTTCCGGGAGTCCGTCCAAGCTTATAATAGTGTTATAGATAATATTTTTACTTTAGAAAAATATAAATATATATATGACGAAGGATATAATAAGCTCTTCTCTTACCTGAATGGACCTATTTATTTAAGTTAACATATATATACATATATATATATCCGATTGACACTTTAAAATTGCTCTTTATTTTGTTGTAATGTCTCACTTGGTTGAACCTTCTGAAGCACACACCTTACTTTAACCTGGTTTATTAAATGTAAGAGGAACGTAGCGACGATATCTGGCAAAAGGCACACGTTTGTTATTAAGATCGCCCAGGCCGGCAGACTTCAATTACACTATTTAAAATTAAAAAAAATATGTCCATACTGCGCATGTATATCAAATATATATGGCGCTGATAGTAATAAAATAATAATATAACAAACTTTTTTTTATATTACCTCATTCAATAACCTACAACCTCTTCCCCCCTTATACTCATAACCTTCATTAACTCCCGCCTTCCCTTCTATCAATATCAAAAACCACATTCAGTATTATCGTGTTACACTCTTTTCGAGTAGTCACACGTTTACTTATCATCTCTCAGTTGCGTCTCTGTCTTTGGACAGAGTGCGTTCAGGATCTTCTCTGTCAAAGGACAGAGGGGCAACTGAGAAAATAATACTGAAAAGGTGCCCAGCCCTGGGGAACAGCTGCCCGAGGCCGCGCCTTCCCATTGGACCAGATGAACGGATCGGTGCTCGCACCGACGCCAGCGCAACCGATGGTTGCGTTGGCTGAGGGGAATTTTTCTTCCTGTCCTGGGCGTACGCGCTCGGGTTGCCACCTAAAAATAGATCTTGTGTCACATCTCGTCCTAATGGAAGGGCAGAGTAAATACCGTATTATTGAGTATCAATTTTTAACTTGATTGGAATCGAGCCTTATCTTGAGAGATACGTATTATTAAAAAAATGTTTATATTATTAATTTATTAATATCTCCGTCATATTTATTTGATATACATTGCGGTCGTCTTTGTTTTTCTATATGCAGTGTCGACCTTCATTCAGTGACCTTCTACTTTGAGTGTATTTTGAGCCTTATATAGAGTGAACAATAGTATGAAGATCTATTATTAAACCTCTAGCCTCTTGGGACTTTTATTGGGTGAACAATAAGGTAGAAAGATGTCAATAGAAAGTGAAATAGAATGAGTCGTCCATGTATGGGTGGCGGGCAATCGGTTCCTAGCAGTGACCTTTTGAATTGGTCGAACTAAGGAATGTTGCTGGTTGCGAATATGTTTAATTAAATTTAAATGGTAATGATCAACAACATGATAATGCTGAAGACGATTTGCGATGTGATATTGATGGCCGGTAATGAAGATTATGAGTCCACGAGGAAACAAGACGATTGATATATTTTACGCTATTTTTCACCCAATAGAAGTCCCAAGAGCCTCTCAAGTTAGAAGATTAATGAAAGATCTTCATACTATTTTTCTTCCAATAAAAAGGCTTAAGAGCCACTCAAAGTAGAATTTTATTAAACGAGGTCACTGTAAGGGCGTTTGGAGAACGTAAATAGTAGATTATGACATTACGTAGGGTAGGTAAAGTTTGAACATAGACTTCAAGTGATAAAGATTGTAATGATCTGAGAAGAGTCTTTTCCACAAAGTATTTGTTCAGAATGAACGATGAGATACAGGGTAAGCGAAAATGTTTATTAAATCTATTAATTAAAGATAAAAAACAAGTGTGTGTCTGTCCATATTTCTGAGATGAGAGATTATGTACATTATTTACATTATTCGGACTATTGTCCTCATCTTTGTCGCCATATTTATTACAACGTTTCGGCCTTTCAGTATCTGTCTATATTTCTGAGATGAGGTATTATGTACATTATTTACATTATTCGGACTATTGTCCTCATCTTTGTCGTCATATTTATTACAACATTTCGGCCTTTCAGTATCTGTCTATATTTCTGAGATTAGGTATTATGTACACTATTTACATTATTCGGACTATTGTCCTCATCTTTGTCACCATATTTATTACAACGTTTCGGCCGTTGTACTCTCCGGCCTTATTCAGGTGGTTGGAATGTCGAACTGAACCCTTTATTTCGCTCACTGGGGTAGACTCTTCTACTTCCACGTGACATGTTTAATGTATATCAGTTATCAGTTATCTCCTGTTCATTTTCCCTCTATTGAACTCACACATTTTGGGACACATGGCACAGTGGATAAAGGCGTTAGTTAGATCCAGTTACGGCTGAAACGTTGTAATACATATGGCGACAAAGATGAGGACAACAGTCCGAATAATGTAAATAATGTACAAGTGTGCATATTTTTTTTTAATTTAACTTCGTGGACAAACAAGTTTACCGTCTTTTTATGTGATTTTCCTAACATCATCCAACGAATTTAAGATGCCAGTTACATTTTTCTACTGAACTTAACCTTAATCAACTAAATAAGGTAGAAAACTTTCAATACGAAGTTAATATGGATGCGTCGTCTATGTGTGCGTGACAACCGGTTCCGAGCAGTAAACGTCTGAACTAGTGGAACTAAGAAATATAACTCATTTTGAATATTTGCCATGAAAATGGCGATAGAGGAGAGTGAGGTTAGCTACGTTACGTCTGTGGGAAAGACTCATTAAACCTTAGCAGTCTGGCGTATTAATATAACTTCCCTATCCACTGCATTCTTTTTCAATGCATCTTAATTGCAGTAGCCTTACTGTTAATTTAACTCAAAGTTTTTTTTTCTGTTTCCATAGCAGGATATGACAGCACACCTATGAAATTCAAACACATTATTGCTCAGAGTCGACTACAGTGACATGATAAACATTGTGTACAACAGACGCAGACTGATAAAGGTTAAGATGTTCATCAGGTCTGGAGAATATCGATTAATGATAATTAATATAAATGAAAACTGGCTAAAGAAATTCCGAATGACTGATGAGATACTCGCTAATCGAAAATCTTCATTAAATTTATTAAATAAAGATAAATGACAATTGAAGTGCATTTTTGTATTTAACTTCGAAGACAAATAGATTTGCACTCTTTTTATGTGATTTTTCTGACATCTTCCAGCGAATTTAAGATGTCCATTCTGTTACATTTTATTACTGAACTTAATTCTTTCTGTAATATGTCAACGGATTTTAATAGAAATTGCCAAATGCAATATTTTGTGTATAAAGATGGCGATGGAAATACTTCCAGATAAACTATAACAATTTTTACTAAATTGTCAAACAACGCTATCTAGTAAAATCCTTAATCAATATTCCGCGTCTTTGCTTGATATATTGTGGAGTATTTTACACGATTTTTGCCATCTATCTTTTCAAAAGGAAGTGTTACTTGTTTGAATAGTTTTTTGTTTTCCTTGAAGTTTCGAAAAGACTCTTAGATTCTGTTCTAACCATATCGGCAACAGTACTTTTTTTCTGCAGGTTAAATAGCATTTCGTACATTTATTAATGACTAATATCGCTTGTGACATGATTGCTGGTATATCAGGGTATAATGTATTAATTCAATTTGTAGTATTCATTACCGTTTAAAAAACAACCTATATATATATACCTTTTTGTCTACTTTTTGTCCCGACTGTAAATAAAAATGATGTCCACCTTTTCTTACCCCTGTACAATTGAATCCCGTATCTACGTTGTTAACTCGTGCAAACCAAACGTATGCCTACGTTTTAAAAAAGAAAGCTACCATTTTTATTCTAGCGCAAATCAAAAAGAGGACAACCTTTTTGAACCTCGTACAAAATCAAACTATACCGGATCTTTTTGATTCTCACGTAAGCTAAACCTCTGTTTACGTATTTGCTTCAAGTGAAAATCAAGTTCCTTTTTACCTTCTTCACCTTCGTGCAATTCAAATCTATATCAACCTTTGTTTACCAAAACGACAGAATTATGAATTAAAGAAATCTCGGAATGTCGAATATCAAAGCAAAGAAATCTATGTCTATACACTTCAGAAATTTTTCGCACTTAAATATCAATTATAACTACTACGTCCTATGTTAGAATCAAATAAAAACTATACCTCCTTTAAAAAAAATTAAATGCATTCTGAAATGAAGCAATACAATTAAAAACAATAATATATGAAACGATTTTTTTTAATGTTACTTAACAGTATACAAGGAAGAACATTTGGAATTAATCATTGTTAAGGAGACAGACATAAAATTGTAGAAATATGTGAGAGATACACCATAAAATTAGCCGTATAGACACATTTCCAGAAATATGTGCAATTCTTTTAATGTTTCCCCTAAACCCTCGTCTGAAATAAATTCTGTGAGTAATTGAATTTAGATTTTTTTTTTTAATTTGTAAATTCTAATGAAATTTCCCTCAGGCAATATCGTCATTAAAAATATTAGATTTAATTACTTCTACCAACTTCTGGTTTTTCGGTGCTAGAATCACTTTTTTTCTTGTCTTCGGTTATAACACAAGAAGTTGTGACTGGAGATTTGAATTTCCATCATCAGCTCAGTACATACCCCAAATTACACCAAAAAGCGAATGTTTATGAGACACTACGATGGCTTTTTGTCAGAAGCCTTGTAATTTTGAATCTGTCCACATTTATGAGTAAAGAGATCACTCCATATTAAGTTAGACTATGTTACGTATACTTTTATAGAAAGCCAATTATTGACTTGTATATTGATTTGAACATCCGGATTAAAAATCGCTCAATAATTTAATAATACAACACCAGATGTCAGGTGTAAACTTGCGTTAAAATATATATTTTCTCTTGTTAGTTTTTAGTCGTCAGCACGAAACAAATGGAGTAAATGAAAAAAAAAAGAACATTATGTTTTTCCTAATTTGTTTTCAAATTCATTTGAAAAGCTTCAATATAAGGGTCGATATGCCTTTGCAGCAAACGGAAGGTGATTCAAGATGAGATTAAAACTACAACGTGTTCTCTTAGTTTTTTGGAGATTAAGCGATTATTCCATTGTTTTCCTAGAACAATAACAATCTAGTCCCTCATACAAGTTCAATGTAACTTTTATCGATGAGGATCTTGGTTTATTTGTTGTATTTTTTCGTTTTATAGCATATCAACCTCAATGGGTTATTTAATGCCGACAAAATTCTTTATTGATGGTAATGTTTTGTTTTGTCAAAAATCTGTTTCTGGTACTATTTTTTTCCTTCAAAATTGTATTGCTGGTAATATTTTTTTTCAAAAAGTATTACTGGTAATAGTTAACTATTTGCCCATACCTGGGACCCTAACAGGTGCTACCACCCCGGGTCAGGGTGGACCTGGGAACACCAGTAATTAAGTGGTGGTTCCACACTCCTCAAAAACTCCTGATCAGAGCCCTTGCTGCTGGATGTAGTTTATCGTCTTACCCAGGACGTTCGATGAGGATCGAAAACATTGAATCAGTGTTATTCAGTCAAATCCGATACTATATGCAATGGCGAACTCCAAGGTTTCTGTAGAGTCTAATACGAAATCATCCAACCGTCCTCAACGGTGACAGGAAAAATGAACTGGAGGTTTGAGTGCTTCTGCTACTGCCTTCCTTTTTGCACGGGACTCATTAATGCTCTCACGTCGGTTTGCCTCATAGGTCTCTGTTGGTTCGCGCCTTAGGGCAGGCAACCCAGCCCAGTCCTGTGCGCACCCTTTAAGCTGTTATGGGGCTACTCTAGTGTGGGCGATGTTGTCCTTGATGCTGTTTTGAAAAGTATCAATTTCCTCCTATGCTTTTATTTTCCTTAGAGGTCTCGCCATAGAGATGTTTCTTTAGGAGTTTATTATTGTTCTTCCGGGTCAGGCTGTATCCGGATGGATTCTGCCGACATTGATTTATTTTCTGGCAAATATAAATATTGAATATATGTCTATGAAATCGTGTCTTTGACGTAAAACAATTATTGGAAAATTAATCACTCAAACTATTGAGTTTTGTGAGTTCGATCCTCACTAGAATTACTAATATTGTAATATTGTCCGTAAATATCTCCACTCTATGATTAAGTGCCTTGACATGCTCGAGTTTGCTTTTCTCTACTATCAGGAACGCCCGCCTGGCAACTGTAGCAATATCAGTGTCAGCTGAAAGCTTGTTAAATGGAAAACAGATGACCTGTAACAAAAAATACATTCTGGCATTAATTTTTCCTGATAATTATCAGCTAAGTGAAATGGACTTTACAATTTATATGTCAGACGGCTTGGATAAAGTGGGTGACGGAATGAAGATAATTTACTTGTTTAGACAAAGATGACAAGACAAAGAATAAGGTACTCTATAAGAGAGTGGCCACTACCCACGAAAAGGGCAGAGTGATGCAGAGTTATGATAAGATCGTCTCGAGAGCAATACGAAAAGGAAGACGCTCGTTAGACTGTTTCACCTCTCCCCTTACTAACGCTTCATCTCTCCATTACTTGTCTATAGCAATAGGTTACAACCCGAGAATAAATTCTGCTTACTGCTTAAATTCTCATGGTCTTGATTCCTGGGTGAGGATCTGGCTAAATGGTGATTTTTGACTGGAAGAAGCTGCACTCTGAGAACGAAACCGGTCTGAGCCGCATCTGTACACAACTCCAACATAACCAGACGTTTCATAACAGATCAACAATATGAGTTTGATCCTTGGTGGGATGTAAATTAGTGCGGGAGTGAAATAATTTATTAAGTGTCTTGAGAGATCCTAAGCCGCGTGAGTTTGTCTTCTGGCAGGTTGAACCTCACCCCAGAGGAAAACGGCTCATCTATAAAGCCAAAATTCAATGAAAAAAAAAAGAGCAAAAATAATCGCAAGTCGCAGATAGTAAAGAAAGCAAGGAGTTTGAGAGACACCATTGTCACCACTATATTATGAAAGCATATCGCATTTAAAGAATTAGAAGTTCCAAAGTATAAAGCCCAATTTGGCATTTAAAAAGACAAACACAAGTTATGCTGATGAGACAATTTGAATGTTCTTGCGAAGTAACCATTTGAAGAGAGAAATAGATTTATAATTAATGCTTGTCAAAGGCAGTAAGACAGATATGGAGCACAATAATAATAGTTTTATACTCAGCAAAAAATAATAAATTTAGGCTAAGTGGAAAGAGAAACCGTCAGCTACATAATAAGCGAATACGACAGAATTGTTCAGAACATATCCAAAATTAAACATGACAGTTAAATACAGACTGCCGATAGGGAACTGTGAAAGTGAGTGTGATTTTACCAGAGACTATGCAACAAGAATCCATCATAAAGTTTTAAACCTCAGAATAACATATTCTATGCGATATTGAAATATAACACTGATTTATTGATTCGTTTTAACGGCTGCATGTTATTTAAAACCAGAAAATAGTATTTAATTGTAACAATATATTTCCGAGATAATAATGGCTTATTAAGATAAGTCGAACCAATTGACCCATAGCTGAGCCGAGGAACAGGTGGATTTACAGCGTTTCCAATGACATCTGCCAGTAAGTGAACATAACGAATCCGACTGGAATTTAAACTCGACTATTTGTGTAATAATTCTGAGACATTATCCATTAGACACTGGTACATCCAAGCTTACAGTACATGCTATTCCCAAACGGTTACCCATCTAGGTAATGACCAGGTAATCTCGCTGATCGTACGGGAACCGGTGTTTTAACGTGACGTGGCCGTAAGCACTTGAAATGTCAAGGACATATATAATCATAACAGAGAAAGATAAGAAATTATATTGTTTGCGCTTCTTCTTCTTCTTCTTCTTCTTCTTCTTCTTCTTCTTCTTCTTCTTCTTCCTCGTCTTCTTCTTCTTCTTCCTCGTCTTCTTCTTCTTCTTCTTCTTCTCCTCCTCCTCCTTCTTCTTCTCCTCCTTCCTCTTCTTCTTCTACTTCTCCTCCTCCTTCTTCTCTCCTCCTTCTTCTTCTCCTCCTCCTTCTTCTTCTCCTCCTCCTCCTCCTCCTTCTTCTTCTTCTTCTTCTTCTTCTTCTTCTTTTTCTTCTTCTTCTTCTTCTTCTTCTTCTTCTTCTTCTTCTTCACTGTAAATGTTGAACAAGTTTGATGATAAATCAATTCCTTGTCTTACGCTGGAAAGAAATTATGATTTCGCTAATTTCCTGATAATTGCTACTTGTGCTTTGATGTAAACACTATTTTTGGCTGATAATAAACAACACTCGTAAATGAAACAGAATTACAGTCACGTGTTTATATTCTGTTACCCAATAAAAAAGATGAGCCTGTAGTGTAACAGGAATTATAATAGGTGATTAAAGTTTAATTTTAGTTTTTAGTCAAATTGCATACGGGAAGCCAGATCAGGGCCAATTACATTGCATACTCGTCTCTGGATCTTATCAAGAACCCCAAGACAAACAGAAGGGGCTCCAGACCATATATGGCAGCAATACTCCATGCAAGGGTGAATGGTTGATTTGTAGATTTGAAGGATCGATTCCGGGAAGAAATATTTCCTGGCCCGGCAGAGGGGCCAACATTCCTTGCGGTGGATGAAGCAATTGACTCAATGTATTTGTTACATCTCAGGTCAGCAGACAGCGTGAGACGGAGCAGCCTCAGAGAGGAGCTCTCGAGAAGTTGAGCTTCAGACATTCTAATGTGATGTAGGGAAGGATCATTGTGGTGATTAATAAAGAGCAGTTTTACTGTCGGGCAATTGATTTCGAGCAATTTACCGGAGACGCGCAGCAAGAATACAAAGAAAAAATTGGAACTCAATTGAAAATTGTTTTTTTTTTTTTTTGTTGCACCAAATCGGTCATATTCATCTGACATTAAACCAACTGATAATTTACCCTTTTTGATCAATGTAATGGATATAATGGAATATGCATACACCTGTGTCCCCCCTCACTGGAATATGATTGGCTGGTGTCCGTCATAAATACAGACGGGCGTGTAGGTACGACAGAGGTTAAGTCTGTGACGACGCCCATTGGACTACGACATTGACTATCCTATTGGTCTATACCCATTGCCTAAGCATATTACCTGCGACTACGACGAGTACCTGTCGATTACTGCTACCGTGTACTACTTGGTTACAGTAGCCAAAACTATTTAGCTACTTCGATCAAATATATCCCTTTCCAGGACATATCAGTAATTGATGAGGTAAACATACTCTAATGAAAACCCAGATTCAAGAGTGAGTTGTAAACACTTTCTTGTCCAAACACGCAGAACTTTAAATATAATATGTTGAAAAGAGTAGCGTGACAAGTGGAAACAAATCTCTGCCAATAATTGCTTATATATAATTGAATCAAACTAAATTTTCTAAAACAAAACAATTTATTTCTGACATTAACTTTCTTTAAGATATAAAACCACTAATATATACTAGAATACATTAAAAATATCGACTGTTAAATGAGCCCTTATATCACTTGATCTATTTTGAAATTCTTCACATACTATCTGCTTAGAACTCTAGATAAAATATAGAAGTTATGTTTTATTATTACTTTTGATAATATGGAAATTCAAAGACATTTTCCTCTTTTAATGGTACATAAATAACGGTGATATTTTGCGCTAAAGGAACTTTTTTTTTCTTTTCCCAATGATTGTTAAACAGTCAGGATCAAGGAATTAATTCTTTAGGTTTGGGCAGAAATACTTCTTTTTTTTCCCAGTTATCTCTTGTGAATATAATTTCTTTTTTTAAGTTTCAATGTACCATCGCTATGCTTTACTAGGATAGCAGATCTAAGAAACGCTGTAGGAAGAAAGAAACACGGAGATAAAGAAATAATTAGATGAAGTAACACACAATGAAACTGTGAATAGAAATCCAAAGCATTTATAGCAAGATGTGCAAAAAAAGGTATCTGAATATTGACGAAGATAGGAAGGAAAGTGAGGATTCTGGGTTTCATGAATTACCCTAACCATCTCGTAGTATAAGGCTAAGGAAAAAATACGATGCGTATCGGTATGAAATCATTGAGACAACTCTATAGAATGTTGATGAAGATTATTTTGTACGTGTTTATTTTAGTCTCAATATTTTTACAGCGATAACATTTGCGAGTGTCTTTTGGATTACGTTCATGCAAAAATCTCTAGCACCTTTTTTTACAGATCTGGGGGAAAAATTAAAACTATCTTTGCCATTGGGTTCGTCATCAATTGTTCATACTTATTCTGAAGCTCGAACTGGTTCCCTATAACTGACAATGTTATTTTGATCAAAATAAGGAAAGATATTCGACTATTATTTCTCCTCCCGTTTAATTTGAGAAATTATATAATGGAATATTATTCTGATGAGGCAGTAGGTGAAAGCAGGTTTCGGGAATGGCTACTGATATAAGAAAATCGGTTTTACTTGTTAAACTTTATTTGAAAATCAGTAGCAGTTTCACAGACTGACGCTTAAAAAATACGGGGAATTTTTCCGAAAGGAAAACAGACATGAAAATAAAAAGAATGGATAAGTGATGAATTACTTGACATGATGAAAAGGAAACAAAAAACAATTCCAAGATACGGAACAGAATTTAGGGCAACACTCAAAGAAATCAGGAACAGATGCAGCCAAGTTAAAGAGGAATGAGTTAACGAAACATGGACAGAAACAGAAAGAATAAGGAACATATCTATAGGAGATCTGCATAAAAATAAGAGAACTAACAGGACAAAGGAGTGTGAGTTCAATACCTGGTTAAGGCGTTGGAGAACTTTGAGAGGGGAATTAACAGGAGATAACGGACATCCATTAGACATGGCATGCGAAACTAGAACAATCTACCAGGGTTCAGTTCGACATTCCAACTAACTGAAGAAGGCTGCAGGGTAAAACGGCCGAAACGTTGTGATAAACATGGGGACAAAGATGAGGACTATAGTCCGAATAATGTAAACAGTGTACATAATAACTCATCTCAGAAATATAGACAGATCCTGAAGGACCAAAACGTTGTGATAAATATGGCACCAAAGATGATTACAATAGACCAAATATTGTAAATAGTGTACATAAGACCTCATCTCAGAAATATAGACAGATATTGAAGGACAAAAGAAATGTTCATCAACAGGTTTGCATAAAATCCATGGACGGAATGCTGATATAAGAGAAAGAAAAAATTCTTCAGAGATGGAATGAACATGTTGGAGATCCACGACGAAAGAGAACAACCGGAAATACGAGACCCGGGTTCGAATCTCACCGTGGTCGATTTTAGCAGATGTTATAGGAATGGATCGAGGTCGATGCCAACGTGCACCACATTTCGGAAAGTACCTGAAAACCATAGCAAGGGTTGACTCAAGCCTTGTGAGTGAAAATGGGTAGACGGAACTGTACTACCATAAAGCCACAAGTCATCATAGCCGCGGTGAGCGTGCTGGCTTTGTTAAATTCTTGATCACGCTAGATAACACGCTTTCTCTGCTCAGCTTATTTTCAGTATAAACCACAGGTAGGCTCATTGGGCGTTGGGCAAACACAAACATACCTGAGCAAGCTTCTGCAACAGGGATTGGCTAGCCGTCCTAATAGAGGGTGTCCTCGAATACGAGTGGCCAGTTATTATTATTATTATTATATATATATATATATATATATATATATATATATATATATATATATATATATATATATAAGTGTAATAACGATAAATTATTACGCATAGATAGAGACACAATTTGAGAAAATGAAGAAAAGAGAATATATATATATATATATATATATATATATATATATATATATATATCATAAACAGATAGAAAATGAAATGTGTATGTTTGAAAAGAATGTCAAAATGAGACCCTCATTTCATAGACAGGTTTCTCTGCAGTGATGTCAGTTCTGTCGGAAGAAACACATTTTTATAGCGTTGATGTAGCTCTCACGTTGCAATTTGGTATAGGATTTTTGCTTGTACGGTCATGCGTCATCATATCTCCTTGACAATATCATCAGTTGTCCATTCTTCGGTAGATGACAGTCTTATTACAGGAAGCCCTACAATTCATTTGACGTGATGAGCTGCTCCGTCCATTTTCGAAGTTACATGAGCCACCAAATTAAAAGACATCGATACTGAATTCTGATTGTCGATTTTCAAACGCGCTTGGAGCAAGAGTCTCAAGATTGCATTACAGCCCGAGGAGCGCAACTCCCGTTGGAATATTAGGGAAATATTACGACATATATATATATATATATATATATATATATATATATATATATATATATATATATATATATATATATATATATATATGTATATTAACCTACCGTCCATTTATACACACACACACACACACACGTATATATGTATATAGATAGATAGATAGATAGATAGATAAGTAAGTATAATTTATTATATTTAACTCACACTTTCTTTTTATCAGTAAGAATTCAATTCCTGGAATTAGAATAGCATTTGACTTGGGTACTGATTCAGGCAAATTTCGCTTTCTTTATATGCCGAACAAATTAGTCATTCAGTGCCAAGCAGTAGGGTAAGTTTTGTGTTTAATCTATGCAGTTGACGAATAAAGAGTGAAAGCAATATGGAACAAGGGATGAGCATAAAATTTTGGGTGAAAATTGAAAAGTGTTATTTAAAATAAAGCCCTATCAAAATTTGTGAAGATACAGAGTTTTTTTGAGTCACACGAGCCATTCAATGATATTGCTAGATTATTTGAATTATGTACAGGATGATGCAAACCTTGAACTAACAAAAACAATGAACAGAAGCAAATGTTTCTATTGGAAAATTCGTAAACTTAAGGAATCAGCACATATGCTAGGCCACAAAAATCTCCTGAGCCGACTAAGCATAGAAATGAATACAACATGGGAACCAGGAAGAAGGAGAGCCAGAGAAAACCGATAATAACAACAAAGTTGCAATATGAGCTCTGGTAAAAACTGTGTGATAACAGCAAAAATTGCAATATGAGCAATGGTAAAAATGGTTGCTAACGACATTAGGTTTATAATACCCAGAAATTCATACACAGATGTCCTAAAGGACGCATGGCACTGTGATTAAAGGACTTAGATACAGTGACAGGACCCAAAGATTGTGAATTCAATAGCCGGTCAAGGCAGTGGAGAACTTGGAGAGGGGAATTAACAGGAGATAACTGATAACTGACATCCATTAAACATGGCACGTGGAACTAGAAAAGTCTACCCAAGTGAGCGAAGTAACGGGTTCAGTTCGACATTCCAACAACCTGAAGAAGGCCTTAGAGTACAACGGCCGAAACGTTGTAATAAATATGGCGACAAACATGAGGACAATATTCCGAATAATGTAAATAATGTACATAATACCTAATCTCAGAAATATAGACAGATATAGCAAATGTTTATTTGGCAATTCTTGAAATGGTTGCGAGAATCACTTCGGATGAAAAGATCCAAAATCTAGTATGACAAATTGATTTGTCAATATGACAAAGCTACTGCACATTGGACGTGAGCGTTGCACGATTTGCTGGGTAAGAAATTCATTAAAGATTTGGTTTAGCCGCCTTATTACCCAGACGTAACCTCCGATTATTTTTTGCTATTTCTGTCTACATAATTGAAAGACTTTCCTCAAAACAATTTCCATGAACATTTCCGTTCATTTTACCATCATAATACTTGATTTAACAGGGTCATTCCTCGAATTATCTTGTCACCCAGGTTATCAGAGAGATATACTATTTATGCTTATCACTACTTTAAGCATGCGCATGCATAGTGACACCAAAGAATAATGGGAAAATAAAGTAACAGAATAGGTTATGTGAGTTTTCCCAAGATTTAGTACGTCAGACATTGATATGTATATCACACGCAAAAACTATGTAATTGTATTTACAAGTGCTCTTTTGGTATATTTCTTCATTTCAGTATCTGTCTATATTTCTGAGATGGGGTATTATGTACCCTATTTATATTATTCTGACTATTGTCCCCATCTTTATCGCCATGTTTATCACAACGACACATGGTACAGTGGATAAAGGAGTCAGTTAGATCCAGTGACAGGACCCAAAGAATGCGAGTTCAATACCTGGTTAAGGCGGTGGAGAAATCTGAGAGGGGAATTAACAGGATTAACTGACATCCATTAGACATGGCACGTGGAACTAGAACAGTCTACCCCATTGAGCAACATAAAGGGTTCAGTTCGACATTCCAACCACCCGTAGAAGGCCGGAGAGTACAACGACCGAAACGTTGTGATAAACATGGCGACAAAGATGACGACAATAGTTCGAATAACGTAAATAGTTCTACATTTCATTCTAAGTCATGACACATTTTTATATTTCAAGCAAACGGATTTGTCAAGTCACTGGAAATGTGGAGTATTTTTCGCTGACTCTAGCAAAAATTAAATATTTAAATGCTAATCCCCAGGTCCAGCAGGCTCTCTGCACTTAAGAGACTATAAAATATGTCCCCGAGATATCTTTATTCTATTTAAGATTCCAGAACGCTGCGTAAATAACGCACTTAGTATATATCAGTCGGAACCTATTGATATAATCATAGCATTTTCGATATGGGAATTTCTTACCGGAAGAAAACAGCAGCTGCCTTTCATTTTAAGTAATGTCCGTGCAACAGGATGATGTTTTAAATTAACTGGAATCCATATAAGCATTTCTCTTACACTGGATGTTCGCGTATCTCTTCAGGTGAACGGTTATGGAATACAAATTCACTTACCTGAAAAAGAAAGAAAAGTAAAATTATTAAGTTGTCTTTGCGAATCGTTAGAAATTAATGATTTTGAAAGCAAAATTGTTTGTTTTATAATTTTATTAATGAAATAAGTCACTGTTACTAATTTTTTCTATGGCAAAGATCGTGCTGCCGAAAAGTAGTTCAGTTTTAAATATTTGGGACTTATAATAAATTTTTGGGATGAAATATGATTTCATTATATTCACTTACGCAAAACTATGCTTGGGATAGGTATAAATCCACCTCTTCTCCCAGAATTGATTGAGGAATCAGAGAGCCGAGTTCGAATTCCAGTCGAATCCATTATATTCACTTACGTGCTAATAACCTTAGGAAAGGTATGAATCTTCTTCTTTTTCGTCCAGCTATGAGTAAATAGACCGGGTTCTATAGCATTGGATGGCAACTGGTTTACCGCGGGAAAAAATCTGCCACGTTAGTCATGTATCGAAAGATACATGATCACGCATGGCACATAACTGACTATCTCAGTAAATCATCATTGCCCCGCCAAATTCTTAAAATGTAAAATATTTAATAGCGTTAAATAATCTGAAAAAAGCACGGTAAACCATAAAAAACAATTCAATTAATCAGTCATAGGCAATCAGATGTTCAGTAGCCACCGTTAATATCGGAAGATCGAATTCACCCAGATATTAATGCCTACTTTTCTAGCTATTATTGCATAGTGGCGTATTCATAGCAAATTTCTATACTAATTTTACATTTCACAAGCGAAATATTTTGAAGTAGTCAGTGAATAGAAAGACCGCATAATATATAAATGTGTTGCTGGGCACCTCGAGGCGGTGTAATGGTTAGCAAGTCTGCCTCGATAGAACAATTACGACTGAGTAGTGAGTTCGATCCTCACTGGGTGCACCATACTTTCGGCCTTGTGCCACATCTAAGCCTGGCTTAGAAAATCACTATAATCGTGTTGCTATTTGCTGAGTGAATATGATGGTGATATTTACATTTTGAGGAGTTTCAAGCAAAACCTTGTAAAAATCAATAAAGATGAAAAAGCAATCATTGATTGTTGCTGTCTTCTCGTTCTCTTAGCCTGGAAATCATTTCCGTTTTTCTTTAACGATTTCGATTACATTTTCTAGTATTTGGCAAGGTGAGATATAAATTTGAACTACTTTCCAAACTCATGAAACAAACATGTCTCATATTAAATTCATATAAAATCATAAATCTTATAAAGTAATCAAGAAATTTGCAAACGAAAAGACGAAGCAAATAAGAATGTAACGTATGTAAATATTTATTTAAGGAACATCGCCAGACACTGAAAAAAAAAAATGAAAGAGTTGAACAGTTAAAAAAAAAGAACAAATATTTTAGACATTCTATCATCACCAGTAAACATCTTCGAAGTTAAACTTATGAATAAAAGCCAAAAAATATATAAAATGTCTTCTGATATATGTAAAGGATCGGAGTTTTGTTAAAGATATAAAAACCTTTGTAAATAATCGGTTGGCCAGAAAGTTTTGACTCACTTAGGAAAAGGAAAGAAAACAACAACTCTTGATTTCTGTCTGGTAAAATTTCTGGGGAGTACTGCATTCCGAGCGTTTCCAACACGGACTTGCCATCAACGTTAAACTTTATTGCCAGCAGCTAGACCGCGTGTATGACAAAATAAAGAAGGTGTGGGACTTTGTTTCAACAAGACAATTCGAGGCTACACATTGTAATGTTGACTAAAGAGAAATTCAAATGGATCGACGATATCGAGAAATTTTTCCAATCCCGATGTTGGTCCGAGTGATTATGACCTATTCCGTTCAATGGTAGACTTCCTCCGCGACGAACCATTCAACACTTTTGATGAAGTGAAGGAAACTTGCTTACAGTTATTTGTTTTTATCCCAAGCCAGCGGACTGGTACATGGGACAGATTCGGATGCTGGCTGATCATTAGCGAGAGATGATCGAGAATGATGGATTTTATTCTGAAGAATAAATGTGGGTGTTGCTCCATAAAACTTTGTTTTTATCTATCCGCTTCGTAAGTGAGTCAGGACTTTTGCCAACCTAATATTCAATAAGATTAGGCTTAAGGCCATATTCGGTGTATACACAGGTTCGCCGTCTTAAAGGTTTGCCGGGTAAGCGTTTTAACCAACGCATCAAAACTGATGAATCTGATATAGACTCTGTTATGCCGAATATAATGATAATAATACTCCAAGAGTTTTGTTTTTATCAATTTTCTGTACAACTCTTTTTTGTAGTGCATAAATTGTTTGTCAGTATTTTGAATCATAATATAAAGTCGTATTGTAATGGTTAGCAAGCTTCTCCTGCTAGATCAATTACTACTGAATACTGAGTTCCATCCTCACTGGGTGCTCCGTACATTCGGCCTTGTGCCACATCAAATTTACGCTTATAAAACATAGGAGAACTTCAACCTGGTGTAATGGTTAGCAAGCTTTTCTCGGTAGATCAATTACTACTGAATAGTGAGTTCCATCCTTACTGGGTGCTTCGTACTTTCGGCCTTGTGCCACATCAAAGTCACGCTTAACGAACATAGGGGAACTTGAACGTGGTGTAATGGTTAGCAAGCTTCATAATTACAACTCAATATTGACTCCGGTGCTCCATGATTTCGGCCTTGTGTCACATCTTTGCTACGCTTAGAAAATCACCAGAGCACTTCATCACGGTTTGGCGGTTAGCAAGATTACCACGGCCCATAATTTGGTTCTTGTGCCTCATCTAAGCTGCGCTTAGAAAAATCACCATAATATTGAACCAGATATTAAAGGGATTATTAAGAGGATTATTAAAGGGTTCCGTCACAATTGGAAGTAAGTAGAGGTAAATATTAAAGCTATTTTTATCCAACAGAAGAGATGTGAACCTCTTGCAGACTTGACGAAATCAATCCCATCTTTTCCTCGAAAATACTCTGTGACCCCATTTTCTTTAAATTATCATTTTGTCTTAAAAAATGAGCGAGCTTGTTTCGGTGTTTAGGCCTCCATCTCAGTCATGATGTTTCCGAGTCAAGGGGATGTTCTGTTGATTGTGGGACAGCAACAATATATAGTAACCCTCTAACGTAAGTGGCTCTTGGGTAGACAATAATAAAATAAAATAAAAATTAAAAGCTTTCCTTACAGCTCATTATTTCATAAGTAGACATGAAAATTCTACTGAGACAAGAAAAAATTAAAGAACAATTCGTAAAAAAAATAAATAAATAAAATAGATTTAAAAAAATAAAGAAATTAAAATTATATTGTACTGTCGTTATACATTATACACAAATGGCTTTTCATTTTAAAAAAATCTTTTCTCATGTCTTGTAAAACATCAATCACGCGCATATGTTAGGTTTCATATCGTAGTGCTGTCGTGTGAAGTCTCTTTCGAAGAGAATTTGCAATGAAACAGGATGCCGATGTGAATTATTATTTCCTTGGGAGACACTGGCGTTAAAATGATATTAACGCTCGTGACGAATTTGGGAACTCTCTACAACTTTGTACAACTTTGTGGTAAGAAAGAACATCTTTTCGTACAACCAAATATAGTATTTTGTCTTCTATTAATCATTTTATTTAATTTAAATTATAGCATCAGGAATGTTTCAAAGCTCATTTTCATTCACCACAAGTTTTGGATTCTGAACACTTTGGCATCATTTTTAAGATTTCTGAACCAATTACAAGACCTTTGACCTCACTTCCGCTGCATCAGAGTTTGATCGTAAATCGTATTGGACGAAAGCATAATCAGGAAATGGCTGAAATAAACAGGACAAACATGTATCGTGAGCCTTGAATAAATAGGTGTTCTAAAGCGGTAGGAAATGCGTACTTGCGTGGGCACATGGCCGGAAGAGGCATGACCGAAAGAAGTTGCATAGAGGACATATCGGAGGAAGACGTAGCAACGTGAAGTTGCGTGGGTGTCGAGTTGTTATAAAAATGGTCCAACTCTTGGCATGAGAGAGAGAGGCTGACTAGTGTTTCAACAAAGATTGTCTCCCTCAATTCCTGTGTGTGCAATCATGACCTCCGTGATTCTCCCTCACTCTACCCATTCACCGCGACTGAAACAATAATTATATTTAGATATAAATATATATATAAGTATATATATTTTATTTAGATATAAATATATATATATGTGTTCGTCGCCTTATTTGAGTCCAGCAGCAATATACAACAGTAAGGTGTCTCTTTATGAGTTTGATAAACGTTAAATCACAAAAGGCAACTTGAGTATGACGATGTTACATCGGCCTCCTGGATAGGACGATAAACTAAAGCGTGGAAACACCACTTAATTGCTGGTATTCCCAGGTCCACCTTAACCTATAAGCAAATAGTTGACTCCCACCAAAAAAAAAAAAAAAAAACAAAACAAATAAACTGGGGTTAAAACATTATGACAATGTAAAAATATCTTTTAATACGAGCAATATTTCTTTGTTAAAGAATTATCATTGCAATTGACTTTTGAGGGGAAAAATTATTACCAGCAATACATTTTTGAAGGAAAACTATCGTTCATGCATATATATATATATATATATATATATATATATATATATATATATATATATATATGTAAGGAATATAGTTTTAAGGTGTGCTATATTTATGGGATAAAGTGCTCAATATCAGAGATAGAGCGTATGTAAATATAAATATAAAATTGAACATAAATGTCGACACTCAGAGGCTGTATCATGCCAGAAGCAAACGTTAGGCGGCCTGACGATTGCGTCTAGCATGAAACAACCTGTCGCCTCTGAGTGTCTCTCTCTCTCTCTCTCTCTCTCTCTATATATATATATATATATATATATATATATATATATATATATATATATGAAAGTAAAGATTGAAGTCAACACTCAGAGGCCGCCTGACAATTGCGTCTAACATGAAACAGCCTGTCGCCTCTGAGTACTGACTTCAATGTTCTCTTTCATATATATATATATATATATATATATATATATATATAAATGTTGGCATTAAATAACTATTTGAGGTTGATATGTCATAAAGTAAAGAACAGACCAAACCAAACAAATATATACCATGTACCTGTTCAATGCATTATTTTAAACATCATTCATTTTAATTTTAATGTTAATAACTTGAGTCATAAATGATATCTGTTTCAGATTATCTATTCTTCTCTCCTAGAACCATCAAGTAAATTGACATTTTATTCAATTATACATTCAACATTATTTGTAACGGTCGTTGCTAATTGTCTCGTAGCTCTTCGATACCTTTAGAGTAAAGTTTCATATGATTTCCATAGGCAAATGTTTTGGACGAACTCTTGAATTTGGTTTTCCTTAGGAAATGTTTCCCCCATCAGAGCCTTAGGCTGTGATCGAAAAACTTAATAATCGCTTGATGCAAGATCAGGGGAATATGGCGGGTGGATTAGAATATTTTTCCTTGCCTTTCTTTTAATATCAGCTAGTTGCTGGCACTATTTTACTCATATTTGTTCTAATCATAACAATCTTTTGGCCGTTGTGACCTCCAGCTTATATAATTTGGGTTTTGATCCTAATAATCTCCGGCAACGCTTCGACGGCAGCATCATCTTCAGTAACAACATGGACGTCTCTGTGAATGCTATCCTTAGATCTTGTGTTGTCACGAAGCAGAATAGATATTTTTGCTATTGAGTAGCGCCCGTCAGTTTTCTACTAAGATTTTATGGCCACGTTGCTGCTGCTGCACGTATAAATGTGCATATTTTGCGGTTTAAGAATACGAAAAGAATAATACCCAAACAATCCCACCATTCACAAAATATTACCTTTATTCTGTGGTACTCAGGATCTTATGTTGATTAGCGGGAATATATCTCGATTCGTCCATTGTTAGCTTTTAGCGTATGAAACCCATCTTCATGATTTGATGAAAGGAACGGTTAATAAGAATCACGCATTCTTAATTACAATTTGTTCTTCGAAATGGAAATTTTTTTATAACCCAACCAATGATTTTCATCAACTCTACACACATACAGCAACTAATTCTTCTGTATATATTTGTGGGATGTGGTATTGTAACTATTTACACTATTTACATTGTTTAGACTGTTGGCCTCATCTTTATTGCCATATTCACCTTCAATATCTGTCTATATTTCTGGGATGAGGTATTGTAACTATTTACACTATTTACATTCTTTGGACTGTTGTCCTCATCTTTATTGCCATATCCACCTTCAACATCTGTCTATATTTCTGGGATGAGGTATTGTAACTCTTTACACTATTTACATTCTTTGGACTGTTGTCCTCATCTTTATTGCCATATTCACCTTCAACATCTGTCTATATTTCTGGGATGAGGTATTGTAACTATTTACACTATTTACATTGTTTAAACTGTTGTCCTCATCTTTATTGCCATATTCACCTTCAATATCTGTCTCTATTTCTGAGATGAGGCATTGTAACTATTTACACTATTTACATTGTTCAGACTGTTGTCCTCATATTTATTGCCATATTCACCTTCAACATCTGTCTATATTTCTGGGATGAGGTATTGTAACTATTTACACTATTTACATTGTTTAAACTGTTGTCCTCATCTTTATTGCCATATTCACCTTCAATATCTGTCTCCATTTCTGAGATGAGGCATTGTAACTATTTACACTATTTACATTCTTCGGACTGTTGGCCTCATCTTTATTGCCATATTCACATTCAACATCTGTCTATATTTCTGGGATGAGGCATTGTAACTATTTACACTATTTACATTGTTTGGACTCATTCCCTTATCTTTATTTTCATATTCACGACGTTTCGGCAGTTGTACGCTCCGACCTTCTTTAAGTGATATACGTCCCCAGTAGATAAAACGTTGGTTGAAGTAATCCAGAGACTACACCCAAAGATTTTGAGTGTTCAATATCTGGTTAAAGAAGAGGCTTAAAAATGTGGAGAGTTGAGTTACTGAAAGGAAATAATTGAAAATGAGATATCCAGAAATGACATGTCACGTTGAACTAGAACAAGCTACCCACATGGACAAAATAAATGTTTCGGTTCGAAATTCTAACGTAAATCATCTGAAGAAGGCCGGATCGTACAACAGCCGAAATGTCGTGAATATGACTATAAAGATTAGGACAATTGTACGAACAATGTAAATACGAGGGTCATTCAATAAATAAGTTGATTTTTTCAACAGGAAAATATAGTGTGCCCAAAACGATTTATATAATCCCAAGTGTAATCAATGAAATATACGAGGCTCATTCAATAAATAAGGTGAATCTTTCGGTATAAGGACTTCTAATACAGATAGAAGCTTACTCTTTTTTATTATTTTTTGTTTTACTTCTTTTTCACATGGATTTAATTTCTTTTGCAGATTAAAAAAAAAAACTTTGAGAGTTTTTGCGATTAACAATGATGGCCAACCAAGAAGCATGCTCCAGGATTGGACATCGTTCAGTTATCAAGTTTTTGGTTGCTGAAGGGTGCAAACCAGTTGAAATTCATAGGAGAATGTCAACTGTGTATGGTGCCACATGTTTCAGCCAAAAGAAATGTCTACAAGTGGGCTAAATTGTTTAAAGAAGGACGGAGCAGTGTTGAGGATGAAGACAAGCCTGGGAGGCCTACAGAAGTGAGGTCTCCTGAGGTGATCGAATCAGTCAATGACCTCATTCAGTCTGACAGAAGGGTGACAGTGGATGACATTGCATGGACTTTGAGCTTATCTGTTGGGACAAACGCAGGGGTCATCAGTCAGAAGAAGTCATCTTGCATCATGACAACGAAAGGCCTCACACAGCAGCCCAAACGGTGCAGACCATCAACGAGCTGGGCTGGGAACTGCTCCCTCATCATCCTTACAGCCCAGACCTTGCCCCTTCAGACTTTCACCTATTTGGTCCCTTGAAAACATTCACGAGAAGCGCGATGTTTAAAAGTGACGATGAAGTCAAAAGTGTTGTGAGCGACTGGCTGAGACATCAGTCCAAAGATTTTTACGCTGAGGGAATACGGAAGCTTGTGCACAGATGGGAAAAGTGTGTCTCAGTGCTGGGAGACTACGTTGAAAAAAAAAGAAGTAATCTTCTATCTGTATTAGAAGTCCTTATACCGAAAAATTCACCTTATTTATTGAATGACCTCGTATTAAAATCCATTCCCGTAAAAATGATGTGAACCATGGAAAATTTAAATAAAAATAGTCTTAAGCACAAACTTTATTTTCATTATTCGGACTATTGTCGTCCTTATCTTTTGTCGCCATATTTATTACAACGTTTCGGTCGTTGTACGCTAAGGCCTTCTTCAATGTCAAACTGAAGCCTTTATTTCGCTCACTGGGGTAAACTGTTCTAGTTCCACGTGCCATGTTTAATGGATGTCAGTTATTAATTATCTCCTGTTAATTCCCTCTCCAAGTTCTCCACTGCCTTAAACGGATATTGAACTCACACTCTTTGGTTCCTGTCACTGGATCTAGCCAACGCCTTTATTCCACTGTGACATGTGTCCTTGAGGACATCTGTGTATGAATTTCTGGGTATTATAAAACTAATGTTTTCAGCAACCATTTTTTAACAGATGGGAAAATTGTGTTACTGTGCTGGAGAATACGTTGAAAAAAAAATTAAGCTTTTATCTAGAAGTCCTTATACCGAAAAATTCACCTTATTTATTGAATGACCCTCGTAGTATAAAAAAATATAATGTATAAGAGAATGATCGACTCGTTAAAACTCATAAAATTACTTATTAGAAAAAATCTCCATGATGTTAAAAGTTTGTCGAGTGCCTGGCTAAGAGCGTATGAATTCCCCCCCTCTTCTTTCATACAGATCGCTAACATTTACGAAAGCTTATTTAAACTTTACGGCCACATCAAGTTGAAACACTGATTATCTTACTGCTTTTTTATAAAGCTGTTCGTCAGTATATTTATTAGTTACCAGTCAATCATACCTGATACACGCTTAGGCGAAACTTTATTTTTCGTTAAATGGCTGAGTTTTCCGCAGTAGGTTGCCATTTCTTTCTCCGGTAGACCAGTTACCATCCAAGACTATAGAACCATGTCTGTCCTGCTGTTTAATCGCAGCTGAGGATAGAAGAAGAGGATTCATATCTTTCCCAAAGAGATATAAGCACGTAAATGAATGTAAGTGATTTGACTGGAATTCGATCTCGGCTCTCCGATTCCTCAGTCCGAGCCGCTATCCATTACTCTACTGTGGACCCCTCATCATACCATAATATGCCTGACAACAATCCGATCATTACCCACCAAAGAAGAAAGAGGCATAACTGAAAGGACGTGTAATAGTTTAGGCGAAGTAGTAAAGTTGTAGCGAGGCGTCATAATTTTTACAGTTTAAATTTGTAGATGCAACCGCAAGTTCTATGCTAACATTTTCTTCTCTCGCACTTCTCGCTTGTGGTACACTCTTCCAGCTTACCGCTTAACAGCCAACTTCGATCTTCAAAATTTAAATGCAATATCAATCGTCATCTGTCGAATTCTATTTATTTATTGGTCTCTCTCCACAATGAATGTTTTCCTCCGATTCTTTCACTATCGTTAACCACTTGTGTCTTAGTGACTTTATCGTCTTGTTTGGGGTGAAATGATTAAACCGTAAACTGGGAAATATACTAGTAACACTGAAGAGCTATATGACCGTCATACGTCAGACAAGACGGAGCGGCGAAGTGATGGATGTGTTTATACAGATTTCTTACTTCCTGCTAGCTTGCTTTGTATACAGAATAACATTTTATGTAGTGTTTTATAATCTACAAGTAAATTGACTGCAACACCGCATGCTTAACTACGCTAAAAATATTTTCTACGAATATATCAATTTGTAACAAAAATGCCATCAAGTAAAATTTAAAAAATTACATTTAAGATATCTGTCTATATCTCTGAGATGAGGTATTATGATTACTTACATTATTTGAACTGTGTTCCTCATTTTCATTGCCATATTCACAACCTTTCGGCCGCTGTACGCTCCGGCTTTCTTCAAGACACACGGCTCAGTGGATAAAAGCATTGGTTAAATCCAGTGACTAGATCCAAAAAGTTGTGAGTTCAATACCAGGCAACAACAGTGGTGAACAAATACTTGCAGACACGTGGAACTAGAACAATATAACCGGGTGGACGAAATAAAGGGTTTGGTTCAAAATTCCAATCACCTGAAGAAGGTCGTAGCGTACAATGGCCGAAACGTTGTGAATATAACCGAATGGTTGGAAAGTTCGCATTCTGACAATGAGACCCACATTTGAATCTCGCCATAGTCGATTTGTCAGGGAGGAGAATTCCTGATGTTATCGGACAAGAGAGGTCGATCCCAGGGTGCGGCACCTTTGGAAAGTGCCTGAAAACCATACCATAGGTTAGCGCAAGCCTTGTGAGTGAAATTGGGTAGTCGGAACCCTTGGGTACCGTCGATAGCTGTGCTAGCACGATGTCACAAGTCATCGTGGCCGAGGGATTGCGCGTACTGGCCTTGTTCATATTGTTGTTCACGCTAGATAACACGCTCTTTCCCAGAAACTGCAACTAAAGTCTGATCAGCGTAGTTGCAGCAGAAACCAAAGGTGGGATCTGTGGGTGTTGAACAAAAACACAATGCGCCTGAGCAAGCGCTTGCTATAGGGATTAGCTAGCCGCCATAGTAGACGCGTATCCTCGAATACAAGAGGCCAGCTATACATACATGCATGGCAATGAACAGTCGGAATAATGTAAATAATGTAAGTACATTTAAGATTTTCCTCAGTATGTAAAAGCGATGATATTTGGAATGTTTCTATATCTAATAATTCATTAAGTCTTTATTTTACCTATTTTTGTCAGGAACTATAGCTAGTTTAGCTTTTGCATTTCAGGGATAACGGATTCTCCCGTATGTTTTATCTACATCATATTAATTTTCAAATAATGACGCATAGACCAATGTTAATATCTATTTTCGTATGAAGCTGTGAATGAGGATTTGTTTATGTATATATATTGTTTCATTGTTATATAAATATATACTCGACGCCTGCGTAGATACATTAAGTCATATCTCCAGACTGTTTTTTCCTCATATAATGTACTTAAATTTCATAGTGATTATAGATGAAACATTGGAAAATTTCCAACACCTTTTATTAATGTTTTTGTTTTCCAAAATTATAGTATATGAAAAAAAAGTGTATGTTTATCGAAAAATATAGTTTACGATTATAGAAATTATAGCGTATGATTATGGTAAAAATAGAGTTTATGAATATAGGAAAATTATAGTTTAGGATTATAGGAATAATTATAGTTTATTATAATAGAAAAATATATAATTTATAATTATAGGAAAAATTTATACTTTATGATTATAGGAAATTATACTTTATGATTATAGAAAAATTATATTTTATGATAATAGGAAAAGTATAGTTTATGATTATAAGAAAATTATAGTTTATGATTATGAGAAAATTATAGTTTATGATTATAGGAAAATTATAGTTCATGATTATAGGAAAATTATAGTTTATAATTATAGAAAAAACCCGATAAATATGGATTAAATAAGTAATAGATTCAGTCCGAAAATGGTATTAAAAAGATGTCTGCATCAAAAAATATTTCTTCACCTTAAAGGACACTGAATTTATAAACCCAGATACTCATGGTGTCATTTTAAACTGACACCTGGCGGCTGTTTGAAAAGATGCCATTTTTAACTTTTCCTGTTTAAAGTTGGTATTATCTTGATTTTCGATGAAAACGGGAAAAATCTCCAACAAACTATAATGTAATTATCATTTTCCATATCTGTATTTTGTAGTTATAATTTAGATATATGGAAAAAAGAAGGGTTTTGTTTTAAAATGACACACTAGACTTCATATTCTATGTGATGTGATGTGTCCCTATAGAATGTTGGCAATCATGGCTATCCTCAAATGTCTGTCTTTTATAGATCTTAATATATTTGGTCTATTTGTTATTCACATTAAACTCCTCTCCACCATCCATTTATTTAAGAGCGGGGGTAGGTTATGTGTTATTTTCCTTCGGTTATGTGTTATTTACCTCCTACAGAATGTTGACAATCATGGCTATCCTCAGTTGTCTGTCTTTTATAGATCTTAATATATTTGGTCTATTTGTTATTCGACTTACGCTCCTCTCCACCATCGATTTATTGAAGAGCGGGGGTAGGTTATGTGTTATTTTCCTCCGCCCCTCTTGCCTTTAATCGCTCCTATGAGTATCACATTTTCCATGTCTTCTTTCCTCATTATATGCCCTATAAATGTCAATTATTTCTTTCTGGTGTTAAGTATATGTCCTTTTTGTTTCCATTTTCTCTAAAACTTTGTCGTTGCTGCATGGTATTCTCAGTATCCTTCTGTAGAACAACATTTCTGTTGCTTGAAGACTCTTTTTCATATCTGAAGAGACTGTCCAGCATTCACTGACATATAAGAGGACTGATATTACCCAACAGTTCAGTACTCTTTTGTGTGTCCAATAATTCTTTTTGGTTTCTTAATACTTAGGTTTTCTCAAAGCGTCTTCGGATTTCAGTGTCGCACTTTCCGTCCTCTCTTTAAACACTTCCCAGATATTCAAATTGTTGTAAATCTTTCATTTTGGCACCTACAATTTGTACTTTGTATGTACCACAAATAATAATTTCCGTCATAATCGCCCCTTCTCCAATTTACTTAATCCAATTGGGCAAACCTTATTGAAATTTCCAGATCAAAATACAACATATGAAATAATGAGACAACCTTTTATAATTCATTTTCAACTGTGTTATTATCACAATGTTTTAAACTTTGTTGCTTGCAGCCTTGACCAGGTGCTTGTTGATCTAATTAACCTTAAGGAAATATTGAGCGGAAACCTTTATTTAATATATCGAGAAGGTTTGTCTCGCTGTTCTGACGATGTCTAAAAAATATCTCGTTGTCTTGTTTAATATTGATCAGTTACTGTCTGTAGCGTTTCTGCTTTGTCTAAGTGTTGAGTCTTGACTCATTGTTGAATCTCGCCTAATGCATGGAATAATAATGCAACACAAAATGTACTTAGAACAAGAATGTATTATAACAAGAAAGTGTACACAATAAGTACATATAGTATTTCTGTATATTTCTGGGAAGACGTTCCTGGAGAATGTGTTGACTAGTCGCAGTCGATCAGAGTCTCTAGTTGGATCTCGTGATTCCTCCCCTCTCGTCTTCCGGTACCAACCATTATTTATATAGTTGGTAGTCACCTATGCAGATTAGGTGGATCCTACCACAACACTAAGTCAACAATGTGAGGAATCATCGCATTAATCCACTGGCCTATTGTCCCGTGTGACAATCCTGAGTGTAGAACTTAGAGACTTAAACCTACTCCGCCTGATGCTAAGACTTCTACTGCTTGTCGCTCTTGATTGCAGGCACAGGCGATTGTTTTTTCATATTGATGCCGCTGCTGTCGATGCGTTGCTGAAGATTATTTGAATGAAAAAAAAAACATAATGTAGGCCGCAGAGTATAACGGCCGATATCTTTTGTATAGTCCGTGTAACTAATCGAAATAGAAATTTAGGCACCTACTCTTATATTTATGCATTTCGATTTGGAGGGAATTGAACATATATAATCATGTATGCGTACATCTTTCAGTATCTGTCTATATTTCTGAGATGAGGTATTATGTACATTATTTACATTATTCAGACTATTGTCCTCATCTTTGTCGCCATATTTATTACAACGTTTCGGCTATTGTACGCCCCGGCCTTCCTCAATATCTCTCTATATTTCTGAGATGAGGCATTATGTACACTATTTAAATTATTCGGACTATTGTCCTCATGTTCGTTGCCATATTTATTACAACGTTTCGGTCGTTGTACGCTCCGGCCTTCTTCAGGTGGTTGGAATATCGAACTGAACCCTTTTTGAGGATACATGGAACTAGAACAGTCTAGCCCAGTGAGCGAAGTAAAGGGTTCAGTTCGACATTACAATCACCTGAAGATGGTCGGGCGTACAGTTACCGAAACGTTGTAATAAATATAGCGACAAAGATGAGGACAATACTCCGAATAATGTAAATTGCGTACTTCTTTGTATGTATGTGGCTGGAAAATAATGAGGCATACGGCACAGGTGTAGTAATTAGATTTACTTTTCCTAAAACACGACCAGGCAATTTCTAGTTTGAATGGAAGCAATTCATGACCACGGTCATATTCAGAAAGCTGGGTGTTAGTTTGACCTGAGGCACAAAGACTCAGCGACGGTCATTTTTTGCTTTTCTGCATTACTTTACACTGACATGACACAAGCCAAGCTGAACATGGCTGCTGTCGTTAAGAATGCATGATATCATTTGTCCCCCAGAGTTTATATTGTGGAAACTAATTATTTAAGAACGATAGAATGAATTTTTTATGAGTCTCTCCTTAAAATGTTGTTCATTTTTTAACACGTTGATTGGTTTGCAGGAATAATTTCGAGTGTCTAAAAGAAGTAACCGTGTTTTTGAGTTCTGTTTTTTTGATAATCTTTTCTTTCTTGCCAGAAAATGAACCTGAAATGGTAATTTGTTGTGTAATTATTAATGTTCTTTTCGGAAAAACAATCCTTCCCGGTTAAAGAGTCATGCTAATCTTACACGAGTTACCATTATATATTCCTACAGATGCCCTCGTTACAAATTAGACAATGATGATATTTTTTATACGCACTGCTATATAGGAGGAAAGACATTACATAAGAGTACAGTGTTCATTTGTTCGTTTCTTACGAAATTTTGCTCTTTCTTAATAATTTGCTTAGTCATTAGAAGGCATCTTTGTCTATCCCTTTATGCCTTCGGATTTCGGTATCGCATTTTCCTAGAAAAGGATCTTTGATACGTTCACACATTCATTAGCGTCTTTTGATTTAATATCTTATCTCTAAAGGGCACAACTCGTTTCTTTGATTTTCTCACTTCAATTTGATATTTATTTTTGTAAATGTAAATACCTAATAAACTTATTTTCATTCAACTTCTGTGTTTAGAATTAATACACAAAATCAGTTAATTTTGCTTGGCACCATCCTTAGAGCTAATGCACAATTATGCTAACAAGATTTATCAATTATTTAGTACTAGCCTTCGTTGCAAATTAGACAATGATGATATTTTTTATACTTATTTTTTCTGTATATTAACAATTTGTTACCACATTGTTGATGTTGTTTTTCTCATTTACTAATCAGATCTTTTTTTGGATATGTCGGTAATGACTTAATGCATGATTCAAAATCGTCGAAAAGTCCAGCTTTGTAACAATTAAGAACCGAGGTCGTTTTACTTTCTTTTTTTTAGCCATTTTAAGTTTATTTTTATAACTAAAACTAACAATGCATCCAATTTAAGTGCATCATGACATTTTAAATATCAAGGTACATTAAATTCATTAAAATTAATATGAATTTGCTGAGCAACGTGGTGCAGTGGTTAGCGAATCGGAACGGCAAATTAGCGAGTTGATTTCATTTCATTTACTTTTGAAAAAAATATCTTTAGGAAAGGTATCCAGGTGTTCGCTACCTGTTTTTTTGCTAAATAACAAAGAAGAACTACCCGTAGTTGTCTGCCAGTATAAGAGAAGGACAACAGAGAAATCAAAACTCAAGAGTTGCAAAGCTGGACAATCCTGAAGTGCAGACTCCTGACAGAAATCTGTCTGTCTGTGTGATACCTTTTCACTCGAGATCCAGCTAACCGATTTCGACCACACTTGGCACATACATTGTACCATGTAAGAGATAGGTTTCTAGCGTTAATAATCGATAATTTTAAAAAACTCAATAATCGATAAAACCGATCAAATATCAATAAATTCAACTTTTTTTCCACCGATTTCTTTTAAACTCGGTATGTAGGTTACTTAAATCATGACGAGCTTATCAATACCTCATTATATTTCTACGCCACTGCGTTCAGCAAAAAGCCGCGAAAAACGAAAAATCGATTTCAAGATAAATCAATTTCAACACAAATTTTAAACTAAAATCTCCCTCAATTTTCAAGCAATCTAATACAAACTTCACTCAGTCGTAGCCAACAATAAATTAATTGTTTAACAGTCATTTAACTTGAAATTTGAGTCCACCCGTATAGTTAAAACTTTATAAATACTGACACATGGCGATTTTTACTTGTTTCGTTCTTAATTTTCATTGATCTTTCAACCAGTCTTCATCAAACTTAACAATTGTTTTATAAATGCATCATTTTTTACATCCATGGTAGCATACTGACTAATTGACTTTCAAAAACTCTAAAATTATTTTGGTCGGAAGTGAATCTTTATGTTGCCTGTTTTACCCCTTCATGTCCTCCGCTAACTTCTATTGAATAAATATAGACTATTTCTGTTATATCAGTAACTGCATTAATTCAATTTTTTTTAATGAAAGTACATTAAAGTAATTGGTGAAGATAAACACTGTTACATCTAAACATGATGCTGTTTTTGTTTCATTCTAATTGAACGCTTTTTTTTCTGATCGACCAGTTGAGTTCAAAATTGAAGTGAGAAAATCAAAGAAACGAGTTGTGCCCTTTACAGATAAGATATTAAATCAAAAGACGTTAATAAATGTGTGAACGTGTCAAAGGTCCTTTTCTAGGAAAATGCGATACCGAAATCCGAAGGCATAATGGGATAAAGAAAGATGCCTTCTAATGACTTTCAAATTATTAAGAAAGATCACTGTACTCTTATGTAATGTCTTTCCTCCTATATGGCAGTGAGTTCTTGGCAATCTCTTCACAGATAAAGAAGAGGTTTATGCTAACAGAAAAATTTCTATAGATGGATTCTGAGAATAACATTTGCCGGACGAGTGAGCAACGACCATGTTTGAAAGAAAACGCAAAGGAATTGGATACTTATACGTAAGTTCAGAAAGGAATTAATTCCAATTTAACGCTTTTTTTCTGATCGACCAGTCATGGCTGCTAGTACTAAATAATTGATAAATCTGGTTAACATAATTGTGCATTAGCTCTATGCATGGTGCCAAGCAAAATTAACTGATTTTGTGTATTAATTCTAAACACAGAAGTTGAATGAAAATAATTTTATTAGGTATTTACATTTACAAAAATAAATATCAAATTGAAGTGAGAAAATCAAAGAAACGAGTTGTGCCCTTTAGAGATAAGATATTAAATCAAAAGACGCTAATGAATGTGTGAACGTATCAAAGATCCTTTTCTAGGAAAATGCGATACTGAAATCCGAAGTCATAATGGGAGAGAGAAAGATGCCTTCTAATGACTAAGCAAATTATTAAGAAAGAGCAAAATTTCGTAAGAAACGAACAAATGAACACTGTACTCTTATGTAATGTCTTTCCTCCTATATAGCAGTGCGTATAAAAAGATATCATCATTGTCTAATTTGCAACGAGGGCATCTGTAGGAATATATAATGGTAACTCGTGTAAGATTAGCATGACTCTTTAACCGGGAAGGATTGTTTTTCCGAAAAGAACATTAATAATTACACAACAAATTACCATTTCAGGTTCACGGATGGAGAAGAGGTTTATGCTCACAGAAAAATTTCTATTGATGGATTCTGAGAATAACATTTGCCGGACGTGTGAGCAACGACCATGTTTGAAAGAAAAAGCAAACGAAAGGGATACTTATACGTAAGTTCAGAAAGGGATTTGGTGAAATTTCTGGAGCACATCACGAGAAAAGTGAGCTTGTGAATGTTTGATACATACAGGATATATTGAAGGCAAGAGGGCAAAGGAAAACGGCGCGTAGCTTACATAACGAGCTTGTGTAAATGGTTAGCCGAAAAAGAATTAGAAAAGATAGCAGGAAAAAACTACAAAGAAGAGCTATGATCCCCACATCCTAAATGGACACAGTACATAGAAAAAATGCCCACAATCGAGGAAAGTGTTTGACAGCAATCACGGAAACATATTAGTAAAAAATAATCATATTTATACGTCATGCGAGATGGCAAACACTTTTTGCGTAACCTATTTTATCTGTTTGATTTGTAGCATCCACATTAATTAAACGGGCAAACCTACCAGATAATTTTTGAATATCTGTCTATATTTCTGAGAGGAGGTATTAAATACACTATTTACATTATTCGGACTATTGTCCTCATCTTCGTCACCATATTTATTACAACATTTCGGCCGTTTTACGCTCGGCCTTCTTCAGTATCTGTCTATATTTCTGAGATGAGGTATTATGTACATTATTTACATTATTCGGATTATTGTCCTCATGTTTGTCGCCATATTTATTACAACGTTTCGGTCGTTGTAGGCTCCGGCCGTCTTCAGATGGTATGAATGTCGAACTGAACCCTTTATTTCTCTCACTGGGGTAGACTGTACTAGTTTCACGTGCCATGATTAAAAGATGTCAGTTATCATTTATCGCCTGTTAATTCCCCTCTCCAAGTTCTCCACTGCCTTAACCGGGTATTGAACTCGCACTCTCTGGGTCCTGTAACTGGATCTACCTAACGCTTTTATCCACTGTGCCATGTGTCCTTGAATGTGTTTTTGAATAGTTCTTTCTTTAAACAAATTTGATTTCCGATAAAAAGTGGACTCAACAAAAGGAAAGGCCGAACATCTTAAAGCATGCAAAACAGAGCACTATTTGATATGTTTCTTATCGAGCTTGATTCAATTCATTAGTGAGATTGAATACAACTGTAGACTATTATAGTCAATGATTAGTTACCAGAAAATTGGTAATACTCTATCGTAATAACACTTGACAATATCTTTATTTTATACCAGACAAAAATTGTTTTTCTCTCATCAACTGTATTCCCTAAATATTACACCTTCGGATTTACTCCCATCTTCACAGAATTGATTTACTGAGAAAGATTTAGTTCCCTAGTAAAGTTCAAAAGACATGGCACACAGTTCTTTTCTTAGAAAAATACGAAAACAAAAAAGAAAACATTCTAGGACGCTTGAATCATGAAATTGCCTAAGAGATAGCAAAAAATAGCGGGAGAAAATGGTAAATATGTTATTCAAAACGTTGAAAAGGAAAATAATCACGTCTAAAAATAAACAGAATATTATTTGATTGTTACTTCATACACTGAACAACCTTTTTCATTGGCAAATGTGAACTAAAGTTTCAACTCACAAATATAGCAAGTATGGCTGTCAAAACATCAGGCACGAAAAGAGAGACTCTTTCAAACGTAGATGCTAAGTATGGATTGAATTTAAACCAACAACAATATATATATCAGTAAGTATTTAACACCCGACAGATATATGGTAGCACGGTGGAGTAATGGATAGGGGCTCGGAATGAGGTATTGGAGAGCCGAGTTCAAATTCTAGTCGGATCCATAATAATCTCTTACGTGCCTTAACCTTGTGAAAGGCATGCATCCTTTTCTCCCCTTTCTGTGGGTAAATAGCAGACTGGGTTCTATAGGCTTGGGTGGCAACCGGTCTAGAAGAAGGAAAAACTCGCAATTAATTCAAAACCGGCCTTGAGAGCGTTGGGCTACGTCAACCTATCTTGCCCAAGAAATACCATACGAGTCACGGGATGAAAAATATCAGATATATACTAGTTAGACGTGTTTCTTCCTCTTATATATTTATATGTGAAAATGCATGTCTTTGTTTTAACCAGTAATTTTAAAACAGGCACGGAGTTTGCCAGAAATAAAAGTATGGGATAAGCAAACTGTGTATCAAATATGACAACTATGTTATGCTTGGATTTTAACAGTCTCAAAAGGCCACTCAGTGAGGATCGTATATCGTTCAAAGAGTACTTAGACGCCTGTATTAATTCGAAGCTTTAAACGCCAGAAATTATCGCACATGTGTAACGTCATATTAAATGTATAAATATTCCATGTGGAGGCAGTGGATAGCGGCTCGGATTGAGGAATCGGAGAGCCGAGTTCGAATTCCAGTCGAATTCGTTACATTAATTTACGTGCTAATATCCTTGGGAAATCTATTAAATCCCTTATTCTCACTCCTGCTATGGGTAAATAACAGGACTGGGTTCTATATCCTTGGAGGGCAAATGGTCTCGGGGAAAGACAACCCATAACTCAAAACAAGGGAAGGTCGTTTGCGGACTTCGTGGCACGCAGTGCACCAGGTCTCTGTATTCGGCCCTTCAAAAATTGTGGTTGGTTCTTCACCACTATAATCAAATCATATGTGCTGGTGTCTGGTTCTTTGTTCCGAGGAACTCAGCTGTTGAACCGTCCCACGTCGAATACGACGGGAGAGTCCACCAAATATTCAATATTCTGAGGCCTGCATTTGGCCATGTGCTATTTTTTCTCACTTCGATCCACGTTGCGTGTCTTGCCGCAGGCACATAATGTTTCACTCATTAATCCAATATCTTATCATAATTCTCCTTGTCACCGACACTTAGTTATTTAGCACGTACGTTGCGTACTGCCAAAAATAAGGTATTATTCCGTTTTGATCGCGTGGAAAGCCGGAAAAGACATACCAGAGAGACTACTTGTTTCAGTGAAAGAAAGTATAAAAAAGAAGGGAAGATAGATGTAATAAAACTCTCATATGTTTAACGTCTGTTTCAGTGAAATGGAAAATTTGTCAATTTTAAATCCGTTGGAATAAAGACAAACAGTCATATTTATGATTGTTATTGCAATATTTTGTTAAAGTTGTTAAGCTCAAATATGTAACGATGCAATAGAGGAATTTCTACGGACATTTTATGATCGTAGAACTTCCCATGAACTTTTTATTAACTTAAGAATTAAGATTCCATAGAGAATTGAAATAAAAAAATCGTGAAATTTTCACGGGCATTTCTAATATATTGTTAAAAGTTTAAATGGCCTTTCTTATTTGTACAAGAATTTAATTGATCACGTGATTTCGTATATACCTGCTTCTCGGAATGAATTTGCCTGTTTTTTTTTTTAATCTTTAAATGCGTCTACGTTTAAGAGTAATTTAATGAAAATTAAATTACCTCCATCCCTGAGTCTTGTAGTGCCACGCATCTCTGTCCTATCGGTAACTCCGATCATGCTGTAGTATCTGTTAGCATCCCTTTCAGCCCCACCCCCTGCAAGAAGCCTCCTACCACCAGAACCACATTCTGCTA
>OZ038482.1:128318231-128340731 GCA_964036315.1 Acanthosepion esculentum | reverse complement strand
GTACGACGTGTCGAGGATGTTTTACACATATTTATCTAAAGAACAACATAGATCACAAAAGAAAATATATACTCACGTGTATATAGATAGCTTAGAAAGAAAAGAAGACATCTACTTAGTCGTAACATGTATGTGTGTGTTTGTGTTTGAGGCGCCAAGTTGAGTAAAATGAAGTAATCGGCTGAGGACTAAGAATTTTCGGTAGGGTGGAAGAGCCTCGTGTTGTAGATACTACACTCCAGTGCAAAAAAAGAAAAAAAAACATGAAAATATTTACGTTGTTTCCTTTTATAGTCCCGAAAATAATACCACCTAGTGAGAATCCTGGCAGACAAGATGGGGTAAACAACCATTGAAATGGGAAAAAAGGCTCACTATTGATGATGGGGGTAATTAACTGTTATATAATCAACATCATTCAAATATTTCAGCTGACAGACTTAACATTTCTTTTCTGTCAGATGTTCTTAAGCTTTATCTTTGCAGTCACTCCATAAAACAAATATGATTGTGATCCAACTAGACAAAAATATTACGTTTTTTTTTTTTTTTTTCACTGCTTAAACAAAAGATGATTATATCAGATGCAAATTTATTTTTGTGAAAAGTTCACGGACGTGTTTTAATATATATGTTATGGCCTGGAAACGGATATGCAAAACACACTGTTAATATTTTAGTGATTTCTTGTTTATTCATCGATTCATATATCTCACTATCACTGTTCCTGTTGTTCTAAATGAGATTTTTTTCTTCTTAGTCTTTCTAATCCTTTCGATTCGACTTACATCTAAACATCTCACAGAACTTGGTTTTCTGGAAGTTTAACAAATGACCACATTTGAATTATCTCCCCTTGTTGAACATAATCTGATGAAAACCTAAAATATGTTAGTCAAGAACTATATTTTATCTCTGCTTATACTTATGTTATCAGTCTTAAAAAGCAAAAATATCGAAACACCGAGAGGAAAGTACTTTCATATCTCCAACAGATATCTGTATTTTTGGAACATTCAGCTTGTGATCATTAAACTATTACTGAGTACGTACCTTTGATTAGATAGAGTTAAAAAGAACAGACCCCCACCAATCCTTAACGCGGTCTATTTCAGATTTTTTTTTCTTTTTTAAAGTTTATTCACTTTTTGTAAAGTTTTGTTTTTTCCTTTGTCTTCTATGAAGTGCCATTTCGTTGGTGGGTTGCCGTAGGTTCATAAACCGATTGACAGCAACTTCAAAGTCTTGTTTACAGTAGATCTGTTCGTGTTTCATACATTCAAACACAGCAGACGAGAAAATATTTCGTAAAAACTTAGCGTGACTTGTTAGTCTTCTTTGTTAAATCGATTATTGAAATGATGGGGAAAACCGAATGTTTTATATACTAGTTTTCACCAAAGTACCTCCATACTAATATTAGAGGATAACGTATTTAGTTGAGATCTGTCGTGATTTTTTATTATCATAAACATTATGTCTGTATCAGAAAGTAAACGTATCTGTATCAAGACACCGTAGATAAAACTGATAAGCTTCCAAGAAGAGCTGCCTATTTCGTAAAAGAAAAAATTAAAACCTTCATTTCCATGAAGTCTTTTCGACATGGGTATGACGAGAAACTACATCCGGTTGAAAGACCTCTTGATCGGGAGATTGGAGTAGGGTTGCTGTTGTCCCCAGGTTCACCCTGAATAGGAGTGGTGGAACATTTTGAGGCCCCGACTATGCGCAAATAATACCCCCACACAAGCAAAAATCAACATTACAATTTTTTTATAAAATGAGCAACAATAGATTTTATGGTCTACAAAATATATATTTAAAAAAAACAGACCTTTACAATAATAACATAAAATTACGTACACAATGTTTAGATTTCAACATTAAATAACCCATCGGGATTGATATGCTTTTAAACAAATTCAACCCATCAAACATGAATTCTCTGAAGTCTAAAATACACATGCATCGAACGTGCTTTCCCCCAATATTTAGGGGACGCCAATTCGAACTTATCCTTTATTAAATTTCTAGTATGCCCATGCCGTTCAATTTCAATTACACTGATGAAGAGGAATTTCTACTCAAACGTATATATCCGCTAAATATAACGTCTATACCGTCCTGGGTATGACGATCAACTACATCCGCGTCCTGGGTAAGACGATAAACTACATCCAGGAGTAAGGCCTCCCGATCAGGAGGTTTTGAGGAGCGTGTAACCACCTCTTAATTGCTAGTATTCCCAGGCCCACCCTGACCCGGGGTGGTAGCACCTGTTAGGGTCCCAGCTATGGGCAAATATTTGACACCCAAACTTGTGTAAAAATAGGTTTTAATACCAGAAATACGTTGTAATAAAAATTATTATCAGCAATAATTTTTGATTGAAAATTTATTATCAGCAATACTTTAAAATAAAAAAAAAATACCAGCAATACAAACAGTTATACATACTTTGAAAAAAATATGACCAGCTATAGATATTTCCAGAAATAGATTTTTGAAGAAAAAAAATACCAGCAATAAAACTTTTGTCGACATTAAATAAGCCAATGAGGTTGATATGCCGTTAAACAAAATAAACCAAACTAATCTAAACTAAAGAATACATATTCTATTCATACGAATCTATCCTAAAAATGATGTTGGCATTAAATAATACATTGAGGTTGATATGCCGTATAACAAACCAAATCAAACTAAATAGTCATTGAAAATGATTCGATTATAAATAAAATCCGTTGAATTCATGTGTTGTGTGTATTTTTGGTTATAAAAATTGAATTAGAAAACATGGCTTTCGATAAGTTCCAACGGAAGATCTGCATTTTGAAAAAATGGTAAGTGAACGTTACTTTACTGTGCCGCCTTTTGTTGCTCAGTGGTCTATGGCGTACCTTGTTGGAAAATGAGTTTCACAATATAATGAAGACGTAGGTTTAAATTATAACGAAAGCAACATTTTCTTTAGTTAGAATTTCAAGTACACCGGCCAACAGACTTTAATTGCACTGCTTTAAAAAAACAGAGATCTTTACCCAAAACGGTTTATCCACTGAATATAATGTTCATATTAATGAGCATTATATATGAATTATATATTGAACAAACTGAGATTACCACGTTCAGTTATTCAATATGCAAATCAGCATTCTTTCCAGCGGACTATTTTCCTCATCTATTGTTGGTGAGAATCATCAACGATATTTATACGGAAATGTAAAATTCAATAAACTTCGCTCCCGGCTATGCTGTATAATTTATCATATTCCTCTACCTGTACATAAATTATCGAAAACTCTAAAAACATTCTGATCCAACCGTACTTATCAAATAGATACAGATTCATTGTTCCAACAATGAATCTTTTGGCATATTGCATTCAAATAAACCAAATAATGAAAAAATTGTTATATAGGAATAAAGTCTCGCTACCGACACTTGGGTTTGAGCACAAATCATCAGTGGGCAAACACAGGCGTTCCCTTTAAAATATGTTGTTCACGTGGTCCTAAAGGAAATGTATATATGGGAATTAGCATGGCGTCTATTTGATCACTATTTCTATTCTATCCTCTATTATTATACAGATCGCTATTCTCTATACTGTTCACTATACACTTTCTCCATACCTATCACTACTGGGATCACTATTCGGTGGTTACTTTTCGAGCGAATATTATGGAGCAATTGCTATTAGTGCGAGTGATATTCGAAGGCGTCTGACACCAGCATTGTTCAACAGCGTTACTGTTATGGGTCCTTACCTATAACTACAGAATCAACTCTTCCTAACACTATGTATACTACACCTCTCAAGAGAGAGAGACGAATCCAGTCGAACCGATAGTAGTTCACTCCAAACCAGACTGACAGTCATACTAACACCTTCCACATCTTGTATTATTATTCCGTGTAATATATATTCGTTATTTCTACTCTTGTGTTCGTGTTGTTCTTCCTTGGTCCTAACCTGGACCATAACAGTTACTATAGTTGTATCTGCGATTACAAAGTCTCTACTACAACGAGAATTACGAAAGTGACAACGAATATTCGTTGACGTTACAAAAGAGGCAAAGAGTTTTCGTTGACATCACAAAACTTCTTTAGATGATGAAAGTCTGTTTACTAATATTCCTGTTAAAGACACAATGGAAATAGCAAACCAAAATTTATATATTTAAGTTCCCATCTTATAATATTAGATTATTTTAAGTAGACCACTATCTTCTACGAGACAAATATTATTTAAGGTCATTAAAAATGGCTTGAAAAATCTGATACTCACTGAACATACTGATGACATGGAGGACAGAGGAAAACAAAAGATAACATAGATAACGATTTTGAGTAAATGGATGACGAACAGGGTTCAGTAAAAATAAGAAAAGAACAACATTTATTAAGAGCTACAATGGACAGGATGCTGTGGAGAGCCATGATCAACTACATCCTTAGAGGACACGGCGCATAAAGTAGATGGTAACATACACATATATGAAGGTATGGTTAAGGTCACGTGGCTTTATCTCAATATTTCTACATGATCCATATCGAAAACAAGGTGTTTAATAATTTTGTCACCCCTAACATATATGCCATATATATATTCACGACATTTTTATATAAACAGAAAACTTTGATGAGTTTGAAAGACCTTAAAATATCATTTGAAAGTAACCAAGTTACAAAATTCACTTATGATCCCAATATTACAAATAGAATTAATTTCCTTCAAGTTCTACACTCCTGTGCAAATTGATTGAAACAAAACTAATAATTCCATTATTATTATTTTTTCGGATTTTTCCAATGAAACATGCCCCAGTACACATGTTAGTACTTCGTATGCTCATTCCTCAATGTCGTTCCTTGAAGATTGACCACAGATTCTCGAGCCAGTCTATAGCACTTTGATGTGTTCACTGGTAACGCTCGTCAGTGTGTTCGGGCAGCGTTACAATTTTCGTATTCTTCCTTGGAGTAACGTTCATCTCAAACAACAGCCGTAGGGCAACTTATCGACAGTCGGGGCAATAGTGTCTGGACGTGATGAAAATCTGATACAATCACCGATGGCGCAGTATTTTTCAAGCCCAAACAAATTTCATCATGCACCCCGAAAATAGATTCATATTACAGTACACCACTGCAAACGACTTAATCTGTGGGGAAAATAGAAATCGATTACAGCCTGTCACACCAATGGGTCTAAAACTGACCGTGCCGTGAAAGAAAGGAAGCTAAAGCAGTTGTTTCAATTAATTTGTACAAAAGTGTAGTAGGTGATAATAGTGATGATTTTGTCACTTCAAAATTGAAAAATAATCCATGACTAATTATTCCTGTCTTTTTAATTATAAAAGCGAATGCTGTCATAATTATGAAATAGGTATTATAAAAATATGCTGTTAACAATATGAAAAGGATTACCTCTTCGAATAAATTAGTTAATAAAGTATAAAGCAACATAAAACAAAATCTTATCAAAATAATTTCTCAAAATTTCTTGATGAAGTAATAAGATTCGCTTTAAAGAAAGTAAAATATTATAACATCAGAAACCAACTTCATATAAATAAAAATGAAGAAAACATTAAATAACATTTTTGTAACCCGATGCATCAAAACGAAAAGTCATTAAAAATATAATTAACTCGTATATAAGAGTTAACGATCCTAATAAACATTCCAAAGCGTCTAATCTAATTCTAACACATACTTCAACATCTCAACAATACACATTATGAAAAATAATATGTTTTATGAATTCTCATCTCCGTTGGGAAATTGTATCGGCAATCCTAATAATCAACGAAAAAAAAATTCTTACATTGGCTACACGTGCAGTACCCCTTCTCGCACGTTGACTTGATATTTGTCAGAATTTAGTCCAATTCCTACACATAAATCAAGACATCACAAACTAACAAAACAATATCGACATAATAAAACAAAATTTAAAATAATATTCGAAAATAACATTCAAAAATAATATTAGAACATGATATTAAAAACGCAAGACACATTTTTAATAGATAACACTAAAGTATTATTTATGTCTTGCAAAAAATACGCAAACTTCTAAAATCCATTATAACAGGAAATAAACGAAAGATATTAAATAAAATATCTTTCTCCATATGAGATTGTGTATTGAAGCCTCTATGAAAATATCACGTGTAAATGATTGACACATGCTTTACTATGTGAGCAGTGCAGAAGATGTTATCTATAACTGACTCAAATTCTAATTCTTACAAGCTGGATGCGCCGAGGTTTCTCATACACAGCTTGTTTAACATGCGAATCACCCACAATTATTGATAGCTATTTTAAAAATAAAATAAATTAAAAAGAACAACTTTGGTAAAACATTTAATCTAATTTAAAAGACCCCAAAAGATGGAATGCCAACAGAAATAATTAAATAGGTATTGTCTGTGTTATTTAAATATACATGATATGATATTTTCATGTCTCCTGATGATGGTCATATTAGCCGAAACTAGTCGAGGAATCTAAATGAAATAATAATAATAAAAACGAAAGAATATTAATCTACAACCCAGTGTGTCTGAAGATTTCAATTTTTTTTAATAATTTTTATTGTTCAATATATATATATATATATATATATATATATATATATATATATATATATATATATATATACATATAACCATGAAAAATATATTTCTGGGTAAAATAAAGGAACCAGGAAAATATATTTTCTAGGGAAATAAATTCTAGTCATGGAACCTTAAGGTTGTCTCTTTCTTAATTATTTAACTAAGTTATATATATATATATATATATATATATATATATATGCCGACTTAAAAAGAACTCTTGACATGATTCCTTAAGAAGTTTTGTTTTGTGACCAATACATCTTCAGAAGGATTCATTGGTGTAATTTGTACGAGACGCAAGACGATATTCACAAGAATTCATCTACTATTCTGTTCTTCTGAAAATCGTCTTGTATCTCGTCCAAATTACACAATGACTCCTGAAGAATTGTTCGTCGCAAGACATGTCGACAGTTCTTTTTAAGTCTCTCTCTCTCTCTCTCTCTCTCTCTCTCTCTCTCTCTATATATATATATATATATATATATATATATATATATATATATACATACATGGGGGTGTCAAGACAGAGATACATGCTCAGCATCTTTGCGAAATATAGTTTTGTCACATGGTCAATAAGTAGATGGAAAGATGATCTATTTTGTTATAGCAATGTTCTCTGTAGACTTGCATAAATAAGTATTTGAATTCCAGATTGTAAGTGTATTTAAATAACCAGTGGTACCAAGAGCAATGTAGTAACTCAAGCAGCCATATGAAATCAATTACATAACAATAGACACCAACACAGAAGCAGGCGTATATATATATATATATATATATATATATATATATATATATATATATATATGAATAACATTAAAGGTGAAAAGGAAAACTAATCTTAACTTGCCTATAAACTTCTTAACGTCTGCTATATAAAATAATTCATCCAATATTAACAATATCAAAATTGTGGCAACCACATTCCAAACTATTATCTATATGATTAGAATCAGAAATACCCATGAGAATAATAATTCTGAAGCATTTATATATATATATATATATATATATATATATATATATATATATATATATATATATATATATATATATATATATATGTATGTATGTATGTATGTGTATATATATAAAATAAACTGTAGCAATACATTGGGAAACTTAAAGAAATTTAAAGAAAACGTATCTCAAATTAATCGCAAACTAAAATAATACAAATAATAATAATAAGATAATAGAATAAATTCAATAACTTTTAGTTTATTAGACATTAAATTACATCACTTAGCATCCTCCATAATTTACCCAGCATTCTCGCTTAGTCTGATAAATATTCATGAGCGTGGCTTGAATTCAAAAATTGGCAAGACTAGCAATATTTTTGCTTTTGTTTGTAAGAAACACGTCGGCTAAGATACGTTTTTCTTTTATTTTATTCATACCGTCTTATTCAGATATATTTTACGTATATTTGAAATTATATATATATATATATATATATATATATATATATATATATATATATATATATATATATATATATATGCATGCAAGCTGTGCCTACTGAAAAATTTAAAATCTTTGGTCTCGCCTCATTATACATGAATAAGACTTCTTATCTTATAGAGATAGATGCATTAATATAATAACAGCCTGTTGATTGAAAATACGACCTCCTTTAACACAAAAATGTTTCTATTTCAACATATTTCATTTGTTTGTTAACTAACTTAACAAACGCTCGTGCAATAATGACACAGAAATTTGCAGCGGTCATATTGTCTTTTCACACACACACACACACACACACACACACACACACACACACATATATATATATATATATCATACATAAAAAGTTAGTGGGCAAAGTTTAATCAAATCACGAAACAGTAGTATTAAAAAGTGCACAATACACGTTTATAAAAACAGGAGTAAAAATAACATGTAGAGCTTTTAACCTTAAAAATCATCTGACATACTGATTTTTAAAGGTATATATATATATGTATATATATATATATATATATATATATATATATATATATATATATATCTATATATATTCACACATACATGCATATATATATATATATATATATATATATATATATATATATATATATATATATATATATATTTTAAAATAATGATTCCATCGCGACACAAATTACTATGTTTCGAAACCTGACTCTAGTCCTAAAGTATAATTTCAATATTAAACTTAAAATTTACAGTACAATTTCATTCTCAATCGATGTTTAGAATAACTCTAAATTTTAAGTTTGATATTGAAATTTACAATAATTGTAAATTTTAGGTTTAATATTGATATTATACTTTAGGAATTGACTTAAGTTTCGAAACAGTAATTTCTGTGTCGCGATGGAAATTTTTTTTTTTAAATAATTATATTTTAAGCTCTACTTCTGTATCTCAAAATTAAAAAAAAAATCATAAATGCTAATGAACTGTAGATCAATAATCAAAATGTTCTTTAATATTACATCATTAAACACAAACACACACACACACGCCATCACACACACACACACACACACACACACACACACACACACACACACATATATATATATATATATATATATATATATATATATATATATATGTGTGTGTGTGTGTGCCTTGTGTGTGTGTAAACGTTTCTCAGAATTAACCTGTAGTAAAAGATAATATGAGGAAGGAAAATAGACAATAGGAAATCTGTAGTTTTAGCCGACGTGTTTCGTCTAATGTGGACTTTTTCAAGAGAAAAACGAAGTGGATTTATTGAAACAAAGTATCTATAAACAACAAAGAAAAAATAAACAGTTATCTTTAATTTGTTTGTTTTAATATTCTAGGTTTTTTTTTAGGGGGGGTGGTCATCCCTCCCTCATTTTATATCATGTACAATTTTTTATCTATAGTATTCTATAATCATGAAATGAAATTTTAATGCAATGGAGTGCTTTTTTTAGGTCCCCCCTGAGAGTATGCGATATTATTGTATATGAAGGATTGACTGGCGATGGATGAGTTTTTGTGGAGAATGTGTCAATTGTAACGAATGAATGGATCGTGAATCGGATTAGCTAGGTATAGGATAGTATGTGACGACCAGCCTCAACCCTTGTTGGCCTTGTGCCACAATTATGTATTTTATGCAGTAAATCTTAACAACAAACAAAATATCGTTAGCAATTAGAAGTATTTAGAAACGCTATTGTCAACTGAAAAATTACGTCAAACATTCGCTTCAAATATAAAGTAACTGATTAAAAAATTACGTTGTAATCATGCAATTGGCCGTTTCCACACAGGAATCATTCGGCTTTTATTTACCGACAGAAAACGTACCTTTAGTCTCAAATGAAATCATTAATCATTTCTGTCTCTTAAACCAGCTTTTCCCGCATGTAACTTCTCAAGTCCACTAACTGCTATCCTCTTTTTCTGATACAGATGTGAGCTTTCATCTTAATCTGATTTATGGTAGTTTAGAAAGTTAGAATTTAAATTTTATTAGGATTTCACCTTCCTAGTTATATCCATTTTAATTCTTGTTGCTATTTGAAAACTTCAAATAATGCTTTTATTATTTGCTAAAGTTTTTCCTGACTTAGTCGCGCCCGTTTTTAGGCTGAAGATTTTATTCATTAATACATTATGTAGTCATTCACTTGAAGCAGTTTTTAATATGTGATCTGCGAAAACCCATTTATATAGCCGGTAGTTTAAACATTTCCGAACGAGTTGGACAACATACAAGGCTTCCATAGTGAAGTTTAGATCAAACGCGGCATTTTAAGAATATAAACCGAGTTCCTCGTTTAATATTTTAGTTTTAGAAGCATGCTGCGTTTTTGGAAAATACTAACTCTACAGAAAACTATCCTGATGTCACTTTCTTTATCTCATATACTAAACTGGTTATAAATGATCTATACGCCTATTTAAGGTTTTTAAATTTGATTCCTTCCACATGTTTTGTGAATGATTCAAGGTATCCTCCATTCCATCAATCTTTCCAAATCCAGGTCATAATATTTGCTTCATCTTAAGTCCTAATTCTTGGAATATTTCTTAAATAATGTACTTTTTTTCAAGCTCATTCTTGTACCAACTCTGAACACTTATTGCTTAGGCTATCTCCTCCATCATTAATAAACAATCATCTTGAGGGAAAAAGGACACTGCCTTCTAGTAGTAGATTCGTATGTGATGTAGTACGGAATGTTTAGGTTTTGAGGAGCGTGCAACGACCTCTTCTTTTACTGTTCTCAGTTCTACTCTGACGCGAGGTGGTAGCATCCGTTAGGGTCCCGGCTATGGGTAAATATTTACCCCCAAACAGAAACAAAACAATTTGAAAGTATAAAAATGCATTTTCATAGTAATAATACCAGCAATACATTTTAAAATCAAAATGACCAGGAATACATTTATCTTCATTCGATTGCATAGAATTGCGTTCTGAATATATTTAGTTGAAGCCATAAAATTATGACCAACATATTTAGATTTCGACATTAAATAACCCATAGATATGTTGATATGTCGCTAAACAATATCAACAGAATGTCTAAATGCTTAAGTCCCATTTTTCCAATCTGTGCTTGTACATGCGCAGAGTATACACTAGGAAAATATTAAACTTATTTAACCTCATATGTCATCCTTGTCGTACTCCTAAGAACGTTTGAAATTATAAGTCTGAAATTATTCTATCTTTGGTTTTTCATTAGACAAATATATGATTTTGTGGATCAATACAGTTCCTTTATCAGATGAAACCATTCCGTGATTTCAGAGCGTGGATCACGGTTTCTGATGGATGAAAAATGCAAGTTTATATTTATGTGGTTATATGCTTCTGTCAGATTGATCTTTCATGTATGAAGTCTTATGTTTGATAAGCATGCTTTTTTTCGGGAGTTGTTTGATGGCATATACTGCATCACTGTACCCTTTAACAGAACGAAAGATTAATTGACTTGTGAGGAGTTGAAATTCAGAAACAACGTGAGCTTAATCTAATGTTCATTAATACTTTCACCATGAGGAATTCAATTGACTTCCCTTTGCATGTTTGAGAAAATGAAAGACTATCTTTTTGTTTCTATAGAGCATGAATGCTTGTTAAACCCCACTTTTATCAGATGCATTTCTCATCCAAGACTTCTTTCGTAAAATTGAGAAACATGATAATGAATTCAAGAAGAAAGTAAGCTATTTTCAATGTCAAAAGATGCCGTAATATTTTTTTAGTTTTCTAATAACCTTCTTAATTTGGTCATGAGTAGATTCATGATTTTGTTTTTATGATTGGAGACAGATTTTGTGAGAGTTAAATGCATATTGGTCATATATTTCTGGAGTCATTACATTATTGAGGTCAGGATTTAAACATTATTCGAAGTGTATTTTTTAATTATGTTCAGCCAATAAAAGGCCAAAGAGCCACTCAAGATAGACTGCTACTGCGTGGTTGCCTGTGCAGCAACTCTAAAAATCCATACCACGATGTGATCCAGTTGGGCGGAACTATTTGGCAGTAGTCAATGGTTTTGCAAAGACGATGCCACAAGTCATTGTGACCGACAGATTGAGCACATTGCACTTGTCCAGCCTGTTGACCTTGCCCAATAATCCGATCTCTACCAGAAAGTGTAATTAAATTTGCTGTAAAAACCACAGGCGGGCTGTGTGGGTTTTAAACAGACACAAATGTACCTAAACATTAGCCGTCCTAGTAAGTATTCCGGCAAGCCATTATATATTTACTGTATTTTAATCTAATGGGATGTGGACATCGTGTTGTCTTTCAATATTGGCTTTAAAAATTGTTGATCTTATCGAGCGTCTGTATTCCTTGTCCGTTGTGTAATGGTCAAGATGTGTTGATCATTTGACATTGCGAATATCGAAGCGCAATAGAAAATGAAGTAGCCATTTGGTCTTTTGATGGCTCAAACCAGCATTCTTCAAAAGACTCTATTTAGAGAAAAATATGAGTATTTTTCTGCTACGACACCTACAAGCATTGAACTCTTTCAAATCCCTTTACCGCAACCTGCCTCACCGTCGAAGAAACTCACTGCTATGAGATTTAAGATGTCTTAACGTGTCCGAACATTGAAATTTATATGCAATATTTGCTACAGTTATTGTTTTAATACCATGCCCATTCAGGACGTAGGTGATTATGGCTCTTCATAGGTTCCTTTTTCATTTCCAGCCAATCGCTATTAATTTTTGGGAATAATACTGGAGTAGTTTCTATTTTCACCCTCACAGTTTTGAATTCAGAGTTATCCTTCTGATAGACTGGTAAAAAATCAAGGCTAGAAGATAAAGTCTACCCTACTATATACCCCATTAGAATGAGATATGAAAGTGAAAGGAAGAAACTAAGCTGGTTTAGGCTCTACGGCTGCAATTCCCGATGATCTAACATTTAGGCGGCTCCTAGCATACTGTCCGTGAGGTCAAAATCGACATTTCACGTTGCAGTGTCGTAATTGTATTTTCCGGATAGAGAATAGTAATCAAATGAGAGACTTTCAGAGTCGATAGCCTTTCTTCATTGTAACGTAGTTAAACAAATGCAACTGAATATCTTTTTTACATAATTTACACCGGATACTAGGCACAAGAACAACTCAAAGTAGACGGTTACTGAAAGATGTTATATGAGCGGTAAAAGCAAGAGGTAAAGGCGCAGTTTCACCCTAGACTTGAATAAGTTAAGAGTGTAGTGGTCAGGAAAGGACGACTTTTGGGAGACGCTTCCACAATGTGTTTGTGGGTAGAAGCAGCGCGAGTGAAACTGCCTTCTTGATATTGAAATATGAACGGCTTAATGATGGTTCGCCTCAGCGGACGTGTCAAATCACTTGTCTGTCTGAATACTGAATCATAGTGCTAATGGTAAAACCGCCCGAAGTAACTTTTTGAATAATATATATATATATATATATATATATATATATATATATATATATATATATGAATGAAACTCATGGGACATATTCGCTTTCAAATTCCAATCTTTGCATTTACGAGATGATTATGAAAAATGCAGTGGAGCTCATGAATATTCTTGATTGGAGGTAGAGAATTCTTCGGAGAAGATTAGGGACAGACATCACGTCAGAATCTGGGGAAAAGTTGTACTTGCTGATCGAATGTCTCCAATCCGACGGCTGATTCTTGAGAAATGAAACACGAGGGAATTAAAATCCGTGATTAGTTTAAATATATATCTTCATCGATAACAATACACTGCTATAGAGGCTTACGCACTCGAATCGAAATTATTCATTCAATACTGAAGACGTTATAAGGAAAAATGAAAGTTATAAAGTTATGAAAGTCGAATATATCTTTGGTAATTACTGAAATACCCTATATACAGGATACAATGAATAAATTGTCGTTTAAATTACGCAAAATTACGCAAAAATCAAAATGATCCTGACATCTCATTTTAAGAAATATATTTAGCAAAATTATACAAAAATATCTTGAAATGCAAAAGAGTTAATTTATTCAATAAAATCGTCATCGGCTTCAACCACTGCATTCAGACGACATCGGAATCTCCTGAAACTCTTCTCGACGTTGTCCTTGCTTAAGTTGATGAATGCTGCCATAATACTTAACTTCAGTTCATCTTTGGTGTTACAGAGATAATTATCGGTCTCTCACTCAACTGCACCCCGATCATAATAATCAACACTGTGTTCAGTGTAAGGTCCTGTGGGAAGATGAATGCGGGAATAACGTCGCCATCACTAGTGATCACTCCAAACATCTTCGTAATCACCATTGGACTCATCAAACTCATTTCGAATTCTCAGCGCTGTCCTCAGATTGACCCAATCACTCTGGAATTTTGGTATTGAACCAAGCACATGTCGTTTCCAAATTTCTAGCAAAGTGAATTGCGTCATGGTTCTCTTTTTCTCACAGACGTTGCTCAACTAAACTACTATACTGTGCAGTCCACAATATTAAGAGAACAAACAACGCGCTTCCGCGAAATTAAAATATATGGTGACAATTTATCCACTGCACCATTTTCAATAAAAAAATACGCTAAAATTAAGTTATAGTTGTACTGATAATCTAGAAAAAATTATAAAAAACATAATAATAAAATTTTAATAAACACTTAAATCTAAATAAAAATAATAGTAATTCCAAAACGGCAATCAATAAATTTGAAAATGAAATATGTAATTGTAGGAACCACATAAAGTGTCCATTCGAAAATAAATGTCTTATTGAATCTATTATTTATCAATGCTCTATGCCACCTAGATTTTAAGAAACATATTGGAAGCCCAAAAATCTTTTTTAAAATTAAGATGGTACCAACATATTTCTTCTTTTAGCAACAATACGTAAGGTATCCAAACATCACGTTCTAAATATGTTTGGCATTTAAAAGAAACCAATAAAACCCCAACAGTAAAATGGAAAATATTAAAAATCGAGAATTTGTAAGTCCTTAAATGACCCATTCCTCTTTTGTCTGCATGGAAAGCTATATATTAATAAGTTTCCTAAAAATGATGATTTATTAAATCAATGTAATGAACAAACTGATATATGTAGGAACTGTAAAACGTTTACGTTAGAATATATTAATGGATTTTTCCTAAAAATCTATGTATTACACTTATATATCCGTTATCTTAGTATATATAATGGTACATGTAATATTGATTTAATTCCTTGAATTTTTAAAATTTCTAATATTATCAGGTATTAAAAGTCAATTGAATAAAATGAGTATTTCATTTTAGGTTCAAAATTATATAAAGGTGATTTAATCATAACAGATACCCTCTTTAAGTCCGTTCTAAAATATATAAAAAATACTTTAATAAAAAAACAAAAATTAACCTATTGTTAGAGATATACATATCTCTCAGATTGTTTCTTCGTAATGTACATTAATAAACGCAAGTATGATGACATGCTTCAATATCACACAACACCCAAACTTTAACCTATATTTTTAACATTTTTTACCTTTGACCTGTCTTTTGATTAGTCAAAAGAGACCATAAGATTTTAAAATTTGGATCCCCTCTCCTATTTAAGACTTTAATAAGCAAACGTATTATTTTCTGTTTTGAAAAGTAAATCATTTTCATTAAAATTTACCGAACATTGCCTGAAGACTGGATAGAAAAATTTTAAGACCCGAAACATAGAAATTTCCGGGTCATACATACATACATATATATATATATATATAATTTAAATAAAAACAGACCACTTTAAGGTTCCATATAATAAATTATTTCACCAGAGCCCTTTTAAAGGACCGCGGATCATCAGATTTTACTTCCAAATGTTGAAACGAAAAATGAAAAGAAACATTTCGAAGTAAAATCTGATGATCCGCGGTCCTTTAAAAGGGCTCTAGTAAAATAATTTATTATATGGAACCTTAAAGTGGTCTGTTTTTATTTAAATTATTAGCTCTGATTTATATTAAGCTCTCTGGATTTTATCCTCCTTGGGTCTACCCATAGGGATTACCTAGTTTTTCGTAAACTATATATATATATATATATATATATATATATATATATATATATATATATATATAAGACAACTAAAGAGTTGTAAATTAAAAAAATTACCTAGTTTTTCGTAAACTATATATATATATATATATATATATAAGACAACTAAAGAGTTGTAAATTAAAAAAATATAATGTTTTTTTGAAAGTATATAGATAAAATATAAAAGTAGACATTGAGGTTAACAAAAAACAATAGATGGCGTATAAGGATGAAACATACTATCAAAATTGGTGTTTATCTCTTGTTCATTTATATATATATATATATATATTTATACATACATACATATATATATGTATATATATATATATATATTTATACATACATACATACATATATATATATGTATATATATATATATTTATACATACATACGTATATATATATATATATATATTTATACATACATACATATATATATATGTATATATATATTTATACATACATGCATACATATATATATATGTATGTATATATATATATATATATATATATATATATATATCTGTGTGTGTGTGTGTGTGTGTGTGTGTGTGTGTCTATTGCCATTGATAACTCTACTAGGACGAAGAAAAAAGACATTGTGGCCGAGGCCTTGAGCGTTCTGGCCTTGTTCAAATTTTTGATCACGCCAGGTAACACGCCCTTGCCCAAAAATTGTAACTAAAGTCTACTCAGCATAGTTGCATTATAAACCACAGGTGGACTCTGAGGGTGTTCAATAAACACATATGTACCTGAGCAAGCGTCTGTACTACGACGAAAATGTCTAGACGGTGTCTTGAACGCAAGGTCATCTACTGTAAATTTTTTCACTGGACCCTAAGACATTCCGCGACTCCTGGCATATCTTTTATTATCACAGTGTGGTATATCTACTAACAAAGTAATGGAAAGAAAAATAACAAAAAATTCTAAATGAAATCGGCTGGATAAAAAACAAAAACCACAAAAAATTGAATTTAAAATTCCCATCATCCATCTTTCGTACGCAAATGTAGTCCTGATGAAGTCCTAAAGGACGAAACGCTTCACAAGAAAAAAATTTACACTTTGTCATACATTTGTTCTCAATAGATAGATAGATAGATAGATAGATAGATAGATAGATCGATATGAATTGGTTTCGCTAGTAATTTCAGTATCTATACTTGCGGTCAGGGCTTATTTCTTGCACACACATTTACAACGAGAAAAATGTTTATATTTCAAATCATTCGTCGGTTTCTGAAGATAAGATGGAGCCACTCGTATGGCACGAAAAGAACATAATCGAAAGTTTTAGTTGATTACGGAAAGTTTGTTTGCGTTTCATTCCCCAAAGAAATATATTCCATTTAGAACTTCTTTAATAAAATCATATAATATCATATATTCCAGCAATGAGAATTTGGGATATCGCTGGAGCGCTATCAAGTTCTAAAAGCCGGAGAAAAATGATTAATTTTATCGATTAGATGTTAAAGTCTTTGTTTTTAAAGAAGAAAATTTTTGAAGATGAAGTATTATGTTAACGTTATTTTTCAACTCACAGGAGCGTCAATAACACTTTAAATATTTCGTTTCATATCAGGAATAATTCTAAACTTAAATTATTTGGTATTTAATGCAGACCGCAGGAGATAACAATGACTATAAACTCTTATTATTATTATTATTATTATTATTATTATTATTATTATTATTATTATTATTATTATTATTATTATTTGTGCAGCCGTGTCTTCAGAGGTGACGGCAATAAGGAATGTATTATAAAGCAATATGTATTATATTTAAGCAATTTTCGTTTAATCCAAGTACAATTTTGTAATTTAAAAAAGTTCGTTGTTAACGTTAATAATTGAACAGGAAAGGAATCCATATTTTATTCTCATAAATGGTACATATTTACAGCCAAAGTTTTTTGGCTGCAAAAGTTCCCAAAGCACAATATTTTTTGTATAAACTTTGGAAGATCTGAGTATTCCTTGACAGTCCGTAGATTGAATTTGTAATTTCAGAGTCTGGTATTGTTAGAAACACACACAAACACACACACACACAAAATTAGTTAGAATTTAGTTCTGACTGTGAACTGCGTCGCCGTTGTTTGGGGCGTTCTTTTTGTAGCATTTCAGCGTGGTAGCTTTTTACGTATGGACGTGATTAGTTTTAAATATAACTTATTTTTAAATATAACTTGTCTTTGAAAAGTTTTTCTTAAGTAGGATTTTGCAGTATTAAAATTAACCTTATCTATATAATTACATTTTTTTTAAAAACCCTCCCTTAGTTTCAAATTAACATGTAATTCTTCATATCATCCTAATTTAATGTTATAAGGTTAATATCCGGGTTTAATTTTATAAAACTTCTTCCCTTTACTACAGTTACCTTTCATCCGACTGAAACATTGAAATGGATAAATTTTGTATTAGTTTTTCGACGTTTTTTTTGTAGCCGCTGTCACAGTTAAATTTCTAATTTCGACACGAACTCAGTCTATACCGAGGTTGAATAAGAGTGACGAAATAGGATTTTAGCTACAGAGAAGCGCCGACTTTGCTAACGAAAACGCTCTGTAGCTTTATTGGCATATTATGTCATGCTATATGACGACTTCGTGTAGGATACGGGTTCAATTTCTGTCGGAGGACATATATTTTTTATGAAAATTTCTCGGACATTCAGGCTTGTAAATGTTAATACTGTTTACTATTATTATTATTTATATATTTACTTTAATATTATAAGTATAATCATCTATAAAATTATTATAAGTATAAGTGTATATAAAAATAACGTACAAACATAAAATATTTTTGTCCATTTCATAATATATATATATATATATATATATATATATATATATATATATATATATATATATATATATCCGATGCGATGAGAAACGAAAGTAATACATAAATTCCGACGTTCACATCATTAATCCAAAAGAGGGCTCGATACAGATAGTAGAGCGATACTTATTTATTTATTATAATTTTATCATATTGACAAAACCATTTTACTCATTACAAAGATGAAACTTCGTTTCAGTGCATTTCAACTGCACTTTGACCTAACAATCCTGCTTGTAGGCTAGCCGTATTCTCACATACGGCTTGCCTACAAGCAGGATTGTTCATAACCATTTTCGACTCTCACCCGTCGAAGTGCAGTTGAAATGTACTGAAACGAAGTTGCATCTTTGTAGTGAGTAAAATGGTTTTGTCTATATGATAAAATTATAATATATATATATATATATATATATATTGAAATGATTATGGAATTTAGATTTAAATGCGCCATGGTGATATAGGATCTATGATCGTCACTTGGGTGAAAAATGTAGAAACAGTAGTTATAAAGTTATAATGATAGAATGCAAAATTATTATGAATAATCAGCGTATATGAGCGAAAGTACTTAAGAGTAAAATCATGCTTTTTATCTTTATGATTGATACTTTGATTTATGGATTGAATGTCAGTGAAAATAAACCAGTGAACTATATTTTTGTGGACAAGGCCTTTCATTCACTCTCAAATGCCTACTTCGTTGCTGTGTTGATAAAATACTCTTCTCTCTAATGATTACATTAGAATCCATAAACCTCTATGATGCATATAGTTCGCAGGAGAATATGTGTTTTTAAGCTTCTGTTTTTACGCAAATAGTTATATCTATGATCCCTCAGAATCTTAGTTTGGTAGAATATAGACCTTAGACAAGCAATCGAAAATAACAGAAATTTCATCCAGTATATAAAAGTATCTTGAAAAGTTCTCCTCCGATTAAACAGTTTATGCTCTCAATGCAATCATTTCTCACTTAAAAATGTATATTCTTAAGGATCTCTCAATTAGAGGCCAATTACGAAATCTCATGAAATGAAAGATAAAAAAATAGACATCAAACCAACAGGGATTGGTACATTGTACGAAAATATTGATCATTTTCTCTTGCTTCAAAATGAATCAAAATAAAACATGGAATAAATAATATGAATAAAAATGTTATTTCTACAATATTGATATGTCCGGGAAAGGGATATATTTGTTCGAAGTAGCTAAGTGGTTTTGGTTACTATAACCGAGAAGTACAATCTAGCAGGTAGCCGTAATCGACTGGTATTCGTCGTAGTCGTAGGCAATATGCTTAGGCCTAGGCGTAGGCAATAGGCTTAGGCGATGTACCTCCACATCAGTCTGTATTTATGGCTGACACCAGCCAATCATATTCCTGTGAGGGGGAACACAGGTGTATGTATATTCATTACATCAAATATGCAAGCCAAAGTAACGTATATAGAGCTGATTTTCAAATTTGTTCATTGCGTTTACTGTTCAGTACATTACTGTATTACATATTACGAAATGAACGAAGTCCGACAATTATTTTAATATATTTTATTGTTATACATTATTTATATAGATACAAATATTTAAGTAAATTCTCTGTTTATAATAAACAGTATTAACAGCATTTACCGGCCTGAATGCCCGAGAAATCTCATTGAAAATATGCGTCCTCCGACAGGAATCGAACCTGTATCCTACACGGACCCCTCACACAGCCCGATGCGCTATACAAGTTAGCTACGAAGGTCGCGTCTGGTTAGCAAGATCGTATTACAGCTTTTAAACGACAAACTTCCCTTAATTTCCCTCGAATGTTCGTATCTGCTCGAAGCTTATGTTAACGTAAACAAATGACGTCATATATTATGAAATGGACTAAGTCCGACAATTATTTTAATATCTTTATTATTTATACGTCATTTTCATTGATACAGATATTTAAGTAAATGCTCTGTTTATAATAAAGAGTTTTAATATTTACCGGCCTGAATGTCCGAAAAGATTCATAGAAAATATGTGCCCTCCGACAGGAATCGATCCTGTATCCTACACAGAACCATCATATGGTCTGACGTGCTATACTATTATCCACAGCGGAAGCGTCTGGTTAGCCAGGTTTAATTATTGTTTTTAAACTACAAATTTTCCATGATTTCCCTCGAACCTTCATATCTGCTCGAAGCGTATCTTAGCGTAAACAAATGACATCATATATTATGAAATGGAATAAGTCCGACAATTATTTTAATATAATCATTGTTATACGTTATTTATATAGATACAGATTTTTATGTAAATGCTCTGTTTATAGTAAACAGTATTCAGGTCGGTAAATGTTAATACTGCTTATTATAAACATAGCATTTACTTAAATATTTGTGTCAATATAAATGATATGTAACAATAAAATATATTAAAGCTACTGTATTGTATAAGCATAAATATTTAGAAATAATATATATGGTGTAAAATTAAAACTACCGATATCGGGTTGACGCAAACACTTGGATCATGTCTGAAATAGCGGTCCGGTACAAATGTTCACTTCGAGACGAGGTTGTGTGAACCGAATCTTGTAAGTGAGGAATGACTGTAAGGTTTCGAAACGCATTAAATTCATGGCAGCAAAATATAGATTAAAATAAAAGCTTCACCTATCATAATAAATCGAACTGATTTAGAAAGGATATAAAATATGCAACACCCAATTCTCTAACATCTAGAGAAGTACAGCTGGAATTATTATTTGATTAACATAGAATATCATTTCTAGAATATACTACGAATGTTTTTTTTTAAATAGGGAACAAATTCACAATAGATTATTCTTGCTTTATGTCTAAATTATCCGAATGAGGAATAGTCGATATTTGCATTACTTATATTGAAACTAATATCTTCATCTTTGTTGTAATGACAACAAAGATGAGGATATTAGTTTAGGTGTTGGGCTCTCCGGCTTTGTTCAAGTGTTCATCGATATGTCTAATAATCAGTGAATTCGAATTAGCCTCGTTTTGGGTGTGAGATATCTCTGGTTCGGATCTCGGACATGACATACTATCATATGAAATAGAACACATCTCGAGGCAACAAAGTGCCATAAATATGTCTAATTCTTATATATTTTATGTTTTTAGGAATTAAAATATTTCCTTTGGGACAAGCCGGTAGGTATGTAGAATAGTATTAATTACTCTAGGTTGCAAACTCAACAAAATTACATTTCAAACTAGTCACAACACATTATACTGCATCAAGACATGTTGTTCTGTTGTTGAAATTTCGTTCTCTTACGTGGAACAACGTCGTAGAAGAGCATCATGAATTTACAACGTGCGTCTGCTATTCCTCGACCATTATCGTTGCATCCAATCTTCTTTGTCAAGATAACAGAATATCATCTTTGATGATGAATATCTTTGTTTA
>OZ038482.1:128310731-128313231 GCA_964036315.1 Acanthosepion esculentum | reverse complement strand
GTATTTATATCAGTATAATTTATGTAGGTATTTATGTAGGTATTATTTATGAAGGTATTAGTTAATCAGGTATTTATATAGGTATTATTTATGCAGGTATTTATGTCAGTATCATTTATGTAGGTATTTATGTAGGTAATATTTATGAATATATTATTTATGTAGGTATTTATATAGGTATTAATTAAGTAGGTATTTATGTCAGTATTATTTATATAGGTATTTATTCAGGTATTATTTATCATGGTATTATTTATGTAGGCATATCCTAAGCTTATATTCAAGTGAACACATCATACATGGCTGTAATCGCTCTCTCTCTCTCTCTCTCTATTTGCATATATATATATATATATATATATATATTGCTGTAAAAACGTTACGCTAAATATTATTAGGCATAATTAAAAATTCGGTGGCAAAAAAAGTAAAAGAGGAAAAATAACTGCTTTCCCTCCCATTCTTCAAAGTTTCTAATCGGGAGAAAAAGAGTAAAATAAAATAAATCTCGTGTGGATTTCTTTTGTAACAAAGAAAAGAACATTGAGCTGTTACGTGACATCTGTCTTTCTTTCCGGCAGCGAATGTTGGAAGATTTCTTCGAAGATGATGAAGAGTATCGAAATGACAGCGATGTGGTTCTACAGAAGGATGCTACGTATATCATGGACCGAGTATGTGAGCAACGATGAGGTCTTCGAGAGGATGCAAAAAAGGAGGAGGCTTTCTGGAACATATAATGAAGAATGAGGTCCTGGAGAATATGATACTCCCGCGTCGAATGGAGGGAAATAAAGACAAGGAAAAACAACGCGTGACTTACCTGGCGGGCTTAAGCAAGTAGATGACAAAACTTGGTCTGCGGGAGGAAGCAGAGAGAAGGAACTTTTGAGAGCTGCAAGGGGTAGAGGGATGTGTGGAGCAATGATCGCCTACGTCCTGAATGGACATGGCACATAAAAAGAAGAAAATTGTGCGGTTAAATTCAGTGTTGACTGGTTTACTGATTTGTCCCAGTCAAACACTTTCTTTCATCTTTAAGTACTAGAATCACTGTATATCAAGTTTCGCAAACCGTCACTGTAAACAGCGTGATTGTTTGCTGGGGTTTGCTATCATTAGTCATTAGCAGAATCTCTTTTTTTCTTCCCTTCTCTATCCTCTATCATTCGGTAATTAGATTTATTTTATTTTACTCTTTTTCTCCAGATTAAAAACTTTTCCAGTTAGTTTTCTGCTTTCATTTATTTCACCCTCAGTTTTTTACTTATGCCAAATAACATCCCGTTTAACGTTTTTACATCAATGCTCAAGTCTACTAGGAATAATATATATATATATATATATATATATATATATATATTTATATATATATATATATATATATATATATATATATATATATATATATATATATATATACATATATATATATATATATATACATATATGTATACATATATGTATATATATGTATACATATATGCATATATATATATACATATATATATATGTATACATATATGTATATATATGTATACATATATGCATATATATGTATACACACACACACACACACACACATATATATATATATATATATATATATATATATATATATATATATATATATATATATATATATATAAAGATATAGATATGTTTATTGGTACAAAATTGTATCACTGCCATAAACAGATAAAAATTAATTTTATTATTACCACTCATGATGATGATAAAAAGTATATATATATATATATATATATATATATATATATATATATATATATATATATATATATATATATATATATATATATATATATATATATATATATATATATATATATATATATATATATATATATATATATATATATATATATATATATCGAACATTGTGTTTCACAGAATAAGAATAAATGATTTATTTTGCAGCTTATCAACCCCTTTCATGATAGTTAAAGCCAGAAAATACTTTTGGATTTTATGAGAGATAATAATGATTTACTGATACAAGTCGTGTTAATTAACCCTTAGATGGGGAGAAAGAAAAGAAGGGTTCATATCTTTCCCAAATCTATTTGCGTATAAGTAAATGTAACGAACTTGACTGGGATTTGAACTCTGGACATCTCAAAGGTCAACGAAACTATGAAATTTCTGTAAACATCAATCTATTGAAAGGTCATTGCTAAACCCCTACGAAAAAGATCATATGCCCCAAATGGTCGCCGTGGGAACGCAGTTAACTAATATCGAATTTCGATACAGGAATATGGAGAGAAGTATCTATCGAGTAATCAGTTTACATTAGCAGCGGTATGTGAGATTTACTTGCTAACACTTTTACTTTTCTTGCCTTCCGCATTTATAATCTAGCAAAGTATCTACATGTGAAGTAAGGAATATTCAATTTCGTCTTCTTATTTGGACTGGAAAGAGCCGCGCTTTCAATCAGAGTCGACGAGGTGGACGCGATAAGCAAGGAAGTACGTAT
>OZ038482.1:128235731-128308231 GCA_964036315.1 Acanthosepion esculentum | reverse complement strand
CACACACATATATATATGTTTTAAACATGTAGTATTGAATGTTAAAGACAACATAGTCTTGCATAGTTTCTTTTGAATTTTCTCATATTCTCTAATGAGACTTTTTATTTGAAAATGATTTCGAAATAAGTATTGTCCGTACGATGACCTAGCGCTTTCGAACATCATTGTTCATCTTCAGGGTCAATATTTTTAGTCAAATTTTTTTTTTTAAACAAACATTTGCCAATTATCTTGTAGCGTAATCATGTAATTTTGACTAAAAATATTGACCCTGAAGATGAACAATGATATTCGAAAGCGCTAGGTCATCGTATGGACAATACATATTTCGAAACCATTTTCAAATAAAAAAGTCTCATTAGAGAATATGAGGAAATTCAAAAGAAAATATGCAAGACTATGTTGCCTTTAACATTCAATACTACATGTTTAAAAGAAAAGTTGCTGTCAAATTACACATATATATATGTATGTATGTATCTATTAGCAAAGATTTTGTTTCGTCAAAAAAGAGAAAAAAAGTGAAAAATAACAGTCTGCTAGTATAATTCTGGATTGATTACTTTTTTACGGCATATCAACCCTTTGAAGGTTATTTAAAACCCCAAAATATTCTTAGATTCTAAGAATATTTTTGGAGGTAATAATGATTAATTGGTAAAAGTCATACTAAACTAAACGGGATTTGTGCGGATTAAATATGACGGACAAAAATGGTATTGTAACTCAGAATTTCGATTTCCAATCCCCTGCCGTTATCCATCACACCACCCGAACATCTAAGCTTGCAGCCCCTGGTATATCCAAGCTGTCACCTAGATACTGACCAGACTTGATATTCATCATTGTAACAGTACCGGTGATTAAACGTTCTATAGTCGTATGCCATGTCATTCTGGAAGAAAAACATGGTAATGCAAGCAGCCTCTGTAATTATAAGGCGCAATTTATTCAACAGAAAACTTGATAGAAAATGTGTTATACATCAGTAAAATTTGATAACATCTCTGCCAAAATCTGAGTTGTAACAAAATAATTAACATATAATTTTATTTATTTATATAACTGCTAAACAGTACAAAACTATTCTTAGTGCTGATACTACGACTATTAAAGTTACTATTACACAGATATACGCATCCTCCCGTTTATTTTTTTTATGGAGTTCACCCCAAGTAAGGCGGTAAAGCCACAGAGACGCAAAGAGTTACTGGGAGGGAAATAATTAGAAACAGGAACATTGCTAAGGAGTGATAACAGAGGAAGAGTAATGAGGAAGGCAGTAGATAGTTATTGTTGTTGCATTTGACTTATTTAATTGTAATACACGAGAAAATATTCGTGAATATGAAAAGATTATGATAAAAATAAGCAAATATAATGTTTGTAATATATTCAATCAGACATGCCTAATAATTAAATATATATATATATATATATATATATATATATATATATATATATATATATACCATGCATATATATATATATCAGACATGCCTAATACATATATATATATATATATATATATATATATATATATATATATATATATATATATATATATATATATAATTAAAACGAAAGATGATGCATGTGCGCTTCTTATAATATGTAGATTTAATAGACCGAATAATGAAATTTGAGGAATAAAGACAACACAATGATAACAATGTTAGCAATGACATTGGTCATATTTATTATATATTAGCCTTTGACGGAATTGAAGCACGAAGAGAAAGATTTTTAAGTCTGAATTTTCGGACACGCCTGTGTCCTTTTTCAGCGAGACGAGGAATAGACAAAGAAGTGGTTCTCACTTTTCTGAGGAATGTTCTTATCGTTGGTTGGGGGGCACCCTGTAGAAACTATATTCTATGAGTAAGCCCAAATCCCTGCTTAATGTTTTAATGAATGATTTTATATTTAAAATATATTTTAACACCGACCTGCGTCTTCCTTTTCGGCTGTTAAATGAAGACACTAAATAAAAGAGTGTGCTTTTATATTCAGACTTTAAAACAATTTTTTTCAGTGCTTCAGTTTGTTCAAAAAGTCTAAAATACAAATATCATCAACTTATAGTGGATAATGTTAATCTTTTGCTGCCTTTTTCCTCACATTTCATTAACCAACATAACTCGCTCTCTCTCAACACACACACACACACACACACACACACACACACACACACACACACACACACACACACACATATATATATATATATATATATATATATATGAAGTTATACCAAAAACGTTGCATATGCATGGAGTTCATCTTATTGATTATCATTTACAAAATATTTAAGTATGTAAAATAGTCTCCCTCACTTTGAAAAGATTAAAAGGCTTAAGTTAATTTTGATGCTAAAATCGTCAAAGTCTTTGAAGAGATTAAGCGGCCAAATATAAAATGGCTGCAACTATCAAAGCGGGTTGAATATTTACGGTGGAATAGGGGAGACATATCAGAACTGAAATCACTCATACGTACAGATAAATAAAAGTTTTTCATATTCAATATATTCTATAATTAGCGAAGTGAAAAAGCAGCTAAGTCCCAGCATGCGCCGTTCTTCATTGATCTTTCATTCGCTTGCACAGATACGACAAATTTAGGCATCTTTTGAGGTGGTTGTCAAAAAGATTCCGCCCAACAACAAATGAATGACTTCTTTCTGCGAGTAATGATGTTCTGGCGTTTACAAACACGCACACTCTACACATACACACACACACACACACACACACACACACACACACACACACACACACACACACACACACACACTCGACTCTCTCTTCGTTTTCAACGTATGAATGCACAGCAATGCAGTTCAGAGAACAAAACAACTAGTTCTATGCACACATATGATTTGATTATAATAGTGATGGCTTGTGTCTAAAACCAACCGTACTTTTTGAAGAATCCAATACAGACAAATGGTCATAAGGTCACCAAAACACGTTCCTCAGGTTATGAATTCAGACCTATCCTTCTCATAGACCTATTATTGGACCTAGTCTGTCCTGCTATTAAACCCATAGCTGCCGGAGGGGGATGGATTTATAACTAGGGGAGACAGCAAACCCTCTGTGTTTGCTTGTCGTCCATTCTGACTCCGGGCAGAGAGGAACTCGGATGAGGCTATGCCGAAGGGCAGTGTCTCGTCTGGGGTGATAGACAGCTACCCGATCTCCTGTATACGGAGTTTACGAGCAAATTCTGCCCAAGCTTATGGGCTCTGAATTACCCCACGTTAAAAAACGGCCTTGTGACATTTCCCGCCTTGTGGGGAGGTCTTGGATTCATAACCTTCCCAAGGGAATGTAACGAACTCGACGAGAATTTCGAACTCAGATTCCTCAATCCAAGCCGTTAACCATTACTCCACTGAACCTGCTACACACACACACACACACACACACACACACACACACACACACACACACACACACACACACACACACACGCGCGCGCGCGCGCGCGCGCACACATACGCACACACACACACACACACACACTAACCTACGCCTTTATCCTCAAGGAGACATGGACCATTGGATAAAGTTGTTGGTTAGATCCGGTCACAAGACATAAGACACAAAGAGTTGTGAGTTCAATACCATCCGACAGAATTGGTGACCCAAGCTACTTGGAGAGTTGAGTTAAAGGGAGATATCTGAGACATCCGAAGAGGCCTGGCTTGAGGAACTAGAACAGAGTACCCCGGTGAACTAAATAAAGTGTTCGTTTTGAAATTCCAATCACCTGAATAAGGTCGGAGCGTACAACGGCCGAAACGTTGTGAATATGGCAATGAATATGAGGATAACAGTCCGAATAATGTAAATAATATAAATATAACAGTGATGCACAAAAAACCTTAACACAATGCAAGGATGACAGGAAGAGAGGAAAGAAATAGATACTTTGTTATCAAAGAGATTTTTATACCGCTAAGTCAGACGAGCAATTAGAGAAATTAATGTACAAATATATTTATACCTGGCACTATTTGTCCCACACAGAGAAATTATAACACATATGAATACAACAACTGATGTGAACGGCGGAAAATCGAGAGGATCGTATAATATTTTCCCGTAGGGGTAACGAACAGGTCGTTGATTTTCATTCTTGCGACCAGGTGTTTTCCTTTTTTTTGCCCCAGAGCTGCAGGCTTATGATGACGCCTACCTTCCTCCTGGTTTACATGACAACTGGGATTTGTCACCCTCACTCATCGACCGTCACGTAACCTTTGTGAATTCATCTTACCCAAAGATAAACGCCTTCTCTACATGTTTGTGTTTCTCCAATTCCGCAGCTATGGCTTAATTCGTAGGATTTGTATCAGTAAATCATTATAATTGCCCGAAAGTTCTAATAATCTAATATTATTGTCTGGCTTTAAATAACCCGCAAAAGGTTGATACGCCGTAAAAACGAATCAATCAATCAATTGTACATTCCTCTAGGGTAACTGATCGAATGATTCTTTAGTCTTTAATTCAATGAGCGAAGCTCCGATAAAATTTCACTACCCATGTCTCTACTCTCGTTGTACAGAACTTTAATGAAAAGCACACTGACTTAATTATTTTTAAATATTAGTCTCGTAGCTGTACAATAATGCATTCCTTTAATATATGTGTATTCTTGTCTATATCTCTGAGATGAGGTATTATGATTACTTGCATTATTTACATTACTAGGACTGTTATCATCATCTTCATTGCCAAATTCACAACGTTTCGGCCGTTGTACGCTCCGGCCTTCCGGTGATTGGAATTTCGAAACGAACCCTTTATTTCGTCCACCGGGGGGGGGTAGATTGTTCTAGTTCCACGTGCCATGCCTCTTCCGGGTGTCTCAGTTATTTACCTTTAACTCAACTTTTTTGGTACACCACTGCTGTGGCCTGGTACTGAACTCACAACTTTTGGGGTTTGGCCATTGAATCTAACCAACATCTTCAACAAATGGGCTATATTTATGTCATATATGAATTTGTAGGACTTATAAACCTAAGTTCTCAGCAACCATTTTTCTTTACCAGTGGTCATATTGCAATTTTTCATATTGCAAAGATCTGCGCTCCATATAACATTAGGACAATCTTCAAAATTTGTTCAACACTTCGCAGACACCTCTTTGGAGTACCCCTCTCCCCCATAGAGGAGAACACGACTAAGGACTCTGTGTACGCCATCCAGTGCAGCGGTGGTAACAAATAACTACAAACAGACCGCCTCTTTAGGGTAAGACTACAAGAACATCATAAAGCGGTAACACGAGGGAAATAGAAATGTCAGGCGTGGCTGACCGTTATGGAGGGAAATTAGAGATCACTGTCCCCTGTGGGATGAGTTTGAAATAATAGACAGAGTGCATCACTGGAAAATACAAAAACTTTAGGAATCAGCACATATGCTAGGCCACAAAAATATCCTGAGCCGACCAAGCATAGAAATGAATACAATATAAGAACCAGTAATAAGGAGTGCTAGCGAAAACCAATCAATATCAACAAGAGTTCTGGTAAAAAAATCTAATAACAGAAAAAAATTCAATATGTGCACTGGTAAAAAAAAAAATGGTGCTGATACATTAGGTTTATAAGTTCCAAAAATTCATACACAGATGTCCTAAAGGACACATGACTCAGTGGATGAAGACATTGTTTAGATCCCATGACCAGACCCAAAGAATACTAGCAATTGTGAAACAAAAAAAAAAACAACAAAAAAAAAAAAAAAAAAAAACTTGCAGAGTTGAGTTGAAGGGAAATAACGTAAATCTAGAACAATCTACCCTGGTGGAGGAAATAACAAGTTCGACTCGAAATTCCAATTACCTGAAGAAATCTGGAGCGTACAACGGTCAGAACGTTGTGGATATGGCAATGAAGATGAGGATAACAGTTCGAGTAACATAAATAATGCAAGTGACGTGTATTCTTGAAATAGATTTTCGAATTTTTCGCCCTTTGCCTTTTTTTTTCACTAAATCGCTCAATACAATCACCGAAGATATAGGGTTACTAGATGAGATTTTTGTACGTATATAAGTAGATATGTAAGGTAAATAACTGTTGGCCTTAGAAGTAAACAGGTTCAGCGTTCAAGGAAGCATCAGTGTGGGAGGTGACTCCATCAAGTAATTGTTCTTGGAGAGCGATTCTCTGAGTGCAAGTTCCTTTTTAGCAAAGGATATTAGGGAATAAAGATGATTGCACGTTGCATAGGTTGTATGGCAGGTTCTAGCTCTAAAGGTCTGAACTAGTGAAACTAGTGCCATTGGAAAATTAATAGCGTAAAGAAAGGATTGTGTCATGTCGTCGTTGGGAAAATAATTCATATTTCTGCGTAAATACTTCTGAATCTTTGAAATTTGGAAAATGAAGCATGAGCCACTCCAGTCCAGATATGGCAGAAATGCTCCATATTTGGTTTCATTTGTCTCTTGTAAAAGTAGAGCATGGCAGGAATCAGTCACTTTCAGGAATGGTACAAAGAATATATGAGCGCCACTTGATATATATAGTGAATCTGAGTCCCAAAATACGTTTAAGTCAATTAGCTTTATTGATAGCGCAGTAGTCCATCATAACATTTGGAAATTAAAGCTATGTTGATGATGATGGGTCATTTCTAGTTTCTTTTTGGAGGGCCTGTATGCTACAAGTAACACATCCGCATTTTACATTAAGTTATTTTTTGAAGATTAGCTCAAACGCAAGACCATAAAACGCTTCTACCCTGTGATTTAATACGTAATTTGTAGTACGGCCAGACCCAGATTCACTCATTTGACATAGGTAGTCATGCATGATATACCTGGCGGGTTTAAGCAAGTGGATGACAAAACGTGGTCTGGGGGAGTTGGCAGAGACACGAAACTTATTGAGAGCTACAAGTGATAGGGGCAAGTGGTGAGCTATGATTGCCTACGTCCTGAAAGTACACGACACAGAAAATGAAAGCGTAATGCCTTAAGATTCTAATGTTAACGAAAACAGCATCGTAGCAGATTCTTCCAAAAAGTAATAGTTCTTTGAATAAAGATGATTGGATCTTCTTCCTTCCAAATGGAATACGGATGGAGTTGGAAAATCCTGAAATGCGAATTACATAGCTTAATATAAACCAGGCTGAAACCATACTCGCTATAGTGATAATTGTCTGCCTATCAAGCCATTCGAATGTTCCTTTAAGGCGAGACATTGAGACGACGACCTTATTAATCTATTAACAGATATAAAAAAAAAACACACTGTTTGATTTACAGTGTCAGGGAAGGCGTTGGCAAGATATATAAACATGAACCAAGCGTTCACTGTACTTGAGAGTGTGTGACTGTAAAAACTGTCGGTTACACAAGTAGTGGAAAGTGGGATAGGGAAAAATAAATAAAGCAATTCTAAAAAAGGAAAACGATAAAGTAAGATGAAAATAGATATTCGATCCTGTGGAATTATTGTGAGAAGTGTCCAAATTCTTCCACATCATAGGGATTATGCCTTAAAAAATAAACTAAAAAATATACATATATAAAAAAATCAATGTATGATCAATAGAAAATGTTATCACTGGCCGTTATTAGAATCTCAAAAGAAGCATATATCTAGGGTTTACAGGCAGTAGCTTTCTTTCTGTCTTTCCTAAAGACTTAACACTTTTTGTTATGTGCTTATCTCTCTCTGTTTTATTCTTTCGTCCGTATTTTGTTTCGAAATAACATTGTGACGTTTATTCTAAATCAGCAGCCATTATTAGAAACTCAAAAATGCCCTCTTTCACTAACGCCTGATTTCTATCATTATACATACGTATACATATATATATATTTACTCTGACTTTTCCCCTCTTTCTCGCTCTTTCAGTCTCCATTCATTTTGCTCTTTATACTTTATCGGTTTCTTCTTAAATAATTTATTCTATCTCTCCTAAACTTTTGGTATTTTACGTCCTAGTTAACAGACGATATAGAATCTCGAAAACTCTCACGTAGACTTTAATTCTATTCATTGATCCTCTCTCTTTCTTCACTTTCTCTTCCCATTCGTTGGTTATCTTATTATTTTACTACCTGTCTTTCTCACTTTGTACACATTTAATGATTTTCCCGTTTTATTTGTGACTCCTGTCACAACACTTCCGGAGTAGGCTGGGCCATCACAACCATCTCCGTCAGCGCCACCAGAAGGGAGAAAGGAAATATGGAATGAGGATGGCGAAACCGATGACCGGATGTGAGCGGGTGCCGACGATGGTGTTTTATGTTCTTTCCTTTATTTTTTCGACCCTTCTTTTTTTTTAAATCTTTCTTCGTCTATCATTAATATTTTTCTATTTACTTTCTTTTCCATGTGTAACTATTTCGTTCTTATTCTATGTGCGTAAGTGTTCTTCTCTTTTCATGAATAATTAATATTTTATCTATTGCGTTCTCTTCGTTTTCTCTTTCATTTCATGTCTAAAACTCTAAATATTACAAAATTTATAAATCTCTTTTCAGGTTCTGTGAATCAATAAAGCTTTTTATTTAACCGTTTTTGATGTCTACCTCACTTTAATCCGCCATTTGTTTTTCTTTCTTTTTGTTTACATTTTCTTTACTTCTCTTTCTCTAATCTTTCTTTTCGTTTTCTCGGTAGGAAAGACTTTTCTTTCTTTTTTTTTCTTTCGCAATCTTCTTTCTTCTTTCCCGATTTACTGAAACATATTCTCAATGAACAGACTTCATTAGATCTATAAAAGTCCGTTTTGTCTCAGGCCTTCTTTAGAACTTCCTTTTGATATCTCTTTCTTTCTTTCTTTCTTTCTTTCTTTCTTTCTTTCTTTCTCATTCTTATTCTCATTCCTTCTCTTCTGCATTCGTGTCATCCCTTCCCTCCTCTTCTGTTTGAATCTTCTTCTTCTTCCTACATCTCATTCTCTGTTTCTCACTTCACGTCGACAATCACACTCTTTCAAACATTCCAGTTTTTGAGTCTCTTCTTCCGATATACCATTAAACCAAATTAATGAGGGAGCTAGAGATTGTTAGGGGTACGGGGAGAATAAATCGATTAAAAAAATCGGTCACGCCTCTCCTTGGATTACAGAAAATATCTTACACACGTTTTATTCTATTAAGCATAAACACATAGCGGCATATTATAACATTTTCCTTTATACCCTTTCATGTTTCCAGGGCCAAATGAGATGGCCGGTCAAACTTGCGTTGTTTTTCATTTTGATTCTCGCGTCGCAATAATTCATCAGATTTCCTTTTATTACCGTCCTGATATAGCAGAGTTTAGATCACACGTTTTGTTTCATTTCTCTTTCCCTTTTATTTTTCCCAATGGGGTTAGGGGAATTGATTTATATTCAGGTGGGTGACTACCCATGCGATGACTCGGTACTGCTTATCAAATTGCTTTTGGCGCTGTGAGCAAACGGATTATGCGCGGTCGAGTAGGGGAGGGGAGATTGTTTAGTCTTGATGAAGGTTGGAGTTAGTGATATAGAAATTCGACCTATCGAAGGTTTCAAATTATTTGTTTTGGCAGAATTGATTTGTTAAAATGCATGAGACGAATTTCTTTTTCTAATATCTAATTTCTCTTTTATAAATTCTCAATCATATATTTCTTTTAGTTTCGCAGTTCAGTTTACATATCTGACTGAAATCAATCAATCAGTTGTTCGCTCAGTCAATAAATGTCTATATTTTTGCATATATATATATATATATATATATATATATATGTTTGTATATATATATATATAGCCGAGTTCGAATTCCAGTCGAATCCATTACATTCACTTACGTGCTAATACCCTTGGGAAAGGTGTGAATCCTCTTCTTCTCTCTCCAACTATGGGTAAATAGCAGGACAGACTGGGTTCTATAGCCTTGGATGGCAACTGGTCTAGGAGAAGGACAACTCTGAATTCAAAACCTGCGGGGGGTCGTTTGGTGACCTTGTGGCATTCGCTGCACCAGGTCCCTGTATTCGTCCCTCCAAAAAGTGTGGATGGCCCTGCACAAAGCCTTCACCACTATAATCAAATCTCATGTGTCGGTCTCGGGCTTTCACTTTCTGGGAACTGATCTGCTTGACCCTAATACGTCGAATTCGACGGGAGAGTCGATCATATATATATATATATATATATATATATATATATATATATATATATATATATATAAGTGTGTTTGTGTGTTTAGATGTGGCACAAGGCCAAATTATGGGGCAGCCAGTGAGTACATATGTATGTATGTATGTATGTGCGTGCGTGCGTGCGTGCGTGTGTGTGTGTGTGTGTGTGTGTGTGTGTGTGTGTGTGTGTGTGTGTGTGTGTGCGTAATAGTTAGATATACCGTAATTAAAATACATTCTAATCATTAGCAGGAGGGAAAAAATTATAAAACGACTCATAAACACTAATATATCCCCTACCGATTCAAGTAAAAACATAAAATTAATCATATACTATAGTAAATTTAATACAAGCAACTAACTCGTCCAAAACCATAACTTCTCCGTCAATTAGCATATTTCAAAAGACCAACATTGTATATCAATTTAAATATCTTTTGGGAGATTGAATCACTGATAAAAAATATTAATACATCTGTTGGTTTTACAACGACGACGTTGACGAGACGGCTTACATTTCCTTTGAATGAGTATAGTTAAATTTCTGAACATTTAGAAGAACATTCATGTCCACATTCACGGTTTAGACAGACATTAGTCGAAAATGCATTAGTATTTCATTAATATAATAATAAGCGATATCTTAAATTTCTGGAAGCCCTTTATATAAGGGAACTGCTGCCCAAAATAAATAAACTCAAGTAGAAATATAGCAACAAAGTTGTTAAACGTTTGTTAGCATCCAAGTTTTATATAAAAATAAAATATCATAATTAAAAGATCTTTTTTAAATAACAAAAGTTACCCCCCTTTCATCACTGAGAAAAATGAATTTGAAACGCTGTAAACGAACAGCAAAAATATTTTGAATTTACGGAGCTACTGTATACACATCCACTGATATATTAACGGCCTGAAGATGGTCTCAGATGGCATTGAAAGTACATGGGGAAATAAAAATTATTTGAAAGAAAATCTTGGTATTTGCCTTGATAAACTTTCTACAGCCATCAAGAAATTAATTTGTGGACTTGAAAGGATTAAAACTAAAATAAATAACATAATACGTCTAAAATGTTTAACCAAAACTGCTTGCATATATATATATATATATATATATATATATATATATATATATATATATATATATATATATGTATATATATACATATATATATATATATGAAGAAATATAGTCTTAAAGTGTGCTATATTTATGGGATAAAGTGCTGAATATCAGAGATAGAGCGTGTGTAAATATAAAAGTGAACATAGAAGTCAACATTGAGAGGCGACAGTCTGTTTCATGCTAGATCCAATCGTCAGGCCACGAGTGCTGTTATTTTTCTCGGCTATTTATATATAGGGGTCAGTAGTGCATTGTGGGTAGTCTATTTTGGCGGTTATTTTACCGGAAGTCGTTTATTTGTTTATTTATTTATTTGGGCTAAATTATTTTGCTTGTTTTTATTTATTTTTATTTTTTATTTTTTATTTTTATTTCTTATCTTATATATTTATTTATTTATTTTTATTTTGATCGGTGTTTTTATTAACGTAGTAAAAATTTGTTTATATAGCTTATTTAATAGTTTTGTTTGGGAAGATAATTAAAGCTATTTGTTCAATTTTGGGGTTGATTGTTGTGGTTTGTTCTAACTATTATTTTGGCGGGAACAGTTTTTAATTTGTTTATTACTTCATGTATTTATTTGGATTGATTATCTTTATTTGTTTTTTCTAACGGCTAGTTTATCGGTATCGGTTGTTAGTTTATTAATATATTTGTATGTTTTTAGATCAATGTATTTTAATTGTTGTTATTTATTTGTTATACTGTATATTTTCTCTTTTTGGTTTTCGATTTTTAAGTAACGTAGTATATTATTTTTTTTTATTCATTTTTTTTATCGTTATGTAACACTTATACCTATTTTTTTCGTCCGATTTTTGGTTTGATTTTTATAGTTTGCATCTAGCATGAAACAGACTGTCGCCTTAAGTGTTAACTTCTATGTTCACACACACACACGCGCACACACACACACACACACACACATACATACATACATACATACATATATATATATATATATATATATATATATATATATATATATATATATATATATATATATGTATATATAACTATGCTGATATCGTAAATATTCGCGCGGAAATGTTTATCGGCGACCTGAATTCAGATTCAGAGAAAAATTGTGACTTTTGTCTTCACTTTCGCAATTATACTCTTGAGAAAGGAATGAATTGCAGGGTAGACTCGTAGATGTAACATTGGATGGCAGCAAACCCCATAGAAACGTGTACTCTGGATAAAAAACCGTGCATTATGCGAAGGGAAACGATGTTGTTATCTTACACGACAAAGCATGATAATTTGTATTTACTCAACCCCTCCACGAGCTCAGGTTGTGACACATCATTGTAATTAACATATAATGATGAAGAGTAAATGCTCTGTAATGTATAGCAGCGAATTCCGGACAATTGTACATCAGGGGAAGAGGAAACTGGATGCAAGATCAAAAAGGTTCTACGGAAGAATACTGCAAATCCCACGAACGCTAGTATAAACGTAATAAGTCTTAAAGAAAATGGTAGGAGAAAGAATACTTATTGTCAAAATCATATGGAGACAACTGAAACTTCTGGAACTTATAATGTCGAAGGGAGGCTGATCGAGGTCAATAGACATAGGAGAAGGCAGCAGGCCACCTACAGGACAAGCTCTGAATAAAAGACAGAGCAGGTGACTGGAGACGTGGCAAAGGGCAAAACGCTGCTAAACGTCTGCAGGAATAAGAAACTGTGGAGAGCTATGAAACTGAAGAAACATGGTACAAACAGTGGAGATCTAACGTCGGCAGCTTCCTGAAAGCTCATGACTTCTGAAATCTATCTGACTCTCTGTATGTATGTACGTATGATTATATTTTTGTATATCTCTCTATCTAATTATCTGTATGTTGTATGTATGTATGTATGTATGTATGTATGTATGTATCTATCTATCTATCTATCTATCTATCTATCTATCTATCTATCTATCTCATACCATTCATTAATTTGTCTTTTATTTCTTCCTCCCTTCCTCAGACCGTTTATATCTATCTATCTATCTATCTATCTATCTATCTATCTATCTATATATATATATATATATATATATATATATATATATATGTATATATATATATCTCAGATAATTCGGGTTTCTTTCTTTTTGCTCAGTTCGTTTCTCCCTATCTATCTATCTATCTATCTCATACCATTCATTAATTTTTCTTTTATTTCTTCCTCCCTTCCTCAGACCGTTTATATCTATCTATCTATCTATCTATCTATCTATCTATCTATCTATCTATCTATCTATCGTAATGTATTCAACATCTGTTTACCTGTTTCTCTGTATATCTAGCTACATACATGCATATGTCTCATACTGTACTTATTTATCAATATAATCTCTTTTTGATATACATATTTTCTAAGTTTAAGTTAATCTTTTACGTTAATTTCCTCGGCATCCGGTAACTTAACAAGTATGTCCAAGGTTTTCCCAACATACAAAACTTTGCAATGTACTGCGATGATCACAGGTTGGCCAATGAGTTCTACTTGAGTTATAATCGGCAAAGCATCGGAAAGAATCGTTGTTACCTTTGCTTGATAACTACTATGCAAATTCTTTTGTAATATGATTTTCTTTTATATTAAGTTCCGCAATTGCGCGGCGCTTAAATACTGTTGCCTTAATCTTTTATTTAGTCATGTATGAGTTCTATTTTCTAGTGTCGTTTAATTTACCCTCTTCACAGGGAGAGTGTACAAGGATTCGTCTATGATTTCCCTACAATAATTCAGTATCACCTTTTCAGTTTTGTATATGACTATACAAAGAATTCAAATGACAGTTTTCATTTTAATGATGTTATGACATGAGAGGTAATACAAAACAGTCGTATTTCCATAATTGAAACATTCATAGTCTCTTTTCTGAAATATATTAACAATACAATATTATCTGAAAACTATGAGAAACAATGGCGCAAAAAATTAATAATGGGCAAGAAACATAATTCCAAATTACTCACCAAGATTCGGATACTTAAACGTAATATCCTTTACTGAATTTGATACTCCAATGTTTGTACCGCGAAGTTTACAGCCTTTTTTGTGTGGTTATTTTTTAAGAAGAAATGTTAGGATTAATCTCTATCTATAAAAGGCAGGATGTGTGTGTGTGTGTGTGTGTGTGTGTGTGTGTGTGTGTGTGTGTGTGTGTGTGTGTAACGAATGCACGACCATAATTTTCAACGGATTTACACCAAAATTTACATGCACATGCTCCAAGTTAGTGAAAGTCCAAGACCAACTTTGCATTTCACAAATCCGATCGATAGTGGAAATAATCGATTTTTCCATGCTTCTACGACAGTTTCCATGCAGTTTGCGGCCATTTTCCACTGGCCAGAGTGAGCCTATAGCTGGCTGCCACGAATAGGCAGGGAGATTCTATTGGGCAGCGTGAGAGGCAACAGCTGACTGACACGAATGTTAACTAGCATGCTAGCATGCAAAAAAAATTCGATGGCTGCATTCATCACAAGTGGGAAAAATTTAAATCTGCATGGCACTTTACTCCAATTGGCTCATTCGCTTGCTTAAACTCAACGTTGATTCCGCAGAAAAGGTTTGGGTGTGAAAAAGTATTTGCTGCTAACATTCTTTTTTCATTCGTTTTTTTCAGTTACAAGTCCTTTTTTTAAAGCTGATCGTTTTGTGTTCATTTTGTTTAGTTCTTTTTTCGTAACAGATTTAATGTTTAGTACAGAGCTTAGAAAAAATTCGCAGTGTGTCCTATAAAGGCAAGGAAGGCAAAATATTTTAAATCAAGTGATAGCGATTTCTGTATGAGTCGTACGATTTTTGAATCAAGCACGGGCAACGCCGGGCCATGCTGCTAGTAGATAATAGAAGAACAAGTTCAAATATGCTAAATAAGTTTCCGTATTAAAATAGGTTACAATTTTTCAAATAAAAACACTTTCTTATATATACATGGATAGACCTAAAAACATATAAATCTTTTACTTTCAACCGATATGAAGGATTGGAATAGTATTTGCTTTGGAATAAATACAGAAAAGGCTCTACGAATGTCTTGCTTTCGAGCGATTCTGAAAATGAGATGAGAATTTACTTTTAATTCGATACAAAAACGTATTGTAAACATATAGACATATATTAAGAACTTTCGTCCTGAACAAAGAATTATAAAGAAAATATGCAGAATAAATATTAAGAGCTTTTTTAAAAGTCACTCATTTTCTTTATTCTTGAAACACGAGAAACGGCAGCTTAGGGAAAAACGTTCCATGATTCATTATTTAGGCTTACACTCAAATACATAGACACATATTACTTTCTTTCGTTGTTGGAGCTGATGAAGCCGAGAAAGTGGAAACACGTAATCAAATCTATTTTCAATTAAACGTTTTCCATTTGTCAAATTTCTTAAAAACTTTGTCCGGATTCAATATGGTATTTTAGACACACACACACACACACACACACACACACACACACACACAAACACACACACACATATACATACATATACACACACAAACACACACACACACCTATATATATACAGGCACACATGTAATATATATATATATATATATATATATATATATATATATATATATATATATATATATATATATATATATATATATATGTGTGTGTGTGTGTGTGTGTGTGTGTCCGGATTCTATATGCTATTTTAAACATTCACACACACACACACACACACACACACACACATATATATGTATATAGATAATATTTTTGGTTAATACACACACACACACACACATACACACACACACACACACACACACACACACACACACACACACACACACATATATATATATATATATATATATATATATAAATTCCATTCGGTTCTAGTTGGCCCACCCCTATCTTCCCCCCTTTTTTCTCTCCCTCTCTCATCTTCTGATTTTTAAGTTTAGATTATATCGTCTTATTGTGCGTAGTGTCACTACAAATGTATTTAATCATTTTCAGTGTCGGTTTTTTTTATTTAGGTCAGCAATTCAGTAATGAATTTGACATCGAAACATATTTCATAAATAATCGGTATCTCACTCACTTAAACCGTCTTTTACCTTCCCTCTTTAAAACTTCTCTCTGTTAAATCTTAATCCCCACCTTCACTCATATGCCTTCCTGTTCTTCTTCGGTCTGTTACCCCTCTCTATAGCTTTCATTTACCTCTCACATTCGTCCCCCACTCTCATACATACACTCTCACTAAATTTAATTTTTTTTATTCCCGGAGTTATTTTTTCTGATTTCTTTTTGAATTTATAGGTCTGATGAATTGTATCGTAATTACGATCCCAATGTAATAATTTATAACCATGGAATATTAGTGTTTAAGCCTTTATTATATATATACATATATATATATATATATATATATATATATATATATATATATATATATATATATATATATATATATATATATATATATATGTGTACACACACACACACATATATATATATATATAAATATAATACGTAAAGTGTGTGTGTGTGTGTGTGGAGAGTGAGAGAAAAAGGTTGATATCAATGGTTAGTGCTGCTTACGTCTGCGTACTGTTGTTTATGAAACTACTTGCCAATCAAACGTCTTATATTTTTACCAAATCGGCCTCATGCATTTTGTTTCCGAAAGATAATCAATTTGTAAAATAACTGTTTTGTTATTCATTCTCATTTTGTTATTTTCTTTTCTTTGTAAAGAAGTCGTTTCGTTGTGGCTTTTATAAGTTGTTTATTTTCTCAAATAATCCCATTTTCTCCTCTGAAAGTTGTAACGACCTTTAGAAAATGGAGGACGAAATGTTGACGTCAAACATTTAAGTATACTTCATAAAAAAATAATAATCTAAATAACACGAATTATTTTGCCCAATCATTTACCTTTATTTATTAGCTTTAAGGAAAATGCAAAAAACAAAAAACATTTTAGAAAAATAAAAGAGACGCTTTTGGTAAATGACCAAATAAAGAACGGAGTAATGGAATATTTATTTCATATTCTAGTTTAGTCTCATTTTAGACTTTAATTAAATTAAAATTTTAAAATACATGAATAAAAAGCAGTGCATTTCCCGTAAACTAACTTGTTTGCTAAGCTATTTCGGTTTGCAACCGCTTGGTGGAGTTTTACAAAGTAGCATATATGTAAAAGGGCAGGACACTTGGAGGTAGTGTAATGGTTAGCAAACTTGTCTCGCTAGAACAATTACATCGTCATTAGTGAGTTCGATCCTCATTGCGTGCCCCGTATCCTCGGACCTGTGCCACATCTAAACTGTGCTTGGAAAATCTCTATAAAGAAAAGTGCACCTGCTATGCCTGTATCTCTCGCTTTCCCTTCTCCCTCTTTTAACGCACAGGATGCTGTAGGTGTAAAACGTGTCTCTTTACTTGGGGTTGGGGCTTCTCAGTCTCCAGCGAACCACTTATCACATACAGCATAGACCCGCCCAAAACTGATAAGAATACCATAATATAAAATTATTATTTTCCAGTGTAAATTATTCAATATACGCATTCTGAGCAAATCTCTATACAGAAACCTTAAATTTATCTCGTGTATGCTTCCAATTTACGACATTAAAATGTTGTTATATGCACAATATTTTTGTAATTTCATTCGTATATTTTGTGTGAGAAAACCTCACATGCATTCAAAATGCCATCAAAATCAACCATTCTTACATGAAATATATTTCTTCATCAAAATGATCATACCAGTTACAATACAATTTTCATTTAAATTTATACGTTCAATTTTCGTATTGCTTCTACCTAATTACATAGGGCTAATGTTTAGATTTATTTCGATAAATTTTATTTAATTCTACTTTGTAAATAAGCATATCTTTTTAATGTTAAAAATTCGTTTAATATACAAAATATCCTGAATTCAAAATACATTAAAATACAAAAAGTGAAATTCAAGGTGATATTTGCTTAAAGTCTGATGCAAATTAAGCGTTGATTTAACCGTCACATTGGAAAATCAGTTTTGATGAACCGGGCACAATAACAAAATACACTTTTGTATTATGCGCCCATCGTGAAACGAATTTCAACTTTAGCATTACTTCATATATAACAATTATATATTTACTTTTCTTAATGATGAAAAAGTTACAAAATAAATGAAGGTTGTCCCCAGAAGAAGCAAATCGCAGTATATGAAACGATTCATTTCTAAAATAAAAACAAATCTGTGCTAAAATGAAACTTAAGTTTTTATCTATGGATTTATTAATATACAGAGCAAAGATAAGATCAAAGGTGATTCCTAATAATATACATAAGAATAAGAGAATGTCCTGGAAACTCACAAGATATTCATATAAAGCATCATTTCATAAAACAATTCTCTTGGAGCATACATCATATCAAAATAAACATAACGCACAAATACAGGGGAAATAGGAAACATGTACAGTTTACAACAACAACTCTACACCAAGTAACACTTGCCTAAAAAAGAAACTAACCATTATAAAGCTTCTAAAAGAAAATAAATACCTAAAGTAAAGATCGGAAAACATTTACCAATGGTAGAAACAAATTACCTCTACTCTACCTATAACCACGTCATGACCAAACAGAATATGAGTCCCGTGACTTAAATCTATCATGTGGTATTCCTTTTACAGTTTTAGAACAGAAAAATACTGAAAAAAATGTATAATACAAAGAAATACACGGAATAGATAAATGAATGAAATAAATAATAAAGCAATATTTTTTTAAGCATTTCACCCCAAGCAATGCAGGAAGCCACTAGCACGCAAGGGGATTTGAAGCGAGAGCAGATAGAAATGATAGAGGAAAGGATGAGTTGAAGGTTAGTGGATAGATCAAGGCAACTGGAGATGTCGATTGACATTACATTACATTTGAATAGTTGGAGATTATAGCTATCAGGGAAACAGGAAAAGGGAAGAGAGTTCCACAGGCGAGAGGTACGAAGTCTGGAACCAACGAAAGCAGCTCATCGGAGCAGTTACCATGAAAGTATTTTAAAAAACGACAGAGAGAGGCGACGGCACGTCTGTGAGAGAGCGACTGCAGGCGAGATGACACATCAGAGCCAATTACATTGCATATCCGTCTCTGGAAATTATCAAGAACCCCGAGACAACCAGAAGGTGCTCCAGACCATATATGTTAGCAATACTCCATGTAAGGGCGAATGGTTGATTTGTAGATTTGAAGGATGGATTCCGAGGAGAATAATTTCCTGGTGCGGCACAGGAAGCCAACATTCCTTGCGGTGGACGAAGCAATTGACTCATATAGAAATAATAATGCAATATAGATTTTATAACGAGAAATTATTCACCTTAAACTAAGCAACTAGGAGGATGTGGTTTCATATCTCAAACACGTTCTTTTAATTCTCTAATAGCACCAATTTATATATACATATATATATATATATATATATATATATATATATATATATATATATATATATATATATTTAGTGCGGTATAATGTATAAAATTCGAATGAAATAAATAGTCTTCACGCACAGGTCTACAAATTAAGCAAATAATTATATTGAGTATAAAATATCTTTCTTACTAAATTTAAGTTGAATAAATAAGTTCAGTTGGTTCTTAGGATTGTGTTTAGGAAAATAAACACAACCAAGTTTCATTCGAAAATGTATTGTTTTTTAAAACACAAAATAAAAAATGTAATATGCAAGTATGGAGAGAAGCGTATATGTATGATTATTACGCGAAAAGCCAAGATTTGCGCTATGCTATATGTGCGTAGCGTAACCTGGAATAAAATATCACTCAAACAACTAAATATAAACGCAATTACGCCTAATGACAACTAAGCCCGCAATATGTTGTGGCTCTCCATAATCACCAGCATGGCAAACCTATAAGTGTAATAATTAAAGGAAATGGCATTAGAAATTACATCACTAAAGCCAATCCTATGGCTGAGATACGTAGATGACACCTTTGTACTCTGGCCACCCCCGGAAGAAGTCCAGCTACTATTAGATCATGTGAAAATAAGATCTCGATACAGTACACAATGGAGAGAGAAAACAAAAACAAACTCGCCTTCCTGGATGTACTAATATCTCAAACAGAGCATGGGTTCAAGACATCTGTATACCGCAAGCCAACATTCACTGGATAATACCTCAACATCAACTCCCACCACCCATACAGTGAAAAGAAATGGATAGTTCGCTGCTTACAACATCGAGCAAACGTCATAAGTGTTGACCCAGAGGCATATGAACATAAAATGGTCATTATAAGCAGTACACTACAACGTAACATTTACCCTGGGTACATGACAGCAGCGCTGACAAACTGGGATAGAAGGGTACCCACTTAAAACAAGACTGAAAGAACATCGTAAAGCGGTAACACGAGGGAAATAGGAAAATCGGGCGTAGCTGACCATATATAAAGGGAAAAGTGAGATAATCGCTACCTGTGGGATGAAGTTGAAATAATAGACAAAGAACACCACTGGGAAATACGAAAATTTAAGTAAACAGCACTTATACCTACTTTTCTGACGAAAACAATGCCATTCTGAACATTTTGGCCGCAACTGTATGTATATATATATATATATATATATATATATATATATATATATATATATATATATATATATGTACTCGTACGTAGAGGAGGGTATATATATATATATATATATATATATATATATATATATATATATGAAGAAATATAGTCTTAAAGTGTGCTATATTTATGGGATAAAGTGCTGAATATCAGGGATAGAGCGTGTGTAAATATAAAAGTGGACATGGAAGTCAGCCCTTAGAGGCGACAGTCTGTTTCATGCTAGTGCAATCGTCAGGCGACTAGAGCACTAGTCGCCTGTCGATTGCATTGGCATGAAACAGACTGTCGCCTCTAAGTGCTGACTTCCATGTCCACTTTTATATATATATATATATATATATATATATATATATATATATATATATATATATATATATATATATGTACTCGTACGTAGTGGAGGGTATATATATATATATATATACACACACACACACACACATATATATATATATATATATATATATATATACTCGTACGTAGCGGAGGGTATATAAATAGAAAACGCTGGTTATAATTTTGCGCCGATAAAAAAAGGCTGTAAATGAAAGTGTATATATGGAACATAATCAAGCATATTGTACTTTTTCGCCACCTTCTTCTGGTTTCATATCTACGAATTACAGAATGTCACTTTCACTCGCCCAAAGAAATGGCAGTCTGAAGAAGCTATGTCAGAGTGGGATGCAAATGTGAAAACTCCTGTAAGGAATTGGCTAAATCAGAAAGTAGCTAATTTAGGATACATGCCCTATATTCGGCGGTGGGACACTGCTATTTAATGAGGTGTTCGTTACGTTGAGAAAGAGGGATGTGAACCTGTGATGTATAGCAATATCATGATGTAGGTTATGGTTTATTGTGCCTCAAATATAGTAAAATAAATTGCATCACATTTGAGTCAACTTCGTGTTTATGTATGTAGTATGTATTCATGTATTAGGTACATGCATACTACATAACTATATTTTCTGTCAATGTCTATAGATGCGTTTCGCATACACTCTCGCCTATCTATAAATATATATGATTACATTAATATGTTTTGATCACGGTATATGAGTTCCAAAATCTCAGCAACCTAACAGATCCATTATCTTGAATAGAATAAAAACCAGATGCTCAGATTTTTCTTTTTCATATGAAAATATCTTATCTTCTATAAAATTTCCAATATTCTCAATGAAGGACGGAGAATCCAAAGATTGATAAAAAATTCATCTTAAATTTTGCATCTCACCATTAAACACACGGCTTCTGTTAATCAGACAATTATTTCGTCATTTTTAATCTGGTTTGGTGTTAAATCAGGAAGGGTCCCTTCCTTAATGATCGGGAAGACCTTGATGCTGAATATATAATGTCAAGTAAATTCACTTGTAATTTCTGAACGTCTCCTGACCGATATGAACTTTTCTTACGATTTCTATTTCGTCAAAACAATAAAGACTCCAGGGAGAAAAGACATCAACTTTTATTTATAAAATTCAGACGAAGTAATTAATTTCTTGTCCGTTTTGTTTGGATTTTTTTTATAATTGTTCTTTGGTGTCATTTAAAGACAAATTGAGATTCGATTATTTTGTTTGATTCTTTTATTCCAATATTTTTCATTTCTATTTCTGTCTAAAAACGGTGACAAAAAACTACAATTGTAAGAGGTATGTGCGTATTTCATGACAACAATTTAAGTTAAATCTTCAACATTATCTTCCTTGTCAATGCACTTAATTCAGTGTTGAATATTAATCACATCGACCGAGCACAATACCCTGAAAATTTAAAACCATGTTTCAGTTAATAATCAACTTACACGCTATATAATTGTTGAATTCTTTAATATACAATAAAAGAATTACAGCGACAAAAATATATATCTAAATAATAGAAAGAAAAGATGGAGTAAAATCCACAGTTCGAAGCAATTAATTTAAAAATTTGCTCAATACAAAGTAGAGCAAAATATTATTATAATATTTTATTGAAATAAATTACAATAAAAAAAAATATATTGCTACACAAAAACCTTCATGTTTCGTCACTAACATAGTACTTTTTCAGGCAATGGAGTATAATTAATGATAAAAATAATTTATTGGATTAATTTAAAAACAAATTTTTACATCTTTTTGCAGAATTTTTCTCAGTATCCTTGGAAACAATGAATTATGAATTTTTCTGTACCTTTAAAACTCAGTAAATTTAAAAAGTAAGTTACTCCAAAATTCGCTTGAGTATGAAATTTAACTAATATATTTAATTTAATTACAAAATTAAATTAAGTTTTTAGCTTCCCTTTTTGAAACATGGTTATTACTGTGTAGCGAAAAACATTTCAAAACAGTTAATTTATAATATATATATATATATATATGTATGTGTGTATATATATATATATATATATATATATATATATATATATATATATGTGTGTGTGTGTGTGTGCGTGTGTGTGTGTGTGTATGTTTGAAAAAGCTAAATAGTAATATATAGCTTACGTTGTTGGGAATGTGATTACAAAATTTTTAAGGGAGTGTTGGTTCTTTTGACGAATCAGGATACAAGTATATTTTGTCTGGAAATTAAACGCGGTATATACTCGAGTATTGTGTGAGGTTTTATGCTCATTTTATAGAAAAATATTGGAGGTCGCACTATACATGAGCAATTCTTTTGAAGAGGTTAAAAATCATGCATTTTCGTTGACCGGTTACACTATACACGGATAAGTTTTTCTGGAGGGATTACAATTTATGCAATGCACTTAAGCATTTCCATTACGCATAAAGTCGTCTTATAAACGTGTATATACATTATGCGAAATTTATGACATTTACAAAATCAGCTAAGTACAAGGTCTAGCCAGAAATAATAATAATCTTATATCAAAAGTAACAACCCAACGTAAAAGTTTCAAATTTACGCAAAATGTTCTGTGTCATTTCAGGATTTCGGTGATCATGGCTCTCCATAATTTCCTGTCCTTTGTAGCGTTTGTCATTTTGATATCACTTCCAAATCCCGGTCCACTACACATTCACTCACTCTCGCCAGGTAGGTTATTTGTCTCTCTAAACATCAATCTGTCCAGTGAGTATCGAATTTTCCAAGCCCACTTTCCTCAATATGTGCCCCAAAGATTTTTACTGTCTCTTCACGATGTTAAGTAGAAATGTACTTTTTGTTGCCATTGGCTCTAAAACTTAGTCGTTGCTCACATGTTCGGTCCATGGTATTCTCATCGTCCCTCGGTGGAACCAAATTTCTCTTGTTTCAAGTAGAGATTGAAGGAATTTTGCCCGTGATTTTACGTTTCAATGTGGAGAATACGTTGTTTTGTTTACATTATTTATATTTGAACTATTATCCTCATCATTGTTGTTGTTATTACAAGGTTTCGACAGTTGTTCCCTATGGCCTTCTACAGGGCTATATTTATCTGAGTAACCTACAGAGAATTCTGGACTGAACCCTTTATTTAATCTACGGGAATAGACTCTCTTCGTTCCACTGGTCTTGTCTAGAGACATCGTCTTTTTCGCATTTTCCGTACCGCTCACCCGTTTCCATTGAAACCAATTACACACCGCCCAACCCAGGGATTGAACTCACAATTATTATCATCAAATTCACGATCTAATCCTTTAGGCCTTTGTCTCTTATTTGCCTTGTATCTTTACATTAGCAGAAAAAGGAATATTAAATTCTAGGAATATATTAGAACGTCTATTCATCATGTAACTTAGTGATTCTCCATTTTAAAAATACTCAAAGAAATTTCTTCATGTTTTCAAATGAAAAAAAAAAGTGTATTTTAATTTTAGTAAAATAGTTGATTACAACGTTGCAGTAACCTAGCCAGTACGTGACATACGCAACCAAAAGGCAACATATCTGCTAGGTTCCAAAATGGCTAATATTACTGGAATGTCTAATCTGGAAATTAGTCGGAATCTATTCAGAAAACACCTGCTGGGTTGTTTTATCCCTGGCTTTTGTATTCCATAGGCGGAAATCAAACTGATAAAAATATGGTTTTCATACAGAGAGATGGAAAGCAGAATAGACAAGGCCAAACTGAGATTTCGATACTGGAATACGTGCTCCCCACCCATTAAGCTATAGACGACCCATCCCTCAGCGGTACGTGACGAAGTTGATAGTCCTGATTTTAAGTTGGAATTAAGAGTTAAATGAAATTTCCTCTCCGTTCAGGCAAATGATCTGAAAGACGTGACAGTCATCACGTATCTCCACTTAGAAATCAAAAGTAATAATGTTTTAAAACGACTTTTAAAGAAGACTTTAGGGGCCACGCCTCTCGTCTCTCCTAACATCCGTATGCATAACTTGGTTATGCGTCAAGATGCAGATTCTTTAACACCAATAAATAATATTTGTAAGCTGTCGAAGCTAAGCTGTGGCGTGATGTGATGGGATTCATCCAAAAATTCTCAAAGGCCCGGGAGTCACACAAGGTAGACGGTTACATAACAGTTTGTGTGGACATGTGAGAAGATAACGATTAATGCTAAACTTGATCAGGTTAATATTGTAGTGATCGGAAAAACACACTCTTGAGAGTCTGTTATATGGAACAGGGGTTTGCAACAAGGAGCGGCTCGAATGGAACTTACATCTCAAAAAAGGATTATGAAAGGTAATGAAGGTGGTTCGCTACAATGTATATGACATGGCGGTCTTCAGTATCTGTCTATATTTCTGAGATGAGGTATTATGTACAATATTTACATTATTTGGAATATTGTCTTTATCTTTGTTGCCATATTTATTACAGCGTTTCGGCCGTTGTACGCTCCGGCCTTCTTCAGGTCGTTGGAATGTCGAACTGAATCTTTTATTTCGCTCACTGGGGTAGACTCTTCTAGATCCACGTGCGATGTTTAATGGATGTCACTCATCAGTTATCTCCTGAAAGTTCTCATCTGCCTTAACCGGATATTGAACTCACACTCTTTGGGTCCTGTCACTGGATCAAACCAACGCCTTTATCCACTGTGCCATGTGTTCTTAGCCGTGAAGGTTAGAACTCGTGGAAGAAAAGGAATTTAGTTCCTCTGAACACTTTCCATGGACATCGCGTTAGAACAATTTGAGGCTTGAGACGTTTCGGCTGTAAGAAAGGGTTGGAACGTGGAATATGATTTGTTCCCCACAAGGACGCGGAGACGCTTTTGAACCCTTGTCGAGATTTGAAAGAGAAGACTTGGCAGTACTTTCCCATATATGGCAGCAGTACTCTATTTTAAACCTGATTTTTTAAAGGTAGAAAATAGCAGGAGGAGTCAAGTTCTTATTTGAGCGGTACAAAGAATCGATCATTTTTCCAGTCTCTTTACCGATGGATCGTATGTACGATCTCCACTTGATGTATGGGTTGAAGTTAAGGCGCAAAAGATGGGCAAGCTACTGGATCTTCCTGTGGGAACATTCGTTCATTTTGGTGATAGTTCAGAGTCCGATTCGCGACGATAGAATGCAACTAGTTTGGTTTTCGCCACAGTTTTCGTTACTGAGCTGTTAGAGCTAGTTCAGAGTAGAGATCAGTTGCTCGTATTCCCCGTCATTGTAAGTAAGACTTACAAGCAATTCATAAACCCACACAATGATGCCTACAATCTATTGGAATCCTCACAGGATATATTCTATTCCCGCTGGCGTAGATAGTTTTTTTTTATAGCTCATTTATCTCAAGGCCACACAACATATTCTAGAGTTCACTATTTACATTATTCGGAGTATCGTCCTCAACTTTGTTGCCATATTTATCACAACGTTTCGGCTGTTGTACGCTCCGGCCTTCGTCATCAAGGACACATGGCAGAGAGGATAAAGGCCTTAGTTAGATACAATGAGAGGACGCAAAGAGTGTGAGTTCAATACCTGGTTAAGGCAGTGGAGACCTTGGAGAGGGGAATTAACAAGAGATAACTGATAACTGAAATGCATTAGACATGGAACGTGGAACTAGAATAGTCTACCCCAGCGATGGAAATAAAGGGTTCCGTTCGACATTCCAACCACCTGAAGAAGGCCGGAGCGTACAACGGCCGAAACGCTGTAATAAATATAGCAACAAAGATGAGGACGATAGTCCAAATAATGTAAATAGTTTACATAATACCTCATTTCAGAAATATTGACAGGTGTTCTAGAGTTATTCAAAATAACTGGATATTTTTCCGGCAGGACTATTGTTTTAGTAATATATTATAGATTTCTATGTTTGAGCACTCTCAGGAGATCTTTTCGGATGTTAAGATTTACTGCTTGTAGTTCGAAGAAGAGACTTATTTAAGTACTAAATTAAATATAAAGAAAAATTTTAATTAATCAAATATGTGTGGAAGACCACAGAAGAAATGAAAAATGGTACTAGACAGAAATACGAAGCAAAACAATTCCTGATCTCTTGATCTTTATATCTTTTAACAGAAACGCTAGTCTTGAAAATAGTACGACAATTTCTGTCTTTTTAAATGCAACAGTGATATTGAATTCTTCTAAACAAATCAAGAGAAGTCTGCCAGCGAACTTTTCAATATACAAAAGGTTAACTCTTAACAGATAGAAAAATAATCCCTTGAATAAGCTTTTGAAATAGCGTGAAAATTTGGTAAAATTCATAGCAAAGTTGATAGAAGAATAGCGATACTTACAAATGACGTCGTTCAAACAATAAAGAATTTAGAAAGATAAGTAATAAACGCTAATATTTAGTTTAAAATATCGCTGAGTCTAAAAATACTGAATGTATTTGAGATTTTAAAAAAACTGCTATCATTTTATCCACAAATAGCATTAATAAAATCATGCAATATATTATTAATGAGAAACTTTTTAGGTAGAGGCAAAGAGAAAAATCTGTCTGTATTGTAATTGATGTAAGTTACTTCGGAACCAATTTAGAAGTAGACATGCTTGGATAGGAATGACGATACAATGAGAAGTATGCAAACGTGTTGTATTTGACATGTCTAGCAAAGGCATAAATACGAAAACATTAGAAATCGTATAGGATAAAAAAAGTAAAATTACTCTGAAAGAAGAGTTTTGACTGACTGTGTTTGCTTTTAGAGTAATTTTACCCTTATCGGTATGATACGTTTGAAAATAACTGTTGCTGTTTCAACATACCACAGGTTGAAAATTAACTCTGGAAAAATATATACAACAGGTTTTAAAACAGAATTCTTTATAGAAGTTCCGTTTATCTCTTTCAATCTGTTAATTATCTTTTTTGGAGTTCTTTTATTCAAAATTACGGGAACCATCTAACTATATTTTTTTAAATCAACAAAAAGATTTAGTATGTGGGATTATTCCATCTATATGCAAAGGTGTTTCGATTTAAGAACACAAATTAGTGTCGTGTTACGTAGAACAGGAGGCAGGGTTTCTCTCTTAATCCCTAGCGAAACATGTGTCGCAAACACTACAAAAACAAAACAAAAAAACAAAAACAGAAATGTTCTCATCTGACATCTCTGACAAAACAAGAAATATTCGCCTGTATATGTCTTCCAAATCTCTAAAAGGACATTAAAGACATACCCACCCCACATGACACGTACACAGGTAGACTCATTTATATTTTCTTTTGTATTCCATTGGAAGTTCTTCTCAGAGAGATTTTACCAAAGACCTGTTACCTTGCAGAAGAGGCTCCTGAAAGGACGCTTCCCCGATCACTGAGATTTTAACTCCTTCAAATCTAGTGCCACCTGCTATCTACTTTACATATTTCTTCCATTTGCAGTCAAACAAGAACAACAATCAACAAAAAAGATTTAGTATGTGGGATTATTCCAACTATATGCAAAGGTGTTTCAATTTAAGAACGCAATTGTCGTGTTACGTAGAACAGGAGGCAGGATTTCTCTCTTAATCCCCAGCGAACCATATATCGCAAACATCACAAAAACAAACAAACAAACAAAAATAAAAAAACAGAAATTTTCTTCTCTGACATCTCTACCAAAACAAGAAGTTTTCGCCTGTATATGTCTTCCAAATCTCTAAAAGGACGTTAACCACATACCCACCTGACACGTCCACAGGTAGACGCATTTATATTTCCTTTGTATTCTACTGGTTAAAAGGAAGGTCTGCTCAGTCAGTTTTTACCACAGAATGGTTATCTTGCAGAAGAGCCTCCCGAAAGCATGTTTCCCCGATCACTGAGATTTTGACCCCTTCAAATCTAGTGTCAACTGGTATCTAATTTACATATGTCTTCCATTTGCGCTCAAACAACAACAATTAGTAAAGTTCTACCTTGAGTGCCTCTTGGGCCATTAACTGGCTGAACATAATAACAAAAAACATCTATATAGATACACCATGTTTAATTTTTTAATAACCTTATTCAGTTGTTATGTGCAAAAAAAATGTTCATTTTCTTGTACAATATTTTTTGTAATTTTATTCCAATATGTTGTTTGTGACAAAATGAAACAATGCGTGAACAATACTATCATTAGCAAACATGTCTGTCTCTTTCCCACGAAATACATTTTTCTCCAGAAAGGTGTAAATGCCCTTTACAATTATATCCTGAACTATTTTTTTCATTTCAATTTATATTTTACGTTTTAAATTTCCTGTTTTACAAATCTTCAGAATATGGGTCAAGGTTAGTTTCAGCGTGAAAAGATTTCAGTATTTTGAAAGTGACATTTTTAATCATCATCCCTGGCACAGAGGTAACATTGCCAAAGATCTTAGAAAAGGTCGACAAGAAATTATAAAATGGAGAAGAGAAACCATTTTGATTTCCTATTCTTTAACTTATTCTTCTTTTGACGTATCCAATCAGGATCTGGGCGATCATGGCCCTCCAAAACTTCTTCTCTTTTGTAGCTATGCTTGTTCGCACTATCCCTGTTCTGCCATCAATTTACAGAAGCTCGTCAGTTTGCGTGCTGTTTCTTTCTTTCCATCCTGTATATGTCATGTGTGTGTTAAATTCTCCGAACCTTTTTCGTCATTTATTTAATGAATAAATAAATGTACTTTAAGTAAAAAAAATCTGTCGTATTAATAAAACAATGCAAATCCATATATATATATATATATATATATGATACATTTTTTATGTTTATACATTCTTTCTATAGATATATTAAGTAAATGCTCCCTTTATAATATCTATAAAAATATTGTAACTATAAAATGAACGTATAAACATAAAAAATGTCTCAAAATAATTGTCCAACTTTGTACATTTCATAATATATATATATATATATATATATATATATATATATATATATATATATATACATATACATATATATACATACATATATATATATATATATATATATATATATATATATATATATATATATATATATATATTCAGTAGCGAGCATAAAGATCAGAACGATGTTAAGAAAAAGTCAAAATACGAAATAATTTTTTATTTTAAAGCTGCAAAGAACATTTTATCAAGGAGATAAAGGTAAATTATATAATTACAAAATATAAAACTCAATAAACTTATTTTGATAAATTTATAAGAATAATTATATAACATTCGAAAAAAAAAGCTAATCAAAAACATCAGAACGATTAAATAAATCCATAAAATTTAATAATTATTTTTAAATTATATATATATATATATTATTAAATAACACTTACCGACCTGAATGACCAAGAAATTTTCTATGAAAATTTCTCGGACATTGAGGCCGGTAAATGTTATTTAATACTGTTTATTATAAAACAGAGCATTTACTTAAATACTTGTATCTATAAAAAGAATTTTAAACATAAAAATGTCTTTATATATATATATATATATATGACAAAAATATAGTTTTACGTTATGCTATATTTATGGGTTAAAGCGTTCAATAGGGATTGACGATTGCATTTAAGCATGAAATACCCTACAGACGCTGGGTGGAGGTGACCTCAATGTGCAGTATATATATATATATATATATATATATATATATATATATATATATGATGGACTTTCCTAACGTGAGCGATAAATGAGAGTCAACATGGAATGGCGCATTTCGTTTTACAATTATGCATGCTAGCAGGGGCTATTGTGGAGAAAATCAGCTAAGGGAAAGGCATATTTCATTTGCATTTTCTTAAGCGTGATACTAGCCCAGCCTTGCTGCGGGCGAGAAAGGCGCACTGACAGATGAAATTTGTTAAAGCAGGATTTTGATGGTGTATCTGGAGGCACAGTAGAGTAATGGATGCTCGGACTGAGGAATCGGAGAGCATAGTTCGGATTCCTGTCGAATCCATTACATTCATTGACGTGCTAATACCCTTGGGAAAGGTATGAATCCTCTTCTGCCTCTTACAACAGCCAGGACAGACTGGATTCTATAGCTGGTCTAGAAAAAGGACAACTCTGATTTCGAAAACCGCGTTTGGAGGCCTTAACATATTATGCACCAGTTCTCGGTATGAGACTGGCTCTGCACAATCCTTCACCACTATAATCCAATGTTTATAGTTGATTGTCGGTTTTTCGGGACTGAGCTCCTTGACAGTCATACGTCGAAAACGACAGTACTATATATAATGGACACTCACCGTCGGCTTCGACGTATGAGGTCTGACAGCTTAATTGATTCAGTTATGAAATTTTGTGCGATAATCTTATGTGGCACTTAAGACCCGCTAGTGATTTACAAAAGAAGTACCATATGGAGAAAGGGTGAGTATAGTGAGATGAGATCACTGTTAGATTGGCTGACATTTTAGATCTTGCTCTCGCTTCCTGAAGATGATTCAGACAAGCAGATTGAAAACTGCTGAGTCCACTAAAACACGTTGATCTCCATTCTACCCACTCCAAGGCTAAGCGCTGAAGGGAGTTATGTGGTATATTGACAGCTGACAAATATATATATATATATATATATATATATATATATATATATATATGTGTGTGTGTGTGTGTGTGTGTGTGTGTGTGTGTGTGTGTGTGTATATTATATAATACATATATATAATATATATATTATAAATAAATATATTTATATGCTTGTGTGTGTGTGTGTGTGTGTGTGTGTGTGTGTGTGTTGCTTTTAAGATTTTCCGGTCATGCCTTCAAAAGTTTTTTAATCTAATTTTGTTTGGCGATATTTGGCAAGTTTTTCGGGTCTAGGAATTTTTAGCAGACCCTCGTATGTATTCAGTTAAGCGCTGTAATAGCAATAACTCTGTCTCCAACAAAGCCATCCTAACGTGGTGCTGCTGGTTTCGGGCACGGTTTTGCGGACAGTTCGCAAGACACCGCAGCATTACCTCGAGATACTGTCAAGTGCAAACAAATACAGCGCCTGCTGCAAGCTTGATTCCATTCTCCGTTGGTTTTAATCGACTATTAGTTAAGACATTTCAAGGCTGAACGTGGAATGAGTTTCCAGTATCTGACGACAACAGTATAAGCTTCAGGCGTGAAGAGAATATTTCTATCCGAATACCCAGAGAGCCGAATGAAAAGACTATTTACTATTAAATATGCATCTAAGATAAAGACACAACAGGTAAACAGAAACGAATGAAATGTTCGTATAGATATACATAGGAATAAATTCAAAAGGGAAACATTTCTTTACGAACACCCTTCGTCCTCCGATGGATATTCACATTGATAAAAGCCGTCAGAGGATAAAACATGTTGGTCACGAAAAGTAATGGTTTTGCCGTAGTCCATATCGCCTTTAAACAGATACATTTTACTTATATAGTTTTTGCTCATAGAAAACACGAATACACACACATACACATACACGCACGCACAAAACACACACACACACACTTAACATATACACATACACATCGATATATTAAATGCAATTATTAGTGTTTTAGTGAGTTACACCTTTTCAAATTTACTCCGAGAGGTCGGCGTCCAACATATTATAACATTTTGGAGTCATGTCGACTCTGTATGCAAATTAGAAACATTCCGGGTCGAATCCGGACCCGCCATCTTGAAATGTTGGATTCGCAAGTTTTCATTACTACGATATTTTCCGCCTCTTTTTTTACGTGATTTTTTGCGACGAAATTTTTTAAAAATAAATTTTGGAATAATCGAAATTAATTGCAAAATCCAGCAAAAGTCATAAAATAAAAATAATTGTTTGTACAGAAAGTAAAGACATACATACCTCAAATTGTTTTTTAATTATGTGACAGCAGAAGAATCATCGTTGAACTTTTAAAAAATAAGCTTAAATAATTATTCAATACTTAAATGCAGCGATCAGTTTTGAGTTTTTTGTATTTTATTGTAGCCTGTCGCAACTACTACTCCCTATCTATTGTGATGAAGGCCCAGGGGCTAGTTTAAATGCGGTGGCTTTTAAGCTAGTATATATATATATATATATATATATATATATATATATATATATATATATATATATATATATATATATATATATTATGTAATGGACAAAGATCGACAGTTATTTAAATACATTTTTATGTTTAAAATTCTTTTTATAGATACAAATATTTAAGTAAATGCTCTGTCTATAATAAACAGTATTAAATAACAGTTACCGGCCTGAATGTCCGAGAAATTTTCATAGGTTTGAATCCTGTAGGAGGACGAATATTTTCTATGAAAATTTCTCGGACATTGAGGCCGGTAAATGTTATTTAATACTGTTGATTATAGACATACCATTTACTTAAATACTTGCATCTATAAAAAGAATGTATAAACATAAAAATGTCTTTAAATATATATATATATATATATATATATATATATATATATATATATATATATATATATATATATATATATATATATATATGTGTGTGTGTGTGTGTGTGTGTGTGTAGTGTCCTATTAGGGGGAACATTGAGGACATTGTTGGGTACTATTTTGCTTTTAGCACGATGCTCTTTTACTGGGGTCCTCCTGTTTTTCATGCCATCAATCAATCTTTCGATACAGCTGTAAACTTTTTTTTCTTTTTTGTTAATTTATGGCATCTCCATCTTGGCCGGATGCCCTCACATACACACACACACATTGATTTTACTTGGCGTCTTCTTGATATGAACGCGCATCAAGCACGCGTTTAACATCTTGGACTGTCTTGGGTGGCTATAAAGAACCCATCCATTTTTGGGAGAAGTGTGGCAGTACGGAGAGGGTTCGGTATTTGCAACTATAACTGTACTGTTCATTGCTACTGAAAATATTACAAACATTTAACGTGTTTTTTAAGGGTAGCAGAACTTCTGACAAAAGGTGCTTAATTGGTAACTGGTGCTGTAATATTCCATTAATCAAAAATGTTAATATGATTTATTTGCTTTGCCAATTCATAAGTTCAATAGTTCGATCAAAGCATCTCAGTCACTGCTCTGAAATTATAGCTTAAAAGCAGTAATTCGTGTTTTGCTAAGCATGAAGTCCCTTCTTGCTGAGCAGTAATAGCACGTCTAGCTAAACGACGTTTCTGTCCAGAATACAGTTTCGATTGCTGTCGGAGGACGCATATTTTCTACGAATTTTCTCGAACATTCAGGCCTTTTTATTTTGTTTTGCTTTACGGCATATCAACCGCAATGGGCTATTTAATGCCGACAAGATTTTTTATTGCTGGTACTACATTTTCCAAAAATGTATTGCTGGTAATAATTTTCTTTCTTCAGAAATGTATTGCTGGCAATAATATTTCCTCAAAAAGTTATTCAAATCTATTTTTACACGTTCATAGCGTTTTGACCACGATTTGGGAGTTAACTATTTGCCTATAGTAGACCTGGGAGCACCAGTAATTAAGAGATTGTTCTACGCTCCCCAAAACTTCCAGATCAGAAGCATTGTTGCTGGGCGTAGTTTATCATCTTACTCAGGACAGCACTCAGCTCGGAAAATGTAATTAATACAGTTTAATTAAAAAAAGAAACACTAAAAACAGAGCATTCATTCAAATAACTGTATCCATAAAGAAGTATGAACAGAATATATATATATATATATATATATATATATATATATATATATATATATATATATATATATATATATATATATATATATATATATATTAGGAAAATAAATGTCAACGCGTTAAACATTTTTCGAGTCACACGTTTCGAACTTTAGGATTTCAGCGGACTAAAGTGACATTTATGTTGATATTACTTTACATGCGCAGTCAGGGGAGGGCAAGTTCAAATTTGAAACTTTTTCTGACACCAAAATTCTTTCTCCACTTTGTCATTGCTTTTCCTAACTTCTCTCTGGTATATAAATATTTATATATTTTTCCCTATATATATATATATATATATATATATATATATATATATATATATATATATATATATATATATATATATATATATATATATATATATATACTAATTTCAGGGTATACTTTGGGACGACGTTATTTAACTTGACTGAACGCACACGTAAACACAAAAGATATTCAGCTCTTCTGGAGGATTTGCCAGAAGACCTTTAAAAATCACATCAATTGCCCGAGGCAGATTTTTCCCGAAAAAACTATTAGGTTTCAGCATCTAGAATATTTCTTTATTTAAAGGAGGAATTCGATATTTATTAAACTGTTCTTACAGAAGCATAAAAAAATGTAGAAATAATTTTATGTTAGAACTAAGACAATATAAAACTTTAATTTATTTTTAATTTTATCTTTCATCGCAGAAAAGATAGAATTACTACCCTACCTTTGAAGTATCATACGATTTTCCAATATATCATCATTTCTGCTAAGTTGCAATCATTTAAATAGAGAAAACACTGAAACTTTTAATATAGAATATTTCCCCTTGACATTGCTATATATGATTTCATTTTTCATTCTGCTGTAAAACAGTTTATCTTTAGAATATTGCATGTATTGATAAATAAAAATGATAATATTTTAATTTAACGGTAAGTAAAAAAGACACACGCTCTATCTCTGATATTGAGCACTTTATCCCATAAATATAGCAAACTTTAAGACTATATTTTTTCATATATATATATATATATATATATTTATGTGTGTATGTGTATACCAGCGTCACATGTTATGTCCCACTTTATATATATATATATATATATATATATATATATATATATATATATATATATATATATATATATATATATATGTATGTATTGTTAACAGTTAATATTTTTCAACCTTGAAAATGGCTAAATGTATAGACAAAATCGCTCGGAAAAAACGACTGTTGGACATTTTTTATATAATTTATCTATCGAATAGAATAAAATATATCACATAAAATATTCAGTGATGCGTTTGTTTATCAGTTTTTTTTAAAATATTCTGTTCTTTCTTCGTTACATCCGCGTATTTAGGTGTTTTTTTTTACATTTATTTTTCTCTTCCTTTGTCTCTATTCTAGTTAACTTTATTTCTCTTCTTTATTTCTTTTAAATTTTCAAATTTTCTTTTCCTTTCTTTCTTTCTTCCTTTCTTTCTTTCTTCCTTTCTTTCTTCCTTTCTTTCTTTCTTCCTTTCTTTCTTCCTTTCTTTCGCTCTAATCATATTACCATTTTTATTTTATTTTTTAATTTTTTTCTAATTTCTTTCGCCGCCAGCATCGACAGCATGATCAGCAGCAGGAGGGGCAGCAGCAGCCCCTCGACTGTTTCAATCGGCTGGGGTCATGAGGCCAGAACAAACAGACATTGGTTTTTCTTCCTGATGATCCTTTCAGTGGATTTTCAAATAGATTGTTTGCACCCTTCTCCTCGATAGTCGAACTCTACGGAATATCGTCCCGGTAGCATTATAGGCAATACGATAATGCTTCAGTTTTTGAATTCAGAGGATTTCTTCTCCACCAAAGACCATTGGACTCAGTATGTCCTGTGGTAGGGGAGAGATTTGGATTCGTATCTTCCTAATGAAGTCGACTGGAATTCGAACTCATCTCTCCGATTCCTCATCTGAGCCGCTATCCATTATCATAGCGCTTCTTTCTTTCTTTCTTTCTTTCTTTCTTTCTTTCTTTCTTTCTTATTTATGTATATTTCATATTTTCTCCTATTCTGATCTATTTGTCCATCATTTCTTTAATTTAATTTTTTATTTTCTTTCTTTCTTTTTTTCTTTTTTGTTTTTTTTTCTATCTATATTTCTTTCTTTCTTTCTTTCTTTGGTTCTTTTTCTATCTATCTTTCTTTCTTTCTTTCATTCTTTCTTTCTTTGGCTCTTTTTTCTATCTTTCTTTCTTTCTTTCTTTCTTTCTTATTCATGTATATTTCATATTTTCTATTTTGATCTATCTGTCATTTCTTTAATTTAATTCTTTTGTTCTTTCTTTCTTTGGTTCTTTTTTCTATCTACATTTCTTTCTTTCTTTCTTTCTTTCTTTCTTTCTTTGGTTCTTTTTTCTATCTATATTTCTTTCTTTATATCTTTCTTTTTTTCTTTCTTTTTTCTTTCTTTCTTTCTTTTTTTCTTTCTTTACACAAGATTTTTATAAATGCTTTTCCTTGTTTTTCATCAAATATTTTCCCGCCTTTCCGACATTTTCATTATTATTTTATGCCGAATCTTATTTACTAAACTTAGCGTAGCTTGCAGCAAAGTCAGAGTTGTGTGTCATTCAGTAAAACTCGAATAAATTGCAAAAGAAAATATCTCCATGAAATGCAACTTTTAAACATTACACTACAGCAAATGTCTTTTCTATAAACGGCTCGCTTTTAATTCAACGATTTGAGTTTTTCTTAAATTTTACTTTCGTTTTACATATTTTATTAGTTTAAGTGCATTTGTCCAATGTTTTATGTTTATTAATTGTCGTATCTCCTTCATTTTTGAAATGTTACCTTCCTTCCTTTATTCTCTCTAAGCTGTTTACGTGTCTTTTTTTAAATGTTACCTTCCTTCCTTTATTCTCTCTAAGCTGTTTACGTGTCTTTTTTGAAATGTTACCTTCCTTCCTTTATTCTCTCTAAGCTGTTTACATGTCTTTTTGGCGACTTGGTTCCTTTTCATCCAAATCATTTACTTTCATTTCTCTTTTTTGGGAGCACTGTCTACTTTTCACCCTGTTTTCTTTCTCTATCTTTAATCCTTTCCTAACTGTCTCTCTTCCACGATCCATGCCTCTTTCTTTGCCTTCTTTATATCAGAGAATGAATTAATTTTTCATTTCTTCGTTTCTGCTAGACTTCATTTTGATGTTCTGTCTCTCTTCCTTATTTTCTATTTCCGTCATTCGTTCCTGGTTACTGTTTAGATGGGGTGAAGTCGCTTGGAAACACCACGTATTGTAAGCGAGTCCCTACAATACGAAATATATTTCAGCTTTAAATAAACCACAAAGAGTTGATAAGCCATAAAAACTTATCAAACAATCAAAACTTCGTTTCTACCTGTTTTCCTTTTCTTCCACATCACCTCGCCTTTTTCTTTCTTGATGTAATTAATTCTTTACTTCTTTACATATTTTCTTACTTCTTTCTTTCTTCTTTGTTTCTTTCTTAATAAACTTACCACCAACCATTTTGCTTCCTTTACCTGCTTTTATTTTTAGGCTTGAATATCCTGTTTAAACTCTTTCTTGGCGCGTTAATCTAGTCTTTCATTGGGGTTTCTTTTATCCCTTTCTTCTCAGACAATCAAATCTTCGTTTCTACCTGGCGTCCTTTTCTTCCACATTACCTTGCTTTTTCTTTCCTGATGTAATTAATTCTTTAACTCTTTACATATTTTCTTTCATTCTTTCTTTTTTCTATCTATATTTCTTTATTTCCTTCTTTCCTTCTTTCTTTCTTTCTTTCTTTCTTTCTTTCTTTCTTTGGTTCTTTTTTCTATCTATATTTCTTTCTTTCTTTTTTTCTATCTATATTTCTTTCTTTCTTTCTATCGTTTTTCTTTCTTTCTTTCTATCGTTTTTCTTTCTTTCTTTCTTTCTTCTTCGCTGTTTTATTTTCAATTTGGTATCTCTTATATATCTCTCATGTTATTCTCATTGCTTTATATTCAGGTACGTTCTTGCTTCATTTATCTTACTCGTCATTGAGTTTAACAATTTGTTGATTAAATCTAATTTTGCATTATTCTAACGAAAATATTCCCAAAGCAAAGCTCACGTAACAAAATTACACATACACACACACACACACACACACACACACACACACACACACACACACACACACACATATATATATATATATATATATATATATATATGAACGAGTATTGATGATAAGCTTACGAAATAATTTTAGAAAATCAATGCCGATGGCTAAATCTAAGAATAATAGATGGATAAATAAAGCAAATGTCATTTCAAACGAAATATCTTCGACGTATTTAGCTAAAGTGTCCGTATATTTTTTCAATAGAAATCCAAATCCTTTATTTGAGTCTCCGTTTATTTGCTAATAGAAAACACATAATTTGAAACATTTGTCAAAACATTATGAAGTAAAAACAGGATAATTGACATCGTTAAAAAAATCAATTAAGTAACTGTCTGTGTTAGTTTAGGCAGCTGTCAATAATCATAAAGGAAAAATGGCTTTGTATATTCTACTTGATTGTACCGTGCATCATTATTAATAAGTCTGTTATCTCCGGATGACAGAGCATTTATTTTATACATATGACCTGATAATTGCGTCCAGCATGAAACAGCCAGTCGCCTCTGAGTGTTGACTTCAATGTTCACTTTTATATTTATATTTACATACGCTCTATCTCTGATATTGAACACTTTATTCCATAAATATATATATATATATATATATATATATATATATATATATATATATATATATATATATATATATGAAGAAATATAGTTTTAAGGCGTGCTATATTTATGGGATAAAGTGCTCAATATCAGATATACATATATATATATATATATATATATATATATATATATATATATATATATATATATATATATAGATAGATAGATATAGATATATATATATATATATAAAATATATATATGCATGTATATATATATTTATATTATATATATATATATTTATATATATGTTTTCATATATATTTATATATACATTATATATCTTCATTTTTCAACATCATCTCATTTAACACTTTTAATTACATAGAATTTTCAAAAAATGTAAATATCAGATTAAAAGATCACTAATAACTACGCATTTGTTTGCGGACCTATTGACATTATATTTAGGAATACATATACATATATGCATACATGAATAGAAATTAAAACATCTGAAAAAGTTCAAAATGGCTAAAGAAGTGGCCAGAAGCGTTTAGAACAATGGGCAATATGGGCAATTTTTGTACTATATTACCAAAACTAACTAAACTAAATAAAAAGTTAATAAAATCTTCCTTGTCTGTCACAGCGAAAGATATGAAAAAGAGCGTGCATGGTTCTTCACAAGCCGTCACTACTTTAATCACATCCCTTGAGTGTGGTTTCTAGGTGTTTACCCTGATTCCACACAGTTCACGTGCAAGGCCCACTGGCAGGAGAGTGAACGCGACGGGTCAGATAAAGAGTATTACTGTAAAGCTCTAGCGGGAGCTCTACACAGTGGCAGGCCGATGGCTGATGGCCGTTCATTCACAAACCCATGAGCAATTGTGATGCCGTGTTCTCCATCGCTGAGAGACCAGCCCTAATTCGGATCTACACTGCATTCACTATTATGGGGACGGGGCGATGAAAGGAGCCCTAAACATCGCTTGCTAACGCAGACATGGCAGCCCGCTGCATCTCCCTGGTTATCCAATAACGCAGTCGAAATAGCCAGAAAGATCAAAAGGAATATGAGAAGAATTTTCATTTTGAATCCTGGAAAGCTCGCACTGTCCAGCGCAAGTTCTCGTGTCATTCGAGTTGAACAAGTATAACATCGACATAGCGGCGATTAGTGAAACACATCTGGCTGGCAATTCTCAGCTTAGGGAAGAAAAAGCTGGATACGTGTTTTTATGGGCTGGCAAGACTGAGAAAGAGCCACGCCAATTTGTTGTTGGCTTCGCCATCAAGTCAGCCCTTGCTAGCTCATTGCCTTTCTTACCTAAAGGTGTATCATAACGGTATAATGATATTAGCCCTTAATTTGGAATGTAACACCGGTGTGACGACGTTTCACTGCTACTCTTCCACCTTAGGTAGTTCAGAGCAAAAATACGATGATTTTTACGATCTCCGAAGTTCAGCATAAGGATAAATTAATCCCTACAGGTGACTTCAATGCTCGTGTTGACAATGATTATCATTCTTAGAAGGCCGTTTTAGGTCGCCATGGTATTGGCCGACTGAATTCGAATGGATTACGCCTTCTCACTATCTGCAAGGAATTTGACCTTACTTATACCTTCTATTTCATTATAAAACAGATAACCTGAAGGGACCATTGATTATATTTTATTTACCCAGGAAAGTGTTTTTCTGGTTCCTCCGATCACATTTCCAGTGGTAAATAATGGTTCTAAATTTACTTATTTGATATAAATAAATAAATTAATATATATATATATATATATATATGAAGAAATATAGTCTTAAAGTGTGCTATATTTATGGGATAAAGTGCTCAATATCAGAGATAGAGCGTGTGTAAATATAAAAGTGAACATAGAAGTCAACACTTAGAGGCGGCAGTCTGTTTCATGCTAGTGCAATCGTCAGGCAACTCCTGAAAAATTTCCCATGTCGAAGAACACATATTTTCCATGAGTTTACTCAGACATTCAGGCCGGTAAATGTTGTTAATGCTGTTTATTATAAACATAATCTTTACTTAAATATTTGTATTTAGGATTGTTGTCTGACGATTGCACTAGCATGAAACAGACTGTCGCCTCAAAGTGTTGACTTCTATGTTCACTTTTATATATATTTATATATATATATATATATATATATATATATATATATTCATTCTTCTTATACGTTACTTTTATAGATACAAATATTTAAGTAAATGCTCTGTTTATAATAAACAGTAATAACAACATTTACTGGCCTGAATGTCAGAGAAATCTCAAAGAAAATATGTGTTTTCCGACAGGAATCGAAACTGTATACTACACAAAACCGTCATATAGCCTGACGTGCTATACCATTTAGCTACAGAGGAGGCGTCTGGTTATCAAATTTAAATTACTATTTTTAAACTAAAGATTTCCCATGTCGATGAACACATATTTTCCATGAGTTTACTCAGACATTCAGGCCGGTTAATGTTGTTAATGCTGTTTATTATAAACAAAATCTTTACTTAAATATTTGTTTTTAGGATTGTTTTTGTGAAATAAATGTTCGTCAATTCTAGCATGAATTTGCATTCCTTAATGATGCTTACAACGAAAAGAAAAACGAATATAATAACCTCCAGTATATTTCAACTATTGATTATTCATTGAGAAGAAAGTTATACAGTATCTACAAGGGCAACAGAAATTCATTCTATGTCCCGAAATATATCTTCGTAAAATAAATATAAAGTACACATTACTGACAACTCACTCACTGTGCTCGATTTAAAAAAAATATCACTTGAAACACTGAAGAAAAAAAAATTATTTTGAAACTGAGAACTTTCCCTTTTTACATTTTTCTCTTTCTTCTTGTGTAATTTGAGTGAACAATAAGTAATTTGTTCTAATTCATACATTCAACACATGGTCTTAATTTTGCTATTTCTTTACGTTTTCGATATTATTATTATATTTTGTAATGATCTCTACATTTTTTATATATTTTTCACATTTTCTACAAATCCGTGACATTTGCTAAATTCATTTTTATATTTAGTTATCTTTTGCAGATTTTCAGCAGGCGGGGATGTTGTAATTCAGAGAATTAAAAAGCAAACACAGAAAGGGTAAAATGAATGCTGAATACAGAAGAATGAAATCTTCCCAGCCAAGCTCTGACGGTTTTTGGCTGATCAACAAAAACAATTGGATTAGTGCTAATTTTAGCACTTTGGGTAGAATACATATTTTCGATACACGCTGTAAATTTTCAGATCGTGTGAGATTTTGACAGGTGTAAAACGATCCGCTCTGACGTTATTCGAAAGAGATTAAAAGTGTGATTAAGAAAAATATTATGCGGAAAAGCCGGTGAGCGTAATAGTCGAGAAGTCGCTTTCATTATTATCTTTTGCTTGCTTGCGCTTAACCAAATCCCAAGCTAATGGCAGCTGAAAAATTGGCAAAAATTTCACGACACAACGCCATTTTATTATCATAATTTCGTATAAGTCTTTATCACACGTAATTGTAATTGGTGTGAGTTGCGTGCAGAACAGATTAGGTGTTTACGTTATTTTGTCTCTTTCTTATACATGCGAAGTTATTCTTAAGAGCTTCGATGTGCGTTCGACTCACAGCGGTTATCTCAAACTTGTAGTGTAAAAAAATGTTACTAATGTAGGCCCAAACTTCTGTTTTCTAAATCAGTTTCTGCACATAAAAAAGTGGAACATTCCTAATTCCTAATTGCGCTTGTAGGTTTTCGCAACAAGTTTCCACATGTCCTCCATCATTAGCAATACAAAGGGTAATACGATTTTGCAGTTCACGGAAAACATTTGCCAACTGATTTACAGTAATGCCTGAAAACACATTAGTTATTTTAGCTATACTTAAAACTAGGTACATTAAACTTTATAACATTTTTACAGATTATTTCTATCGCAAATACAAATAAAGTTATACTTTTTTAAAGTGCACACGATCTTGGACACCCTGTATATCTTTCTCCCGGGTCCCTTGGTGTGGTGTATTGGTTAGGAAGCTTGTACTTTCGGCCTTGTGCCACATCTAAGTTACGCTTAGAAAATAAGTATATCTTTCTCCCTTCATTATTGTTGGAGTGAATGAACTAATAACTCTCAGTATACAAAGAAATGATATACACCTCTACTAATTGGACTGTTCCATTTGTAATATAAGCATCTATTGTTTTGGTCTCAGGAGCCTTGCTTTCCCGCTTCAGAATAATGCCTGAAATCACATTAGTTATTTTAGATATACATAATTCTAGGTACATTAAACTTTATAACATTTTTTACAGATTATTTCTATCGCAAATACAAATAAAGTTATAATATTTTTAAAGTGCACACGAACTTTATGGACACTCTATATAGACCCAAACTTTTATTTTCTCAATTAGTTTCTGTACGTGAAAACGTGGAACATTCCTAATTGTGTCTTGTAGGTTTTTACAACAAGTCAGGGAAGAACGAAAAAATATATTTAAAAAATTAACGGAAATATAATTAAAGGCGAGAATCTCGTGGATAACACAATAATTAACAGTAACCTATATCCCGACTATGATGGAAGCTATTGTACAAAGTGTCTCCATTTTTATTTACCGTGATTTCCAAGAATTAGAACTTCAGACAATTTGTTTAAGCAGAATCTACAAAATGGAATTTCTAAAACAACCTACAACAAACTGGAATTGGGTTGAAATCAGCATATCAATTCCGCTTATGGAATTAATTCTAAACATTTCAAATAGATCTCAAACTTGTAGCGTAAAAAATATTAATATAGACCCAAACTTCTGTTTTCTCAATTAGTTTCTGTACGTGAAAACGTGGAACATTCCTAATTGTGTCTTATATGTTTTTGCAACAAGTCAGGGAAGAACGAGAAGATGAATTTAGAAACTTAACAGGTATATAATTAAAAGCGAGAATCTTGTGGATAACACAATAAATAACAGAAACCTATATCCCGATTGACTATTTATGTAGAATGACATTGTACAATTGTCTCCATTCTTTACCGAGATTCCTAAAAAGTAGCATTTCTGACAGACATTTCGAAAGTAGAATCTACAATCTGGAATAGCTAAAACAGAATCTACAATCTGGAATAGTTAAAACAGAATCTACAATCTGGAATAGCTAAAACAGAATCTACAATCTGGAATAGCTAAAACAGAATCTACAATCTGGAATAGTTAAAACAGAATCTACAATCTGGAATAGCTAAAGCAGAATCTACAATCTGGAATAGCTAAAACAGAATCTACAATCTGGAATAGCTAAAACAGAATCTACAATCTGGAATAGTTAAAACAGAATCTACAATCTGGAATAGCTAAAACAGAATCTACAATCTGGAATAGCTAAAACAGAATCTACAATCTGGAATAGTTAAAACAGAATCTACAATCTGGAATAGCTAAAACAGAATCTACAATCTGGAATAGCTAAAGCAGAATCTACAATCTGGAATAGCTAAAACAGAATCTACAATCTGGAATAGCTAAAAGAGAATCTACAATCTGGAATAGCTAAAACAGAATCTACAATCTGGAATAGCTAAAACAGTATCTACAATCTGGAATTTCTAAAACAGAATCTACCGAGTTCACGGAACATGAAAGAAAAAGAGAGAGAAAGGGCTTTCTCAAGTATATATAGTTTAGGATAGCTCCCCCAAGTGGTGATGTCAGTATTTAGGAGGAGATAACTTCGACACACATGATATCATAAACTAAATTCCGATTATGGAATTAATTAATTCTAAACATTTCAAATAAATTGGTGTATGGATCAGTAATAACAGAATTGTTATAGAAGAAAATAAATTAAACACAGAATACGCAGTTCTAGCGCAAGTTTTGTCAAAATGAAAGCAGTAACTTGGAAACGCGACTTCTCTATTTGAACAACCCCGACCTATCTCCACTCACATATGGATGACATGCATCGCGTCCAACTCGTTACGAAATGTCTAAGCTATCAGTTATATATATAAAAACATTCAACAAGTTAGTGATTAACAATGGATTCAGGTTATTGATAACTGGGGGTCTTGTAGAGGACGGTTCTTCGTTGGTTCTCGTAGGGTGGCCCTACAACAAATAAATCAACCTACTAACAGAAACCAAATCAGTTTTTGATTTTTCCAACAGGAACAACTACAATAAATAGCACATGTAACTCGGAAGGAAAATAATGACATTCGAGTTAAGGTAGGAGTTAATAATACCTTCAAAACAAAATAAAAATACATCAATGCTATAAAGAGCGATAACTTAGTGAACTTGAGAAAGCCATTTTCCTGAAAACTTGTTTGAAGAGAGAGATTTTATAAATCCCGTCCTACAGTAATGCTAAAAAATGATTCCCCTATCTTTTGTGCCAATATCTTACAATAAGTTTAATTCACATAATAAATTCACCAAACAAAATCAACGAGGTAGAAAACACCCATACGTTGAATTAATTATGGGAGGGAAAAATACGTTTACAATATATTGAGAAAACATGATTTGCAAAATAAAATTTCACACTAACAAATATTTTATTGTAAAAATTTCTAATATATTTAAGTTTAGTTTAAAATGTCATATAAACTGAAATTTCCTGTATTACTTTATCAAATAAATACTTCTGAAATTATTTTACATCATCGATTTCCTAATACAAATTGTATGTGGAAATATTATTGTGTTTATTACTGTCGGTAAATAAATCGTTTTTATTTGAAGAACATAGCTCTTTGATTATAAAAGCGATCATCAAAATAAAATGATTTTGATAATGACCACCCTAAACAAGTTTGAAAATGAAAATGAATTAAAAAGTAGAGATACCTAATATCTTAAGACTGGGTCGCTAATTAGGCTTAAATTATTAAACTTAATTTACTTCTAATCATACGGGCAACGGACTTTATGATATAAATAAATTTTAAGTTTATTTTCACACGCACACACACGTGCGCACAAAGACACGCACGCACGCACACATATATGACTTGAAAATTATATAACATTTTTTACTTAAAATGTATGTAATAAAACGTTGAATATCCAGACACTGTTGGTGGAGATTAATAATAAAACTTTTCTCTCTCTCTCTCTCTTTCTCTCTCTCTCTCTCTCTCTCTATATATATATATATATACATACATATATCAATACATATATATGCGTACAAATATTAATATATACATACATATATCAATATATATATATATATATATATATATACGTACAAATATTAATACATATATACATATATATGTATATATATATATATATATATATATATATATATATATATATATATATATATATATATATGCATACATACATACATACATACATATATATATATATATATATATATATATATATATATATATGTGTGTGTGTGTGTGTGTGTGTGTGTGTGTGTGGGTTAAACTTTTCCCATAAAAAAAAATAATGTCTAAATCCCAATCGACGAAGTAATCCCCGAATTTGGCGAAATCACAGATTTTCCATTTCCTTTCCTTTACTGCTATTTCGTTTCAAGGATTTTCGAAATCTTTTTATCGGCTTTATTTTCTTTTAGTTAAAATATCTGTTTTTTTTATATTTTTATCATTCTATTTCGTATTGTTTTTCTCTTACCATTGATTTAATTTATTTTCTCCTCCTTGCTTTCTTTGCATGCGCTTTTGGTTTTGCGATTTTATATTTGTGGAGTTTCTTTTTGAGGTCTATCTTTTTTTTATTTTCATCCAGTCGTTTCTTTTTAAACATTATATTTCCATGTAGTTTGTATTTAATCAAGGATAACTTATTCAAACAGAATATCAAATAATATAAAATTACGTGAAGACAGTTTATCAGTTAGATCGCGTCTAATTCTCTGAAAATTGAACATATGAAATCCTGTTTTTCACTGGTCTCAAGCACCAATACCACAAGCCAGTGTGAAATCAAAGATTAATGAAGGGAAGATTATGTTATTTTCTTCATTTTACCATAACCGTTCATCCATTTTGTTTTATAGCGTTCGCCTTCGTTTACATTTGTTCTATTTTCATATCGTTTTCTTTCTTTTTCCTTCATTCTTTTTTCAGAATCTTTTCTTTCTATATCACCCGTTTTTTTTTTTAGATCTTTTTTCTTTCTTTTCCTTTTTTCCTTTTTTCATATATTTTCCTTTCTTGACCATTCGTTCCTTTCAGATATTTTCTTTCTTTTTCCTTCGTTATGTTCATATACAGGCTGACCCCCAAAAAACGGGAACTTTTTAACAATCCAATAAAACCAAGAGTGATCGGAGAAAAATATTTAATTCATAGTAATTGAAACCTTAAAACATGCCATTTAAGAAACAATGATGGAATTTTCATTTTTTTTAAATTACGTCCTGTAGATGGCGTCCTCCTGTACGAATGCATTCTTGAAATCTGCTTTTGAGATTCCTCATTGACTGCTGCAACATCTCAGCTGGGATACTGTGAATTTCATTCTCGTTACTAAAGTGGCGAAATGTTTACTTGCTCAAGGTAATTGTCTCTCAGTGTTGCCACTTTCTCATGTCTGGCAATACGCATTTCAAAATTTCCCTTTTTTGGGGGTTACCCTGTACCTTCATTTCTTTATCCTTCGTTCTTTTTACATACTTTTCTTTCTCCATCGTTGTTTCGTTATTTATATCCTTTTCATTCTTTTTCCTTCGTTTCTTTTTCTTATACTTTCTTTTCTTTTTCCTTCTTTCTTTTGTCATATCCTTGCTTCATTTTTCATATCCTTTTCTTTGTTTTCCTTCGTTCTCTTTGTAGATACTTTTCTTTCTTTATGCTTCATTCTTTCTTCATATCATTTTCTTTTTTGTTTCCTTTGTTCTATTTTTATACGCTTTTCTTTCCTTCTCCTTCGTTCTTTTTGAATATATATCCTTTCATTTTCCTTCTTTATTTTTTCATATTCTTTTCTTTTATGTTCCTTCGTTCTTCTTTCATATCTTTTTCTTTTTTTTCCTTCGTTCTTTTTTCACATACTTTCCTTTTCCCCTTCGTTCTGTTTTATATCATTTTCTTTCTTTTTCGTTATTTCTTTCTTCATATCATTTTCTTTTTTATCCTTCGTTCATTTTTCATATCATTTATTTTCTTTTTCCTTCGTTCTTTTTTCTCATCATTTTCGTTCTTTTTCCTTTATTCCGTTTTCATGACCATTTTTTGGGGTTTTTACGTTCGTTCTCGGTTCATGTCGTTTTCGCATTTTTTTTATTAAAAAAATCCTCTCCTTTTGTTTTATTTCTTGTTTCTTTGTTCCTTTTGTATTCCTAAAATATTGTTTGTATTTCGTTCATTATTTTCTTATTTATTGATGATTATCCATTTGATATCTTCATTACCTCTTTGCCAATCTATTTTGTTAGAAAATTTAATTGACCCAATTAGACATTTCTCTTTTACTGTCATCATTCTTCCCCAATTAACATCCACACATTCATTAAATATCTGTTATTTCAGTGTGGCTAATTATCTTATTCCTTTTATTTGTTAATATATTAGCTCCGTATAAGTTACCATAATCTTAACAAACATTAAATATAAAACAAAGCAAGAATAGAAAGGCTGTTATCAAAGAAAAAATAATTTGTTTTTCGTGGGTTCTTCGTTATTCAATGCCACAGAATACAAAAAAAATTCACCAAATGAATAATGTTATGATGAGGCAATTATTTTTTATCATCCAATTTATTCTTTCGATATGCCGTATTGGTTGAAGTTTTCCTCATAAAATAATAAAGAAAATGTAATTTTTTGGCATTTTAGAAAGGAGAATCTTTTGGCAGCGAAACTACAAAATACTAATAGAATGCTTCTGTTAATACGAATTAATCTTCAACAGTAATAGATTTAATGAGATGAGAAGAAATAATCTATAATTATGCTAGACAGTAGATCTATGTCATGAAGTGCATACGTATCAAGTCATTTTGATAAAACCTTTAATATATAAGAGGAGGCACTGGGAAAATATGCAGACGTGAGTGCAATGGAAGGGTTTTTATTGGAACTAAAATGAGAGAATGTTAGATAATGCAGTAAATTATTGATAAAATCGGTTTGAACAGTAGACTGTGGGAAACCTGGCCCGCACATACGCCCAAACTGATATATATATATATATATATATATATATATATATATATATATATATATATATATGAATCTCTTATATCGTAGTCAAATGCATACTAATTATAAACAAGATAAAAATATACTAAAAAAATTAGTAAATACTAGTATATCTACAACAGACCCTAGCACAAAAATTAGGTTAATGTTATGGGTCCTTAAATATAACTACAGAATGAACTCTTCCTAACACTATGTATACTACGCCTCTCAAGAGAGAGGGACGAATCGAGTCGAGCCGATAGTAGTTCACTCCAAACCAGACTGACAGTCATACTAACACCTTCCACATCTTGTATTATTATTCCGTGTAATATATCTTCGTTATTTGTACTCTTGTGTTTGTGTTGTTCTTTCTTGGTCCTAACCTGGACCATAACAGTTAATAATATAATACACTAAATCTGGTATATCCAACTTAACTAATCGCAATTATTCTCCCCCCCTCCCCGTTAGTGATTTTCAAAAAAAAAACAACATAGTTTACAAATTCAAGTGCCCTTTGGGAGATTGTATATCCAATGCATTAAATAATATTCATGTTGGTCACACCACAAATTCGCTTTCACGATGCTTGACTCTACATTTGAATGATAACTCTTACATTTTTAGGCATTTAAAACAACATGCCTGGCCGCTTACGCAATTCCGGAAAATCCTTGTTGAAAGCAAAACTATACTTAAACATGAAAACAATAAACAAAAACTAAAAATTCTTGAAGCTATATACAGTTGAAACCTAACCTGAACAAAATAAACTATGAAATCTCCACAAATATTCTTAAATGCCTATAATTGATAACAGAAGACATTGGTTTATACCAACTGCTCGCCATACGTAATACTTCTCGTTTTCACTTTCGCGTTGTCATGTGTGGCGTCGGGAGCTGCGACACGATTTTCACTTCCGCGTCTCGTATACACGAGTTTGTCTTTGCTTTGAAATTTTTCATGCAGCGAAAACAGACTATCATTATTGTTTCGTCCGTGTGTTGTTTGATATATTGAAATGTAATTGTGATATTTGATAATTGCTTATGTAAGCCGAAAGCTTAGATAGAATTAAAACATGTATCAATATGGTGATTTCCTTTCGCCTTTCAATGATAATGTTATTAAGCTTATCAGACAATATGAAAGGAATATATAAGCTTATCAGACAATATGAAATTGTCTATATTATTTAATGAAACATGCATATATATATATATATATATATATATATATATATATATATATATATATATATATATATATATATATATTCTTTATTATAGGATATTACATCGGGCATATGTTCAAATGTAATATCCTATAATAAAGAATTATAGCTCTACTGTTGTAATGAGCCCTATTTAAAATTAGTATTATGAACGTTTGAATTTATATTTGATTCGTTCTCATTTCATTTTAGCAATGAACCAGTGGCCTAACATAGCCAACGTCATTGATTGGTCCACTAAAATAAAAAAGAAAAGCGAATGCTCTTTATACAATTTGATATTGTAGCATCTATCCGTCTATCACCGAGGAGCTGCCGATGGCTGCTATAAATCTATCTAATAATTATTACCCCATAATCAACATAGATATTAATATAATAAAACAGGTGCAAAACTATTCTTTTTCATGATGGCTGCGTGTGGACTAAAAGAAATAACCCAGATATTTGCATTACTATGGAAGCATTTGACTCGGCGGAGGCTTGTGAAGTAGTAGGGATTTTACTAATTTCGAGATTAATGTTCATCTTAGAAACGACAGTATAATCCTCCAGCGTGAAGTAAGTGCACAAAAAACAGACTAACAAAAAAAAATGATTGAATTCTTTAAAGAGCACCGTCTGAGAATTAACACCTCCACCAAAGCTAAAGTAGTCAGCTACCTGGATGTAACCGTAAACCTGTCTAATAGACTTTATAAACCATATATAAAAAATCTATACAACCATAGATAGTTCAACAAACAATCTAGAGTACTTAAAAAGAATAAAAAAGATATTAACAAAAAGATTATAAACGCAATATAATATGGTTTAATTTACGCTTTAGCAGCAATTCCAAAACTAACATTTGAATTTTTTCCTGAATTTAATCCATAAAAGATATTCAATAAAAACAACGCTAAAGTTAGCTATAGTTATGCTAAAAACATTGACCAATATATATCACAGCACAGCAATATTATACTAAACAATCATTTAACCTAACCACGAAATGAAATTAACCCCACAACTGACGAATGCAATCCTCGAAAAAAGAAAACTGAATGGAATGTGCATGACTAAAGGTATATTTTAAATAGTTGTGATGGAGATGGTAAATTCTATTTTGGTTCAGCTGAAAATCACTGGAAATCACGTTTCTAGCGTCAACAAATTAGGAAATATTAAATATTGTAAAGTAATTGCCTCTCTAAATTTTTTGGAAAAATAATAAGTGGAAACAGAATCCCAACATTTACCTAGGATTACGTATCAAAAGTCAAACCTTTCAGCGGCAAAGGTAATAAATGTAATTTATATCTTTTAGAATAATGTTAGCATAGAACTTACGGTTCATCTATCCGTTTCACCTGAGATTTGATAATACCTAGATGTACTGCGCTTACGGTCGTAAAATCCAGGTAATATAGATGAAAGTTCATCAGAAAAAAACGTCGATATTACTGACAGCATTCTTGTAATTAATCGGAATTTGTCAAGAAAGTCGAGAGTATTAATATTATTCTGCATAATACGCCTCTTGATATAATTAAAATGTTGATTTTTCCGAGGTATGTTGTAGTTTATTTTTTTTTAAAGAATTTCTGGTAGGAACTGGAAATTAATTAACTTCAGTAAGATTTTTACTGTTTTTACATTTGTTCATCTCGTAGAGTTCCTTCTACTTTATAAAAAAATTGAAAGCTGATGATATTAATGAAAAAGACGTGAAGCAAATTACCTTGCAACCATTTACTGATTTAAAAAATAATGATTAATAATATATCTCAATTCACATTCAAGGTAGAGCATGTCAAATATCAAAATACTCTTTTCCAAAATATTTCTAACAGAGAAAAGACTGCATTAAGCCCAGCCTTATTCCATTCAATCGAACTATTGCTCTCATCTTTTTATAGATGTTATTATAGATAAGTTGTTTGTCTATATTTCTGAGATGAGGTATTATGGACATTATTTACATTATTCGGACTATTGTCCTCATCTTCTTCAGGTGGTTGGAATGTCGAACTGAACCCTTTATTTCACTCACTGGGTTAGACTGTTCTAGTTCTACGTGGCATGTTTAATGGATGTCAGTTATCAATTATCTCCTGTTAATTCCCGTCTCCAATTTCTCCACTGCCTTAACCGGGTATTGAACTGTCACTGGATCTAACCAACGCTTTTATCCACTGTGCCATGTGTGAGTTCAATACCCGGTTAAGGCAGTGGAGAACTTTCAGAGGGAAATTAACAGGAGATAATTGATATCCGTTAAAAATGACACGTGGAACTAGAACAGTCTACCCCAGTGAGCGAAATAAAGGGTTCAGTTCGACATTCCAACCACCTGAAGAAGGCTGGAGCATACAACGGCCGAAACGTTGTAATAAATATGGCGACAAAGATGAGGACAATAGTCCGAATAATGTAAATGAGAAACGATGTTTCAGACAAATATCGTTAGGTCATCTTCAGTTACCCGTTATTTTGGCGGATATGGGATATCTTTTATGTATTGTTTAACAATGTTAAAGTTTTACATTTCTTTTATTCCTATTGAGGAGACCTCCTCTTTTTACACAAATGGACTCACCCAAGGTACACATATACTACTACCAGTGAATACCCGGACAGTCAAGTAGTCAAGTAACAGTATTAGAGTGGTGTAGAGGCGGTCGGTAGAGGATTCACACACAACGAAGTACGTAGACTCAGTAAGAAGTCATATAGCGATACGTCGATACCAAAGACTTTATATATATTTTTCTACTAACCCCGCATTCCTGGAACTACTAACCTGTATTACCAGTTTGTAATATTACGTTAATACATTTACTTCCTATATTCATTTTTGGCGTTTGTTGTTATTTCATACCGGATTTCATCTCGGAATCCACAACAATTCACATTCTTGTTCTCATATTATTTATTTTTATAGATAAAATTATTCTCAGGTTATCTTCAGATGTTCATTATTTTCATTTATATTAGATAAGTTAGATGTGTTGCCTATTTTGTGGTTCTGACCCTGTGGTGACATTTTCGGTTCGTATATTATTTCATTAGTTGATCTAAGGATTAAACACATTAAAGCTAGATGATAAATCCAAACATATTGACAGTTCTTTATCTAAAAGCTCCAAAGAAAATTAACCAAAAACTCTAAACACCGGGCGAGTTAATCAAATCTCAAAACTATCTGATATTGCATTTAAACGCGCTAACAGATTCATTAAAATTCATCAAACTTGTTTGTAGAAGTTTTGTCCTTTCACAACGTAGGAGATTATGGCCCTCCACATCATCCTGTCCCTTGTAACTCTTAATAAGATTTGTCCTTTTGTTATTAATCGCAAATTCTGTTCTACCAGCAACATCTTCAAGTCTGTTACACGCTGCTTTCCTGTGTCCCTCTTTCGTTCAATCTGTCCTGTGAGTATCAGAGTTTTCATCCGTCTATCCTCATTAGGTACCCCAGAAAAATTTCAACTCCGGCTTCCTGATGTCATGTATAAGTCTCGTTTTCTTGTCTATTTCGGTCCATGGTATCCTCAGCATCTGTCTGTAGAGCAACATTTCTATTGCTTCAGGTCTCTTCTTCATCTTTGTCGCAGAGTTTATTTAATTTATTTTTCAAATTTTAAGGAATTTGTTACTTTCAACATTAGACATGGGAACATTTGCCCCCGTTCGATGAACTAAGAGGCTAAGATTACAGAATCTATTTGAACGAACAAAAATAATGACAACAGAAAAAGTCTTGAATAAGTGCTACTGACTATTTACCTGATAATAAAATGAATGGAGGAAAATCGTACAATACGAATCTGTTAAGTGGATAAAGAGAGCAACCCTTAAAAATCACATTTAATATCCATAATGTCAACCGAATGCATATATCTGATTGCTTTATTTTCTTGCTAAGCAAAACATTACATTTTTAAGTCCCTATAACACAAATAAAATATATCTGTCATGTAATATCAGGTAAGACACCAAAGTTATGTGATATCTAATAGCATATTATCTTACATATTTAATCAAAATTATGCTCGGAATTTACAAATACTTTGTCAATAAATTTGTCATTCCATGTTCAAAGTATAGAAATTAACTTTGTTATGTATAAATTTCTGAGATTATGATTATTTATACGCTCGGATCCCCATCTTTGTTGTTTCTATCAAAACGTTTCATGACCTCGTAATATTTCAACCTTTGAGTTCTATCTTAAATGAAAGCTATATAAACGCTGTGATAGCAACCTCAAAAATAGGGATATATATTTCGCGTTTAAATAATGTTAATATATATATATATATATATATATATATATATATTCTTGTTGTGTGGATGCATAAGAGAATGTAGAATTCTAGAAATAAAATGCTTGTAAAATTTAGTTCCTTCTATAGATTGGTTATTTGCGAACTTGTAAATCTGATTATAAACCATCCTGGGTTATACGATCAACTACATCCGTGTCCTGGATAAAACCATAAACTACATCCGGCAGCAAGGTCTTTGATTAGGATGTTTTGAAGAGCATGAAACCACTTCTTAATTGCTGGTGTTCTCAGATCCACCCTTAACAGCAATATATTTTTGTTAAAAAATATTACCAGCAATAAAAATTTTGTCACCATTAAATAACCCATTGAGGTGTTAATAAGCCGTAAAACCAAACCAAACCAAACCAATCTGATTATAAAATGTAAGGCACAAAAAGAAGACCTTACCCTGAATATTAGAGAGTGTGATTCAAATTGCGAGGCTAAAATGTTAGCCTTTCACCAGACTCAGCTCTACTTAATAATTACCGAAAGCTTGATCTAAATATTTGTCATTGTTATCGGTTTGAGAGGAGGATGTTCTGGCCGCAGATAAAATCAGAATTCTGAATCTTATTTCAAAGAATAAATCTTTGGCTTTTGGAAACTATGTGAAATATAATCGTACTTTTGGTTTTATGTATTAATAAACTTCCTACCAGGAAAATATGAACTGAATAGAGTCGAGCTTTCTTCCAAAACATTGTCACAGTATCACACATGGTTGGCTAATTAACTTTTCAGTCAATTAGCCAACCATGTTTGGTAGCAAATCTCGTTATTCCATAGTGCGCTTCTTAACAGTGTTTGCACAACATTCGTGAAACATGAATACCTGTCTGTGCCTCCTGCTAAAAACCAAATTAGCCGATTTATCTCAAGATATTTATCACATTGCACTATTAAGAGTCGGAAGATGTTTTGGTTTGGCTAAGTCACACGGCATGACATCCTCTGCAAGATATTGCTGAAGGTGGACGCAAGCAAGGACAGCACCACAAAAGCTGGTAAGACAGCCTCAAAGAGTGGACGGACACGAAAATGCCGGAATTTCTGAGAGCCACCGCCAACAGATAATCCTGGGGGAGGTTGTCTGTTTCTTCTGCTTTTAGATTTTCCTCGTAATGTTAAATAACACGAGTATCGTCTGTACTGACTTGTTGGTTTTAGTAGGTAAATATACCGACTACATTTCAGTGAAGGTGAGAGAAATGGGGGGAGAGTATGTGTATGTGCGTGTATGAGAGAGAGAGAGAGAGAGAGGGGGGACCTACTGCGAGAAAATCTGCCTAGTCAGTTATAAATCCAAAGATACACGATCACCACGAGTGTTTCGCATATGACATTTAACTGACTGACTGAATTTCCTTATCAGTTGATTTATTATTGTTTTCGATTGGAAAGGGACTTTGTAATGATTGGATCAATATTGGTAAATGTTCTATTTCTGCGAGCATCTTAAATAGAATGTGTTGAGAGTATTTGAAATATGATTCAAAGTATTTTCATGTGAACACGACATTTATTCTATTTTCATAGTTTAATATTCTTGTTATTTTTCGGTTTTCTTCACATTTTTACAATTTGTCTAGCCTGCTTGGCTTCATTAATTTCATTTCCAATTCCCTGAAGATAATAGTTTCTCAAAGAATTATTATTTTTTAATTTCCTTCGCTAATTGTTTCATATATTCCCTTCCAGCAATAGTAATGTGTCAAACTTTATTTAGCATAACAAATTACGGAAATTCGTGGAGGTCTATTGTCTCCCCATTTTGCAAAAAAAACCCCAAAAAAAACAAAAAACAAAAAACAAAGAATTAGCACGTAAAAGAAGAAAAAAATTAATTATAGGAGCTACCAACAAACAATGTTTTATTTATAAACATTACAAAATGCCTAACTAGAAATTATTGAAAAAAGATGATTTTTAAGTGCATATGTTATTTGATTATCTCTATTCAACAGCCTCCGCTAAGTTGGGTGAAGTATAAGACACATTTTGGTACAAAGAAATGATCAAACAATATTAATTTATCTATATTTCTGAGATGATGTATTGTAACTATTTTAAATATTTACATCAATCGGACTGTTGGCCACATATTTATTGTCATATTAATGACAATAAATATGTGGACAACGTTTCGGCCATTGCACGATCCGGCCTTCTTCAGGACCTGTCTATATTTCTGAGATGAGGTATTTTAACAACATACACTATTTACATCTTTCAGACAGCTACCCTCATCTGTATTGTCATATTCAGGACGTTTCGGTCATTGTACGCTCCGTCCTTCTTCAGGATTTGTCTATATTTCTGAGATGAAGTATTGCAACTATTTACACTTTTACATCTTTATTATCATATTTATGACATTTCAGCCGTTGTGCACTTCGGCCTTTTTCAAGAGATATACGTTGGAATTTCGATGCGAACCCTTTATTGTGATTGTTCTAATTCCACATGACAATTCTTTTTTTGATCTTAATTTAAGTTAATTTCTTTTCAGTAACTCAACTCTCCAAGGTATTGAACTTACAACCCTTTGGTTCAAGTCTCTCTCTGGATTGCTCAACAAACGCTTTATCTACTGGATCATGCGTTCTTGGGGACATCGGGGACTGAAATTTAGGGACTTATGTCATTTTTTCACCAGAGTTCATATTACATATATATTACAATATATGTTATTGTTGTTTTTTTCTCTAGATCTTTGTATTACCGGTTCTCATATTGTATTCACGCCTATGCTTGGCCGGTTGAGAATAGTTTTAAGGCTAGCATATGCGCAGTATTTGTAGTCATATTTTTAGGCAATATTTGCATGTACACAAACACACGCACACGTCGTCCTGGGTATGACAATAAACTACATCCGCGTACTGGGTTTGACGATAAACTACATCCGCGTCCAGGGTAAGACAATAAACTACCTCCAACTTCAAGGCCTCTGATCAGGAGGTTTTGAGGAGCATGGAACCACCTCTTAATTGCTGGTGTTCCCAGGTCCACCCTGACGCGGAGTGGTAGCATTTGTTAGGGCCCCAGCTATGGGCAAATAGTTAACCCCCAAACAAGGGTAAAAACATTATGAAAGTGTAAAAATAGGTTTTAATACTGGAAATACTTTGAAAAAAAATTATTACCCGCAATAAATCTTTGAAGAAAAAATATTACCAGCAATACGTTTTGAACCCCCCGCCAAAAAAAACAGTATTACCAGCCATACATTTTTTAAATAATATTACCAGCTATACATTTTTGAGGAAAAAAATATTACCAGAAATAGATTTTTGACAAAACAAAAATATTACCATCAATAAAAATTTTTGTCGGCTTTAAATAACCCATTGAGGTGTTGATATGCCGTAAAACTAACTAAACCAAAGTAAACCAAACACACACACACACACACACACACACACACACACACACGCACACACGGAGAGAGAAAGTAATTTCAACTTCATTTAATTAATTTTAAGTATTTATCTATGTATTACATGTTGTTTCTTTTTCATTTTATCTAAATAGAAATAGTCTTATCGAGAGTATTGGAGAACGTGATGCTGACACGTGGGCGTCTTCTTCTAAAAATCTAATCTGTATTCATGTCAGTTTTTAGCTGTAAGCTAAGATTGACTTTTAGCGCCCTTTGCCTGGTTGTGACGGTATACACTTGTTTACTGCTGTCAGTGTTGGTAAACCATGACGACGAAAGCTTCTGAAAAAATAAATTGTATTTCAAATAAGTAATAACAGTTTTATCACAATTAATATTCTAGAGGATCTTCTTTATTCATTTCATTTGAAATAATAGGATTTGGAAACATTTCCACATATTTGTTTTAATATCCTCCCCTAATGTCACCGCTTTGTTCAGCTACAGTCCATTCTATTGCCATTTCTGCGACAAATGTGCAGAGGAGTACCATTCTTATTTCCAGCTGTTCAGGCCTTTCCATCCATGACAGGACTTTTGTATTTACTCAATCACTCCGCCACAAGGTCAGGTTGTGACACACGGTCGGTTTAATGTGGGGAGCCCGTGCACGTACACCCGGGCTAGGAACGAAAAATCCCGAGCCACGGTCGTTTGTGCTGGTCTAGGTGCGTGCACCGATCCCACTCTCTAGTGCAATGAGAAGACGCGGACACGGGCAGTTGTCCCCTGGGGCCGGCATTTCTGAATATAATATTTTCAGTTACGATGTTGTCCTTTGAAGGAGTTGCCCCTGCGTGCATTCTGCCCAAGGACAGAGACGCAACTGAGAGATGTTACAAACCACTTCAGAGAGAGTAATTAACACAGTAAATTATAAACAAATTGGATGCATAAAAGGACTTACTACGTCCACATAGTCGGATCCTGGTCATTTTCTCTGTGTACTTACGTACTACCGCATAATTGAAAAAAAAGAAATCCTGTATTTTTCTTCCTGAACACTGCTAACGTCAAATCAAGGGTCAAACTTTATCCTTCTTATTCTCATAATCTCCACTTCCAGTTTCATTCAGTGGTTTTCGAGCCCTTATTAGACAAGTGTCAGTAAACCAAACGTAGTTCCAATTTTTCATCCATTTTCCTGGAATTTTACACTTATACATAGTCAGTCAGTTATATTCCGTGCGTGATAAACGCATAGGCGATCGTGTATATTTTAATACATGACTGACGAGGCTTGCCTACTATTTCTCCGGTCGACCAGTTGCTATCTACTATAGAACCCGCTCCGTCTTTCTATTTACCCATAGCTGAGGGGAGAAGAAGAGGATTCATATCTTTTCCCAAGGGTATTAGCACGTAAGTGAATGTAATGGATTCGACTGGAATTCAAATTCGGCTCTCCGATTCCTCAATCCAAGGCGCTAACCATTACTCCACCGTCCCTCCTATATTTAGTAATAGTGTAAAATAGGAAAACGTACAATCAGTAAAAATGAATTCCAGCATGGATGAAACTCATGTCAGTTGTTAAAACCCAACTATAATTCAACTATATTATTGTTAATGTTCACTCTAATTGCTTCTCGACACATTTATTCGCTGAATTTCATTAGCTAAATTTCTGTCGAATTATTTTGTAAAGCATGGCTCTAAATTGCTTTTTGTTTTCATTTTTATATAACATATCTAATAAAAACAACATTGATTGACTACTTAAAAATTCAAATTTCTATTTTTAATCATTTTAAAAAGATTCCTTCAGGGATCGATCTCACGACAGTAACAAAACAATTGACGTTGCATTCTAATTTTTGAAGCAATTTTTGTAGTTATCAGGGAAGCAAATAAAAGGAAGGGGGTTCCACAGGCGGGAAGTGTGAGAAAAGAACCTGTTGGAGTAGAAGTGGCGATTGAATTTAGCTATTTCAACCGGAAACGGGTGGGACTTCGAAATCAAATCCACAATGCCAATTTTTGATCAACTTTCTTAAAGTACTCAATATTGATGAATCTAAGTTAATATCAAATTAAGATATAATTTATGTCTATATAATAATTTGTTTAATTGGGGGGGTGCGAACACGGAAAGATATTTGAGATGAAAATCATTTTCATCTAAATAGAATTTATAACATTATTCGTATGAATATCACTTAAGTTGATACCAAAAACAGTAAGAGAAATATTGACCTTTAGTATACATTTTCAAGTCTCTGATTTATTTGGCTATTGTTACTTCTGATATTTGGGGCTAAACTGTCGGTTTCCTTATTTTAAAGTATCATATACTTTTTTACGTGTTAACTTGGTAGTTCATGTTTGCTTATTTTGTACGCAACATTATTGAAATATATATATATATATATATATATATATATATATATATATATATATATATATATATAAAAATGTATATATATTGTCATCCACAGACAGACTGTCTTGCTGTATAACAGCTCATCAGTGTAGTTAGACGTCCAGTTGCCTCTACCTAGGATCGAATCCCGACTGAATTGGATTCAGTCGTGGATTCTACCACTAAGCCGTTAGCGCACAACAGGAATGATAAAACACACAGTGACTGAGAGAACTCAATTCGATTTACCGAAGAGTCTGGCATTATTAGGCGTAATAGTCACTGTTTACAAACCCACACTTCCTCCTCCTCAGAGAGCTCAACCGAAATAAATTTTTCAGCAGCATATATATTGCCATCCACATGCAGACTGTTTCGCTGTATCACGGCTCATAAGTGTGACTAGACGTCCGGTTGCCTTAAGCTAGGATCGAAACCCGACTGAATATATCAATAATGTTGCATACATTATATATATATATATATATATATATATATATATATATATATATGTATATATGTGTGTGTGTATATATACATATATATATATATATATATATATATATATATATATATATATATATATATATCAATAATGTTGAGTACAAATATATATATAGAATATATATATATATCAATAACATTACGCACAAATATATATATATATATATATATATATATATATATATATAATACATATATATATGATACATACATATATATATAATACACATATATATAATACATATATGATACACATATATTTATATATAATACATATGATATATATAAAATACAAATATATATATATATATGTTCGTTCCTAAATTAGTTGGTCATTTACAATTCTTTCTAATAATTCGCAGTTCTGAAATAAGTATAGGCTGACACTTCTGAATGCCGTATGCCGCCACTTTCAACCTTACACCACCGTTTTGTCTTCGTTCTGATTTAAAAATTAAAATCTCCTAATGAAGTTTAGTGAAACATCTTTAACGTCTATCTTCTCTGTAGTAATCTTTAATTAACGTGCGCTTATCTAAAAAAAAAAAGAAAGGCCGTTTTTACGCCACGGGCGGCACGTGATGCATAAATATCTGATGAATTGTCTAATATCCCGGATATGTGTCAGATATGTACACCATCATACACGGATTGTGTCTGAGAATCGCGTAACTGTTTTCGGCAAGTCAAATAGAATTGTCTTTGAATTAGAATGTGTAAGTCATGTGAATATTGTAACTGTTCGCGTCTTGGGCAGAGATCTCGGCGGGACGAGTTCAAATCCCAACTGAATTTGTTAGGTTCACTTTTGCGCAAATACCCGTGAGAAAGGAATGTAAAGAAATATTTTCTACTCAGATATGAGTGAAATATCAGGGTAGATACCACTCTTTTGCTTTGAGGTCTCTGCCAGTCAAGCCAAAGTAAAACATTGATTTCAAAACCAGTCTGAAAAGGATGAACTGTGTTGGTCCCCCTTCACTCTTGGCAAACCACTTCAACTATAGCTGCAGTACATTCTAAATTATGTTACGTGACCCATAAAGTGCGACGTTTAAATTCTCCAAACTCTTAAAGTTTGGTTAAAAAAATATTAATTAAAAGTTTAAAATATGAGTTCTTGGGAATTTATTACGTTCAGGAAAACCATAATAACTCAAATTTACGTCTTGCATAAAAAAAAATAACAGCTCATTTTTAATTAAGGTTGAATTAAGGCGCATTTAATTCAGAATTAACATTGAATCAGCAATAATCAACAATAGTCGTTATGTGATTAAAACTCGATATTGTTAACAAACAAAAATAAAATAATAGCAACATAAAGTCAATTCTATGAGAAATATTGACGTTCTTTTGCAGCAAATTTAAATACCCTAAAAGAAAATTCAACATTTTATTTAAAATCTTCTGTAAAATAGGTACTTTTATATGTTTATATATAAAATATTTACTTTTGTACGTTTATATATATAATATGTACATGTGTATGTTTATATATATAATATCTACTTTTATATGTTTATATATAACATATGTACTTTTTTATGTTTATATACAAAATATGTACTTTTATAATTTTATATATAAAATATGTACTTTATATGTTTATATATAAGATATGCACTTTTATATGTTTATATATAAAATATGTACTTTTATATGTTTATATATAAAATATGTACTTTTATACTTTTATATATAAAATATGTACTTTTTATGTTTATATATAAGATATGCACTTTTATATGTTTATATATAAAATATTTACTTTTATATGTTTATATATAAAATATGTACGTTTATACTTTTATATATAAAATATGTACTTTATATATTTATATATAATTTATACACTTTTATATGTTTATATATAAAATATGTACTTTTATATGTTTATATATAAAATAGGTTCTTTTATACTTTTATATATAAAATATGTACTTTATATGTTTATATATAACATATGTACTTTTATATGTTTATATATAACATATGTACTTTTATATGTTTATATATAAAATATATACTTTTATATTGTATATATAAAATATGTACTTTATATGTTTATATATGATATGTGCTTTTATATGTTTATATATAAAATATGTACTTTTATAATTTTATATATAAAATATGTACTTTTATACTTTTATATATAAAATATGTATTTTATATGTTTATATATAAGATATGTACTTTTATATGTTTATATATAAAATATATACTTTTATTAGAAATGTGACTCGATATGAATCAATACAAGTCAAATGTTATGGATGTTTGTAATCTTCGTATTACTGACTGCCGACCGTGGCAGTCATTTTCTGTTGATAGTTCTAGACGGAATGGCTTCCGCTTGGTGACCTGTCATACCAATCAATATTTTATGTGTAAAAAAAAAATATGGCCACGTCTAATAAAAAATAATATATTAATTCTTTTAAATTAATTATTTTTCTGTAAGTTTGTTTAACTGAAAATCAGGAGATTTGAAGCAATCTTCTATAAACATTTAATTCTGGAAAGCCTTTTGCGACATGAAATTTTGATTATGGATGCTCACCTGTCAGAGGGATTCGTCCCTGTCCTGATGGTATCACGGATATGACTAGCTTGGACAGACTCTGATTAGTTTGGACCAGCTATGACAAACCAAGACCAGCTATGACTAGCTTAGGCTAGCTCTGAGCAGCTTGGACAAGCTATGACCAGTTAAGACCAACTTAGATCAGCGGCCCGAGCGTTTTCACTCGGGTCTCCACGTTAAAATCTGACCTTGTGTCACAACCTGACTCAGTAGGGGTGGGGGGTAAATATCCATGAAATATTGGTTAGGAAGAAGCTAAGAAATATTCAAATACATTTACTATATTTTGGTCTCAAGTCTCTAATATTCTTAGTGGAAGATATTACTAAGATATTTAAGACATAAAATTTCGTCTCTGACAAAATTTAGGAAACAAAATTATTTTATTTTCACAATGGAAAAGATCGTAAAGGGATGTATTTGGACAATCAGAAAAAATAGATTTTACTTGGAGGAATAGCGCAAATAATTTCAATGGCTTTCATGCAAATATAAAATCTATTTTATTTGTTTAAGTTCGTGTAAAAGCAGATTGTAACTGGATCAAGAACTTCAAAGTTAATCTCACAGACGATTACTACAATCATGTGATGATCATAATGTGGTCCGATTCTAATCTTGCTTGTGGTCACGCAATTGTTAGAAACAAGTCCATGTATTAATGCGTAACATATGTATAGTAACAGCTATAAAATACTTTTAAGATGTTAGCATACAAAATATGTTGACATTTTAGTAACAGGTATCTCGTTTGCTTGAATAATAATAATAAGAATAATAAAAATAATAATAATAATAATATTAATAATAATAATAATAATAAAAATAATAATAATAATAATAATAAAAATAATAATAATAAAAATAATATTAATAATTATAATAATCATAAAAATAATATTATTTTTATTATTAATAATAATAATAAAAATATTATTATTATTATTATTATTAATAATAATAATAATAATTATATGATCATAATAATAACGAAGAAAACTGAAAGAAATTGGTATGAACATCACCCAGACCCGGTTACGGAGATAGGACCTATAACAATTTTATAGGGCGAATCGCCCGGATATTGTTATTAGAGACCGCAAACAAAAACTACTTACCTCCTAATTGATATGGCAGTCCCTGCGGACTACAATGTAACTTTGAAGATCTTCACAAAGCTATCAAAATCTAAGGACCTTGAAATCGAAATCTCAAAAATGTGGCACATGTTAGCATCAATAATCCCTGTTGTAGTTGGAGCTCTCTTGGTTGGAAAACATTTCTGTAGACTCGTGGAAGGGATTTCTGGAAATCCATGTCTTAAGGAAATACAAAAAATTATTTTCACGAATACAGCCCATACCTTACGAAGAGATTTATCTATGTAAAATATGTTTTTTTTTTGGTTTAATTGGTCACTGGAAATTATGCCATTTCTAACCTTAGGACATACGGAGGGACACGGAAAAAATGTGTACACACCAGAAATCAAAGCACATAAAATAATAATAATAATAATAATAATAATAATAATAATAATAATAATAATAATAATAATAATAATAAACACTACATGAGTGATCTTAAACTCTTTGTCAAAGACGACAATGCGTTGTAAAAATATTTCAGTGACGACATAAGTATGGTTTTCGGATTAGATAAATGTGTAAAAGTAACATTCAATATTACGGAACTGGAACAAGAAGAAGACTATAGATATCTGGGAATTAGTGAAGGAGATGGAATACAGCATGCCTAAATGAAGGAGAAATTAAGAAAAGAATACTACATTCTTGTGCGTCTGGCATTGAATAAGAGTTGAATTAAATAAAAACAGAATATCAACCAGACACACCTTGGCTGTACCTGTGGTTCAATACAGTTTCAACATCTTTAACAGGAGCGTAGCTGACATTAAGCGGATGGACGCCAAAAACGAGAAGGCTTCTTACTTGCCACCGCATGCATCATCCCAAAAGCTGATATTGATCGCCTGCATTTTCTCCGATCTGAAGGAGGCAGAAGGTTATTTCAATAAAACTGTCTTACAAAACTACAAAAATAGGCCATCAAACATAACTAGAAACTACAAAAGACTGGATGATGATCTATGTCAAAGAACATGAAATAAGTAAGAAAATTTATTGAGTGAAAAAGAATGCCAACAAGTTCAAAATGGAGTTTCAAATGGATGATGAAATTTGTGTAATGCATAATACACCGACTGCAGTTGCAAAACACTTAAAAAAGAAAGGAAATGCAAATGCAACCAATCACATACAGAAACAATGGCAAGAGAAACCGCTTCATGGTCAATACTCTGCCCATACCAAACAAGCTGATGTAGACAAACCCCGTACACATCAGTGGCTGCGTAGTGCAGGGTTAAAACCTGAAACCGATGGATTTATTCTTGCTGCACAGGACCCATGCTTGCTAACTAGAAATTACCAAGCACATATACTGAAAAACTCTGTTAGCCCCAAAGCAGATTCTGGGATAAGTATTTTGTATCAGGTTACACGGTATTGGCACCAAATTAATATGAAACACGGCCTGATAGAGTGGGCCAATATCTGCATTGGAAAATATGCAACTTTTACGGAGAGAAAACTACAAGAAATCAGTATGAACATCAACCAGACCCGGTTACGGAGATGGGACCCGTAACTATTATATCGACTTTAAAATACACACCGACAAAGCTAATCGCCCAGAAATCGTGATCGAAGGCCCCCAAGAAGACAATGGAATTTCGTACTGACACGGCAGCCCCAACAGAATGTAATGGATCTTTGAAGATCTTCAATAACAAACTATCAAAATACAAAAATCTTGGAGTGTAAGTCTCAAAACAGAGGCACATAAGGGCATCAATAATACCTGTTGTATTTGGAGGCATCGGATTGCCTGAAGAATTTTCCGATAGACTTATTGAAGGGATTCCTGGTAGCCTATACCTTAAAGAAATACCAAAATTGCACTCACATTTACAACTCACATATTACGAAAAGCTTTATCTATGTAAAATATGTGTGATCTTAGTTTCTTTTTAATGGTTTGTGGAAAATATCAGGAAGTCATTCCTGACCTTAGATCCCTGGTTGGGATCTCGAAGAAAACAACAGCAACAACAACAACTTTAATAAAAATAATATATATATATATACATATTATTTATAATAATTATGATAATTTGGTCTACATTTTAAAAAAAAGTAAATGCTAAGAAATTTGGATATATATATATGATATGATTGCGACTCATCAGGAGTGCGCATCCACTACTGAGAATTAAAACCAGGATAGTTACGTTATCAGGCAAACGTCATACCAACTGTTCCAATGGGCCTCGGTGACGATGAGGTAGAGAATCAGACTCGATATAGCGCCGCTCGATCACATATTCCGTATATATATGTCTAAAAATATCAATAAGAACACCGGATTATATATCTCACTGTTCTTTCTTTATATATATATATATATATATATATATATATATATATATATATATATATACGCATAATCGAAACAGCTTTCAGAATAATGATTTCAACTCTCTTGGCATCTAATGTTAAAATTAACATTTTTCTTAATTTATAGATGTTCAATAGATGACCGCTGAGGTGTTTCACTACATATAAATACCAGTCTTTTCCACATTGTTCTTTTTTCTCACTTCATTGATGCCATTGTCTATGGACAAATTATATAATGATTCTTCCTCAAATTGCTAGTGATAGGCACAAAACATTGATGATCTTTAAGCTGAGATTTGTTCGGGATTTTATATGCACTGCAATCCCCACGGCCCATAAAGCACAGGAAAACATACAGCCAGTATCATACTACAACGAATATAGCTCATATGTGGTGAACAGACAGGCATCATCAAGATGTGATTATCTTAGCGTTAACTTTCCAAAGGAATCACAGCACTGCAATTATGATAGAAACGGAAATGGGTTTAAGAAAATATAAAAATGGCCATATACATCAGAGACACGAATGCAAATATCTACAATAAGAATAATATTCAAATCGCGTCTCAATCTATGAAGGTACGCCCCAAAATATAATTACCGCAGAAAGAAAAATGGTGTAGCGAGTATAACATTACGTGGAGTTGTGGCAAGGGGTATAAAGATGAAAACAAAAACTCTTCAAAATGTCTTTTGGAACGTCGTAATGCTGTAACACGTAGAAACCAAGTCAGCTGTGGCTGAACATGAATGTAGAAGGTATGGTGGCCGACAACCTATACAGAAATAGAAATAAAACAAAAGAAACAGAATTACTTGAAATGGGGTAATTTAGCAATTACTGTCCGGAAATTCCACTGACAGTTTCGACAGTTTCGATAGTGTAATTTAGTTCTGAGAATTTTTCACGACCAAAATCTATAAATATTGCCGGAAACATTTCAGGTACTGTGCCGAAATAATTCAGTAAACCAAGGTAATCAATATTGCACAGAAACCAGAAAAAGCAGCAATTCTCCTCACCATTAAAAATATATATACAAGGATATACTGAGAGCTTCACTGGGCATTCCCATGATTCATCAGTAGGTGAAATAAAACACTTCCGAAATTTACGAGCGCAAACATCGTTATCTACGGCTTATCATCCCTTTGCATGTTATTTAAAGCCAGAAAATATTTTAGATATTTTAAAGATAATAACGTTTTAATGATACAGGTTTTACTAATTAACCTATAGCTAGGGTGAGAAGGGGCGGATTTATGCAATGTTATTTCCCAATATAACAAACACGATGGCAATTGGAACTCGGCTCTTTGATTGACAATTCCGAGCCATTAGCTATTACACTACCTGCACATCCAAACTTAAAACACCTAGGTATTCCCAAGCGGTCACCCCTCTAGGTACTGACCAGGACGTTGCTTAACTTCAGTGATCGTACGGGAAGAGGAGTTTCAACGAGATGAAGCCGTAAGCCAACGGCAGCATCGGATGTAACGTGTGTAGGAGATGAACATACAACGAAAAAAGCAACATAGAGAAATCAAGGAAGACCGGAACGTTGAATGTCCTATTGAAAAAATAAGACGATGTCATTAGTATAAAATTAATTAACGCGCAATTAAACAATAATTTACACACTAGATTTCTATTATAACTAATATAACCTATAATAAACCTATAATAATCCTATAATAAACCTATAATAAAAATATGTATGGCTTTATACAATCGAAAAAATGTTACATGTTCCGATGGAAGCTATTCAAATATGAGAATCACTTTGCATCCCTTTAGTTTACGAATTACAAAAATATCTGAAACAATTATGCCATATACAATGAAATATCTGCCTATAGAAAATTTCATACTATAGTCAGTAGTCGAATCATAAGTAAGATTGCATTCGCCACATATAGAGGAATTATATCATATCTGGGAGTAATCATTTGAGGGTACCTTACAGTAAATTTACTATTAATTTCTAATTTCTAATATATTAGATCATTCCATAAGTTCTGTCCGAATTTTAACTTTTTGTTAAAATGAACGAAATTTAAAGAGTATTTTATAATGTCTAATGGAGCTGAACATTATTTTTATGTGTAGATGCATTTAAACTGATCAAATCTTATTTCAGAGAACAATAAAATTAAATTTTGTTTGATTAAAACCCTGTTAACATGGAAGTACGCAAGAGTCATTTGAGGCACATAATGCTTTATGGGTTCAAGAAAGGAAACTCAGCAGCCGAAGCGGCTAGAAACATTAACTCAGTTTATGGAGAGGAATGTGTGAATGAAAGAACTTGCGGAAGATGGTTTGCAAAATTCAAAGGTGGAGATTTCACCCTTGAAGATGAAGATCGAACCGAACGTCCAGTTGAGTTTGATGAATAGCTTCTTGAAGCAGCCCTTGAAGAAAATCCTGCTTTATCAGTTGAGGAATTTTCAGTGGTTCTCAGTTCAAACCATACAACTGTTCATCGTCATCTTCAACAAGTTGGGAAAGTTCCTAAACTTAGAAAATGGGTGCCTCATGAATTGTCTGAAAACAACCTCAAATCCCGAGTTGACTTCTGCTCTTCTCTCCATTCTTGCCACCTTGTTTCACATTTTCTGGATAGACTTGTGACTGGCGACGAAAAATGGATCTTTTATCGAAATGTTAAGCGTCGTAGACATTGGCTTGGTAAAGGGGAAAGACCCCAGCCAGAGCCGAGAAGGGAACTTCATGGGCAAAAGTTTCTTCTCTCAATCTGGTGGGATTGCCAAGGAATAATCCACTTTGAATTCTTATCACCTAATGCAACAATTAATGCTCAAATATACTGTCAGCAATTAGAGCGTTTGAGCCAAGCTTTGAGGAAAAAAAGACCTGCTCTAGTGAATCGAAAACGGGTGATGTTTCATCAGGACAATGTGCGACCACACACAGCAAGAATCACGTCACAAAAGATCGAAGAACTTGGTTGGGAGAAAATTCCTCATCCACCTTATTCTCCCGCCCTTGCTCCATCAGACTACCATTTGTTTCGTAGCTTACAGAATCATTTGGAAGAAACAGCTTTTGTAACACAGGAAGAGGTTAAAACTGATATTTGTGAGTTCTTCTAATCAAAGCCAAAAGAATTTTACAGTAATGGAATTAGTAAGCTTGTTAATAGATGGAAGCAATTCATAGATAATCAGGGAAAATACATTGTTGATTGAATCTGTAATTAAATGTAACGTTTGGTCACTTGTTTTTTTTATTCAAAGTTCGGACAGAACTTATGGGATGACCTGATATTTCGCTCTTTTTTATGATTAATTAACATCAGTGTGTATCGATTTCCCCAATTAAAATGAGTGTGTAGCAGATGCATACTAAAAGAACTTTATGCTGCATGAATTCAAAAATGGCACTTCAGGGGTAAAAGTGTCAGATAATTTAGAAATAACTGTCCGGAAATGCCACTGACAGTTTCGACAGTTTCGATCGGGTAATTTAGTTCTGGGAATTTTTCACGACCAAAATCTGTAAATATTGAGCTTCTGGAGACCGTAGTTAAGAGACGTTCTCAGCAAACTACAGGAGAATTAGCAAAACCGATCAATGTGAGTTACACTTCATGAACTTAAAGGTCAGTGGCTTTTCCTCATCATATAACTGATCATTAGCTTTACAAAGAACAACCCTCTGTACGTCAAAGAAAACTAGACTTGTTATCGAACCAGTCCTGTAGAGAATTATCGGTAATCAAGAAAAGTGGGTTCCTTATAATGCACTGAAAAAAGATAATATATCAGTAAACCAGACCTAAGTCCTTGTATAGTGGAGTTTTATTTCATATAAAAATATTATGAAATACTAAAGCAAACGAAAAAGTTAATGCGGTTAAATACTTACATTAATTGGAAGCGTTGCACAAAGATTACAGAAAAGAGCCAATCATTGGCTAATCATAAGCATGTGTCGCACTTATACAATATCGCAAAAGAGTATATTACAGAGTCTCTAAAGAAAAAATGACTACCCTAAATTTGGAAGTTTTGCCTAGTCCTCCTTAGTCTGAAATGCTTATGTAAAAAATATGTTAGATAACCGTTGAAATCTAACTAAGTAACTGCATTTTTTGCCTTATCGATTTTCATTTTCAAATACGCATACGACCAACTTAAAGATCAATTTGCAAATGGAAAATAACTGTATTTCTCACCGGCTTCAAGGCTCATTGGCCTAATAGAGATCAACGTCGTTACCAGTTTAGATGGAGGATTGTCGAGATCATTTCACATAAAAATATTGAGAGCAAAATCTGACATCTTTTTATTTGTAATCATTTCACCTTAGGCAAGGCGATAATACCACTAATACGAAAGGAGATACTGAGAGTTAAAGAGATAAGCAATAGTAGGGAGAAAGGTCAATAACAGAACAGAATTGAGGATGACAGAAGATGACGATGGAGATGTATTTAAAAAAAGATGATTCTAGTGGATAAAGTTTAAGAAACGGGAAGATAGTTCCACAGGCCAGAACTGTGAGAAAGGAGATGAGGACAATAGTCCGAATAATGAAAATAGTTTACAAAGTTTGATAGTTCATAAGAATTTTATTTTGGCGAATAAACAATTTTACTTCGTGGAAGAGACCGATCTTAAACTCTTC
>OZ038482.1:128160731-128230731 GCA_964036315.1 Acanthosepion esculentum | reverse complement strand
TAACAAACTATTTCTAAGTCTAACAGTTAAAATATAATCCTTGAAAATGGTTAAATGTATAGCCGAAAGCGCTCGGATAAAAGGAACATTCAGAGAGTTTTTATATAATTTATCATCCGAAAAAAAAACATTATTAGATCGCATGAGAAATTGTATAAAAAACTAAATAAAATCACCTTGTCAGTCGTTTTTAATGAAATGTGCATGAAAGAAGGATTTCTGCCTAAATACACAAATATATATATATATATATATATATATATATATATATATATATATATATATATATATATGTGTGTGTGTGTGTGTGTGTGTGTGTGTGTGTGTGTGTGTATATATATACCTTATCAGTGCAGACGGAAAAAATATTTCTTCTGAATGGTCACGTGTTCCCTCCAAACTTTAGAAAAAAATCTCGCGTTGAAATTCTTCCTCTGTAGATCTTGTTTTTGACAAGTACGCGGAATTCTCTAACGTCTCAAATTATCCCTTATTACGTTTTTAACTCTTTTTGGATAGATACTCGAGGTTCTATGCTACGTCGAATTGTTTAAGCACCGTCTTCTTTTCGGAAAAAAAAACAATATGGCTTCCGCTTTGCCTGATCGACCGCAGATCTGTTAACAGACATCACTGAATTTGTCCCTCCTGATTCAGATAAGATCGGCGAAAGTCGGTCCCTGGCTCTAGATATTTCAACGGCCTTCGACAGGCTTTTGCCCCTCTCTGTAAACTGAAAGTTACAGTTTCATGGGACGGCTATTTGACTTAGTGAAATCATTCCTAACAAATCGTGCAATGAAGGCCGTTTTGAAGTGACCCGGTTTCACTACTTTTTAACCTTCAACGCTTCAACGTTTTGGTTGCGTAACCTCTTCCTACAGCGACGTTTTCCTGCTGCCAGTAAGCACGACCCATAGCTAGGAGAAGCTTTTTCCATACCGCTCCACTGCATTTTTGGTTTTTGTATACAACGAGGTTACACCGCTTCAGCTTCGGCATCAACTTCTATTCGCATTCTTACACAGCATTTCTACAACCCTTCAAATGGCTCCTACACGACGAACATCTACACGTCAGCAACTGAAGACCCCTAACACCGTTAACGTTACACATGCAGAACAGGTGACTGCGGAGGAGCACACAATAACTCCGGTTACAGATGATCATATAGCGTCTACTTCAACCTCTGCTTTGCACTCTTCTGCGTGCCGTGGCGATGACCAAACCGGCAGCTCTGCAAAGGCTGCAAAAAAAAAAAACACAGGCGAGGCAACCTTAGCAGGCTTCCATTGAGTGCGCCTCCTTGGGGGAGAAGCGGCTGGCGTCTACTTCAACCTCTGTTTTGCACTCTTCTGAGTTCCGTTGCGATGACCGACCCGACAGCTTTGCTAAGCGTGCCAAAATACCATGGCGAGGCAACCTTAGCAGGCGTTCTAAAAGAGCCTCTGCGGCAAAGAGAAATCGGGAGGAGTAAACCGAGGTAGAGGCCTCTTTGAGGCTTTCCAGTCAATCTCAACAGAGGCAGTATGTTTTGTCACATGAAACGCTTGGTGAGCGTAACTACCGTTTGTACTGCAAATCAGTTTACACATATTCGTTGAAAAGTAAGAGGAAACTACCTAAACGTACGATTTGTGAATCAAGCACGGGCAACGCCGGGCCATGCTGCTAGTAATGAATAAAAATAATGATGAAATCTGTAATAATATGTTTGTATTAATAAGATTGCTGGCAGCTTCAACTGAGTTGTTACGCGATCCTCAAAGTCACGACAATCGGATATAAATCTAGAAATAGTGAATAACATAAAGGTGAAAATATTAAAAGATTTCGCAAATGTTTGCTCGTTATAGTAACCAATGAATGCACGCCATTTGTTTAAACTTATGTTGTAGTCTTAGAATCTGGAGACAAATACAACAGCAAATTATTAATCATATATAATTTGAAAATGCATCGAAATTACGTTAACATTTTATAAAGATTGATTTCTTTATATAGATTTCTTTGCAATTAACCAAAGATCTCTTGTTCTTCACCTCTAGCTCTACGTGTAATTAATATTACAGTTTCTTTTAAGAATCTGGTTAGGCAAACGTTTTAGGAGTCTATGATGTATGGATAAATGTTAGACTATCATTGTCCTGGGCAAAAACCTTTTTTTATTAAAGTTTACATCATTGTCTGCATTGAGTCAAGCCACAATATCAACACGAGTTGCACATAGACAATATTATAAACGTGCCTATGAAATTTATGATTTCTTTCCTATTTGGACGTATTTTGTGAAAATATTGTAAAAAGTATGGGAAAATATTTTAATATTTAATACGTTTATTTTTGTTAATGTGATATGTGCAGCTGAAAAACCCCTTTGCATTAATAATAAATTCTCGATAAAACTCGTCAGATTTTGGTAGCGGGAAAAAAAAAAGAAATTACCTCTCATGTTTATCTCACAGGCATCGAGATCTATACGCAAGTTTATACTGAGCAGGTTGGAAATTGACTTCAGCCTAGTGTGCGATGTACGAACCCAGGTGACTGTAGTAGTATATAAGGTAATATGTCTATTTTTTCGGAATGGGTTTCCTGAGAACTGGAGTTCGTTATTAAATATAAAAATGTTCTTTTTTTGTTGCCTTTCTTCAGGTTTGTAATAAATTACTATGTCGTATAGCATATTAACAATATTTAACAGATTCTTTATGGACCTTTAAGATATAATGTTTGTTTGCTCTCGCAGGCCGCAGAAAATCGTCACGTAATTCGCTCGTCCCTGGTCTACCAGATACGTCGATTTCACCTAAAATATACAGTAGATAAATATGGTATTTTTTCCGAAAAAGTTTTTTTTTTATTAAGTATGGATCTTGTTATTCTATTCTGTTTAATCCAATGATTCTTTGTTAAATGAGACAATTCAGTTTCCTAGTACTTGTCTTATGAATTCGCGAAGATCCCGAATCCCGTTACAGTGATCGCGCGATCCCGAATCACGTACTGCAGCTGCGGTAGAAGTGGTGCTTCTTGGACAAGATAGTCTGACAGAGTCCAACCAACTCCAGGCCGGTTTTTGATTTCAGTTGCCTTCTCCAAGACCGGTTGCCACCCAAGGCTATAGAACCCAGTCTTTTCTGCGAGTTACCCATAGATGGGGAGATAAGAAGAGGCTACATATCTTTCCGAAGGATATTAGCACGTATGTGAATCCGAAAGGGACTCGACTGGAATTCTAACGTGTTCGATTCCACGCCGCTATCCATTACTCCACAGTATTTTCTAGCCTGAATTCTTCTAGATTGATAGACAATTCCCTACTGTTTCCTTTAGTGCTATATTAGGTGCATGATTTAAAAGAGATTTTATAAGACCGGCTTAGATGTGGCACAAGGCCGTCAGTATAGGGCACCCAGTGAGGATCGAACTCACTACTCAGTCGTAATTGATCTAGTAAGACAAGCTTTCTAACCATTACACCACGTCGAGGTGCCTAGGTGCATGATTTAAAATCTCAATGATGTTGACTCATTCCTTGTACAGGAAAATTCTTGAACAATAATTTGGAAAGAATTGACAGTTTTAATTTATTTTTGCAAACATTATGACTGGGTTTAACATGCATACTGTTTATTCCCAATTCTGAAGTGAAGAAATCTGAATATCTGTGATGAAGTGTTAGCATTATTTATACTCAAAATATTGTCCTTATTGTTTTTGTTAATATCACAAAGTTTCGACGGTTGTGCCATCCGGCTTTCATCAGGTAGTTGTCGATGCGCGTAACCTTCTGAGAATTTTGAAATGAATCTTTCTTTTTTTTTTAAATCATGGTGAAGATTATTTTCGTTCCGTTGACTACGGACTCTCGTCTCGATCGTAGTTATTAAAACTCACTTATTGATCGACCTGTTTCTAATCTACCTAGTCCAGTGATTGAAACCACAATTTCTATATCACTAAATTCTCGAATCGACTTTTTAATACACTGTCAAAATTGAAGGCTGATGATTTTTCTGTTACTGGCTTATCACACTTTATTAGTGGTTTCCATATTGTATTTATTTCTACTAGTTTTGAATTCTGAAAATTTCATGGGTTTCCTATTTTAAATTTCTCATGAATCTTAATTTTTCAGTTAAGAATTGAATAACTTCATGTCGAGTTTTAATGACACACCATATCCGTAGAATCTCTTCCAGTGCATCTTTAAATGTTTGAGTTTAACAAATTTAGCCACCTATTACAATAACAATCATAAGTAAGAATGCTGTTCGTTATTTTAAGAAATAAGGGGTACAAATGAAAAGTTTTGAATTTGACAACTTCCCTTCTTTCATTTTCTGAATAAATCTAAGTAACGTATCTGATTTGTCTTTTGTCTTCTCACGAAATCAAAACGGAATAGTCCAATATTCGTGAGCTATTGGCGTAACGGTCGTGTGAACTAGTTTGTTTAGTGGCATATCAAATCCTTTATGGGGCATTTAATGTCGTAATTTAATTTTCTTTGGAACATTAGTAAATTCTTTTACAAAAATGTATTTTTGCTAAGTATTTAAAAAGAAAAACATTGCTGGTTATTGTTTTGTTTTTCAAAAGTGGATTGCTGGTAATTTCCTTACTATAAAAATGTATTGCTGGTAGTTTTTACTATAAAAATACTTATAATTTCGTATTGTTTTAACCCCAGTCTTGAGTTTAACAATTTACCCATAGTAGGGACCCTAACAGGTGATACAACCACGGGGTAGGGTAGACTTGGAAATAACAGCTATTAAGAGATGGTTTGATGCTCCTCGATACCACACGATCAGAGGCCTTGGATGTAGTTTATCGTCATACCTATAACGTCTTGTGAACTAAGGAACTAACGAACGAAGAGAAAAGCACAATTTTTATATGATGGTAGGGTTACTAACGAAGTCTTCATAGCCGAGCATATGCAGTGATTATCTCAAAAGTATGACTTTCTGGGGCTTTTCTTTGTCTAGTATTGGTGTTGAATATAATCTAAATAATGAGGAAATAATTTCAGAAAAAGGAGAATGCTAACCTTCTTTTAAAAAGCGAGAAGCAATGGCAACTAATGAGAAGCAAAGGGACTGTAATCAAAAACATGTTTTGTAGAAAAAGTATTTGTGGTTTATTGATGAATGAACTTCATCATTTGTTGCTTCTCGCACAGCTTTTGTCGTTCCGTTTCTATTGAAAAATCTTGTAAAAAAAGTCTTAATTGAATTCAGTGATTCAACGCTATGAATGCAGACAATGTGGCTTCATTTTCATTGAATTTGAACTGGACTTAATTTTTCTTCTTTTAAATATCGGCAAAAGTTTTCCTGCCATTTCTGCTGTCATGGCGAAAAAATAGTTTTTTCTTGTTACTACATTTAATAGCAATATTTGTTACCGGTAATAAATGATGTCGCTTTCCACCTCCTTGCTTACTGCTGCTTCATGACGACGTAATCTTTGACTCATATAAAAGGCACGTTGAGAAAGGCATATTTGACTCATGTAAAAAGCACGTTGAGAAAGGCATCTTTCACTCATATAAAAGACACGTTGAGAAAGTCATCTCTGACTCATGTAAAAGACACGTTGATAAAGGTATCTTTGACTCATGTAAAAGGCACGTTGACAATGCCACCAGAAAAACAGATGTAACAGAGAATATTTTGAAGGAATTTGAAGTAATAATAAGACGAAAAATGGAAAAAAAACTAGTCATTAAACAATAAAATTCGCTAAAATTTTTACAAGCCTTAAGACAATTTTAGAATCTCGGAAAATGGGTTCAAACTGTAAATTTGCTCAGTTGATGATTGGTTTCTCTTTCTTAATATGCGATCAGAAAAAATACGATCGCTTTGAAGGTGCAACTTCATTCACCAGTTAACAGGGTGGTTAATCTTTGTGCAAGAATTACTAAAATGAAACACATTGTTGCGTATTTTATTCTAGTACCTAATAAATATAAAAATAAATACATTTCGGTTTAAATAAACTCCTAAACTTTTTTTATATTCAGGAAAAGCAGCTTTGTATCAGGAAATATTTCACGTTAGCATAAGTTTCCTTACATCTTGTAGCATTGACTTCCTATTATGTATTAACATCTGTTACGCTGATCACCAGACGTGGCAGTAGTATATCGCCGGAGAAAGGGAAATTGGCAAACCGGGTTCAAATTCCGGGAAATCTCGATGGAAATAAAGATGCAACTGTTATCAATCAACCTATATGGAACTAAAAACATGGCAATTTCCGCACAGATGAAGGTATAACTTGAGTCAACGAAGATGGCTCGTCATAAGATTACTGTAAATAACATGGATGGAGTATGCGAGAAATGAGGAAGTTTTAAGACAAACGGGAACGGAAAGGACGCTTTTGCTTAAAATCAGGAAGAGACAGTTTAAATTTCTGGCGCATATATTAACGATATAAGTCTTAAAGAATTTGACAGCCTCAAGATATATTGAAGGCAAAAGAGACAGGGTAAGATTGAATATCGTACAGAGGTTATAATATGGAAATCAGAAGATTAACAGGGAGGTATAGTAACGGAACAAACATTACTCTGTGCTAAAATTAAAAAAAGAAGTTGTGGATGGCTATTATCACATACATCCTCAAGGGGCAGAGCACATGGAAAAACAAGTATCTTGAAATGAAAATAACTTATTTTCAACTTAAATATGTTTTAAAAAGACCTAACTACATCCGTTGATCAAGAACTGCGTAAAAATATTTGAATCAAATCGCTAATATAGTTTGGAAGCGACGGGAAATCACTCTCAGAGATAAAGTAATCTACAGCCAACGAGGCGTCGTGGTTCTGAGCCCGGTTCGATTGAAATAATTGGACTTCCCAATAAAATGACGTGCAGTAAGCTGTTCATGGAAATCCGGCTCCAGTAGGGAAAGCAATTTCACGTTTTAATCACTCGATTTTAATTCCAAGACATTATACGCTTGTCTCCACTCTGTTGTCGAAACCGTTTTAAATATTTTGTAGTGGTTTGTAAATTGGGCATAAATGTTTCTCCCTAAGGCAGAAGATTTATTTTTAGCGCTTTTATGCACGATAGCTTGAAAATATTTTTCTATTCTTCTCGTTTGTGTGTGTGTTTGTGTGCGTGAATGTGTGTGTGTGTGTGTTTGTGTGTGCGCACGCATGAACGTCTGTGTGAGCGCGAAAATAACAATTCAGATATAAATAAATATATAAACATTTAAAAGTGAAGTATTAACTAAGGGTTTTTGAAAAAATAAAAAAAATATCAATAATGATAAGAACAACAGTATTAATTTACTTAAAAGACATATAAAAAATTTACATATCCTAGCACCATGGGAAGCGCCCTTACCTTTCCTTAACGTTGAAACATTTATTAGTATTTTAGAAGTACATAATTCCAATTTCAACGGAAAACTTTATTTTTTTCCCAACAATTTTTGTTGCTATATTTAAGCCAATGTTTCGGCCGTTGTACAATCCGGCCTTCTTCAGGAGGGGAACTACCAGAAGATAGCTGATAACTGACATCCATTAGACATGGCACGTGGAACTAGAACAATCTACCCTAGCGAGCGAAATAAAGGGTTCAGTTCGACATTCCAACCACCTGAAGAAGGCCGGAGCGTACTAAGGTCGAAACGTTGTGCTAAATATGGCAACGAAGATGAGGCCGATAATCCGAACAATGTAATTTATTCTTATATTTAATAAGCCGAAAGATTACATCACTTAACTTCATTATTAATTTTTAGAATGTTTTTGAAGGTTCTCTAATTCAAAATTTGAAAACTTAGCATACATTTATTTTTTCCTTCCCGCAGTTTCTGCGTATAAATCTGAGTTACTAAATAAAATGTCTTCACTAGATTTCATAACGTTCGTGAAGGAAAAAAATGTTCATATAAAATGTTTCTACTTCTTTTATTTCATCTATGTACAATTTTCATTACAATGACTGACAAGGTACTGTGGTTAAGTTTCTTATTTAATTTCTCTAGTATTCTTATAAATGTCTTCTTTTCGGGCCGTAAATTAGGTAGAAATTGACTAAATGTTTGTATGTCCGAGCGATGTTTTCTATACTTTTAGCCATTATCAAGGATGATTTTATTTTTTAAATATTAATTGCATGTATAGATAGTTTTATGAAAGGATCTAGAATTATAGGAATGCTATATTTTTTAAAAATGTCGTCATATTGTCGCCGTGTTTATAGATGATATTATTGAGGGATGACTTTTCCTTGTTTATTAATAATGCTTCCATTATATTTAGCCTTGTTTTAGATATGCATGAGGCTATTAAATGTGTATTTTCAACAACAATATTGTGGATAGAATTTGGTAGGTTTTTATGTGCATTTATATGAGACCTAATTGGCTTGGATTGAGGAATCGGAGAGCAGAGTTCGAATTCCAGTCGATTCCATTACATTCACTTACGTGCTAATACCCTTGGGAAAGGTGTGAATCCTCTTCTTCTTCCTCCAACTATGGGTAAATAGCAGGACAGACTGGGTTCTATAGCCTTGGATGGCAACTGGTCTAGGAGAAGGACAACTCTGAATTCAAAACCTGCGGAGGGTCGTTTGGGGACCTTGTGGCATCCGTTGCACCAGGTCCCTGTATTCGTCCCTCCAAAAAGTGTAGATGGCCCTGCACAAAGCCTTCACCACTATAATCAAATCCTGTGTGGCTGTCGGGCTTTCAGTTTCTGGGACTGATCTGTTTGACCCTCATACGTCGAGTTCGACGGGAGAGTTATAATTGAGCTATAGTCAAAGAGATATAACGGGAGTATTCTCGTTAGATATGTAGTATATCAAATATAATTATTTATGAATTTGGATTGATCAGGAACACAGATCCTATGATAGGATATGTTAATTCGTAAATAATGGTTTTCTGTAAATTAGATCTTGAATGTGAGTTATCATTGTTGACTATCAGGTTAGCATTACATTTTTTATAGTATTAGGTCATCCAATAAGTTCTGTTCGAATTTTAACTTTTTGTTAAAATGAACGAAATTTAAAGAGTATTTAATAGTGTCTAATAGATCTGAACATTATTTTTATGTTTAGATGCATTTAAACTGATCAAAATTTATTTCAGAGAACAATAAAATTAAATTTTGTTTGATTAAAACCCTGCTAACATGGAAGTACCCAAGAATCATTTGAGACACATAATGTTTTATGAGCTCAAGAAAGGAAACTCAGCAGCCGAAGCAGCTAGAAACATTCACCCAGTTTATGGAGAGGAATGTGTTAATGAAAGAACTTGCAGAAGATGGTTTGCAAAATTCAGAGGTGGATATTTCACTCTTGAAGATGAAGATCGAACCGGACGTCCAGTTGAGTTTGATGAAAAGCTTCTTGAAGCAGCCCTTGAAGAAAATCCTGCTTTATCAGTTGAGGAATTGGCAGTGGTTCTCAGTTCAAACCATACACCTGTTCATCGCCATCTTCAACAACTTGGAAAAGTTCCTAAACTTGCAAAATGGGTGCCTCATCAATTGTCTGAAAACAACCTCAAATCCCGAGTTGACATCTGCTCTTCTCTCCATTCTCGCCAACTTATCTCAACTTTTTTGGATAGACTTGTGACTGGCGACGAAGAATGGATCTTTTATCGAAATGTTAAGCGTCGTAGACAGTGGCTTGGTAAAGGGGAAGGACCCCAGCCACGGCCGAGAAGGGAACTTCATGGGCAAAAGGTTCTTCTTTCAGTCTGGTGGGATTGCCAAGGAATAATCCACTTTGAATTCTTACCACCTAATGCAACAATTAATGCTCAAATATACTGTCAGCAATTAGAGCGTTTGAACCAAGCTTTGAGGAAAAAAAGACATGCTCTAGTGAATCGAAAACGGGTGATGTTTCATCAGGACAATGCGCGACCACACACAGCAAGAATCACGTCACAAAAGATTGGTTGGGAAAAAATTCCTCAACCACCTTATTCCCCCGACCTTGCTCCTTCACACTACCATTTCTTTCGTAGCTTACAGAATCATTTGGAAGAAACAGCTTTTGTAACACAGGAACAGGTCAAAACTGACATTTGTGAATTCTTCGAATCAAAGCCAAAAGAATTTTACAGTAATGGAATTAGTAAGCTTGTTAATAGATGGAAGGAAGTCATAGATAATCAGGGGAAATACATTGTTGATTGAATCTGTAATTAAATGTAACATTTGGTCACTTCTTTTCTTTATTCAAAATTTGGGTAGAACTTATGGGATGACCTGATAGATAGTTAATTTAATATATATATATATATATATATATATATATATATATATATATATATATATATATATATATATATATTAAAATGAATCATTCATGAAAAATTAGATTAGTAAAGTTAATGATATAAAATGGCGAATTCTTTACTAAACTACTTTTTGTATGAATGATTGATTGTAATATAAATTGAACTGCATACCATATTTTATTTAAAAGAACTGATCCGACGTGCAAATTTTCCGGATAACAGCTGAGACATTACTCTATTTATTGAACAATTTTGTTCATGCCACATTGACTGATAAACTCCTAAATATAAAAATTCTCAAATTGCTGCAGTAGTAAAAATGCACTCTCTTAAATTTTCAAATAATTCAAGCTTAGCCTTGCGACTGCACGCTCCAACAGTTTGTATCCGTTAACAATAACACATTCAAAACAAAATAAAAACATATTTCGATTCGCATTATATTATTTCGTCACGAATGCTATCTGAATTTTACCAAAAGAAAATAATTTCCATGCATGAAGATGACTGAATGTACAGTTGAAAGTACTTGCGTATTAAAGAATACCTTGTACAGTTTATAATTTTTAATAACAAGCATCATAACATTCATCGAGTGATTCGTAGGTTAATGTACATTTAAAATTTTTTTAGCGAAGGGAATTCGCCATTTTATATCATTAACGTTACTAATCTAGTTTTTGTATGAATAATTCATTGTAATATAAATTGAACTGCACAACATATTTGATATATATATATATATATATATATATATATATATATATATATATATATATATATATGGTGGTGTGTGTGTGTATGTGTGTGTGTAGTAATAATAATGATATTACGACTGAAAGGAACACATGAACATTATGAAAATTTAACCTATTTATCAGAGCAGGTCTTCTGCTCAAAATCGCTCAGTAATGACATAATATTCAATAAACCAACAAAGTTCATTTAGCTTATTTGATTTACTGACTCAATTGTTTGACGCTCAAAAATACAATAAAAAATATTAAGAAGGACTTTTAGATAAATGACATTTAGAAAACCCTTTCCATTATGTGACGTGTAGATGATATTTCAAGAACTGCACTTTACGTTTTATTAACCAATATTTATTCTTCGCATTTGTTTCGTCATAATTCGACATTTGCTATAAACATATTTGCATTGGTTTTAATTTATCTCATTATAGAGATTCTTTCATCAGGATATTCTGAAACAATCGGTGTTCACTTTATTGCCATATCGAATATCTTTCTAAAAAATGAAGTAATATCTAAGCAGGCATTAAATCTGGTGTTTTTCTAATTGTGCATTTAGATCTCTTAATATTAATCTGACCAACTATAAAAGCTTCTGCCTTTGTTAAATCTTAAATCTGAGTAACGTAATTCTATATATTTATTTCCGTTATGATCGTAAATATTCTCACGGATTTCGCGAGGCAAACATCAGTAACTAAAGTTTGGTTCGTGACAATATTACATTAGCAAGTATTAGAAGAAATAATGACAATGTGGAAAACATATTGTTTGAGGCGATTCCTTCATTGAATTAAAGTTAATGTAATACCCACTCGCACGAAGGGGAGGAGATGCAGTAATTTAAACTTTTAAGTTTTGAATTTCATTGGCAACTTCATTTAGCTTCTTCTGGTCTATCTTTTTATCAGTTGGTATCCTACATTTTGATAATAGAAGATCAGCTAAGTAAATTGCTTTCTATTTTAATTAAAGTAGCTTTTTTCTTAAGTCGAAACTACAGTGAGTAATACACAGAGTGTGTTGTTTGTAAATGATCCCATTAAGTTACATATAATTCTCTATTTAAATTTCTCGAGGAATAAAGTGCATGTTCCCTTCGGCTGGATTCTCACCTGGGTCCACTTTATATATGGGGAAAGCACTTTATAACCCGGCGTGCTTTTAACCGGCTCAGAATTTCACAGCGAAATAAGGGACAAATTAGCCTTATGAAGAAATCCACTTATCTCACTTAGCTATTTCGAAGCTTCTTTCTGCTAATTTTATTTTGGTAGCCGGTTTAATGGGGTTTTATTTCGTGGATCCACGTATTTAAGTAACCCCATATATATATATATATATATATATATATATATATATATATGTGTGTGTGTGTGTGTGTGTGTATGCATATATATATATATGTGTGTGTATGCATATATATATATATATATATATATATATATATATATATATATATATATGAAGAAATATAGTCTTAAAGTGTGCTATATTTATGGGATAAAGTGCTCAATATCAGAGATAGAGCGTGTGTAAATATAAAAGTGAACATAGAAGTCAACACTTAGAGGCGACAGTCTGTTTCATGCTAGATGCAATCGCCAGGCAACTAGTCAATATATATATATATATATATATATATATATATATATATATATATATATATACATATATATTAGTGAATCTTCAGAGTATATTCTGGCCAGAATATACTCAGACCCTGAAGATTGCAAGACTGCCTGAAACTCCGATTCGCGCTACCGACGTTAGATATTATATATATTCACTAATATATATATATATGTATATATATATATATATATATATATATATATATATATATATATATATATATATATATGTGTGTGTGTGTGTGTGTGTGTGTGGCTCTTTTACATAAAATTGAGTACTGTATTTATAACACGTGAGGAAGAGATATATTTTATACGTACGTGCAAATATATGTGCGTATATGAAATTTTTTATCATGCCCAGATCTATCTATCTATCTATCTATCTATCTATCTATCTATCTATCTATCTATCTATCGATCTATCTATCTAAGACACTATCCTATCTATCTAGGACACTTATGTAAAGGTGGCCTGAAGATTGCGTTTAGCATCAGCCTGTCTGAAGCTATTATGCAAATCAAATAAATCTCAATAACTCAAAAAGGTTTGAACTAATATTTGTCAAATTAAAAATTTTTCATCCCCACACCCAAGAGTAAAATATTTAATTAAATTTTCTGCCATTTTTATTGATCAGTTTTTGTTATTTGGAATTTACTAAAATGGATTGACTTAAGGTATTATGCAGATTAAACAAATATTAGATTAAGAACTCTGATAGCTAATAATTTTTTTTTTCATTTTGCCCATAATTAATCTTGGAATATGGGTAAATGGTATGATCTAGCTACCGAAAAACAGACAATAACAAAGTTATTGAGTGAGGGAATGCTCACATTGCAGATATCAAAGGAGATTTGCAGAGATTATTGAACGACAATATAAGTATGTTGAGAATTCGAAACAAAGGAAAAGGCTTTATGAACTTGCTTCAGCGAGTTATAGTAAACAAACACTTTTGAGCAGGGTTCAGTTCTTTGAAATGGCTAGAATTGAAGGTGTTGAAGGAGAAAAGGTGTAGAAGACATTGGGAATTGGGATCTGTAAAAAATCTCCTAGGCAACCATCCCTGACTAAAGTAAATATTTTAAAGCGTCAAAATTGGGAATTGTCAGCCAAACCATTATTGAACCATTCAAAGTCGATGAAGCAGTTTAACTTAAGAATTCTAACTGTTGCAATTTTATGAAAAAGTATGTTTTTCATGGTACAAGACCCAGTCTCGCAATTTCAGTGTCAAGTGTGTATATATGCATGACAATGCCCTTTATCGTCTATCTAAGCTTAATCATGAAATATTTGAGCATAAAAAGATTTATCGGATAGAATGTAATAGAATCGCCACCATCAAGTCCTGATCTGAATCCGATCGAAAATCTATGGTTAATTGTGAATATGAAATTATATAAAGTTGGCAAACAATATAACAGTAAAGCCGACATGTTGTAAGCGATTAAAACTACCATGTTATAAACTGAACCTTCTTCCCATCATCTTTTTCACCAATACAAGCCATTAGGGTGAAATAAGCATAAGCAATTATCCAAAGTAAATTTCCTGAAAAACAGAAATTTCAAATCAGTTACATATCAACCAAATAGTTCAAATATACACATCAAAATCAGGCCCGTATATGAAGCCCTCGAGATATGAGTAATTCTGGATCTGAGGGATGCCGGATATGAGGGATTCTACTATATATATATATATATATATATATATATATATATATATATATATATATATATATATATATATATATATATATAAAAAGAATAGATATACATTTGGTCCACACGGTTTGTAGCAAATCTGAGTTCCATGCACGCACAGCAATCATCAGTTACATATTGACAACTGAGCGAGTGTAGAAAAATATTTATTTCCCTATTGTATTTAAGACTAAGTGTAAATCAAAACCAGAATGAAACCATTGTTATTTGTCAGGAATAAAGCTTCGAATGCCACAATGTTCGACTTGCATTTGAAGTTTATTTTAAAGTCGCAAATAGAAGTAACAATCATATTATTACGTAAATCCCATTTTATACGTTAGTTAAAATTAGTTTATTCTCTGAAAGTATTTAATAGAATTTATTGTTTTTGCTGATATCTCAAATTTGAAAATATTTCACCAGTTTAAAGAAATACATACGCGTAGCGAAAAGTTAATATTGATAATTAATATGACACCTTCCGTTACGAGAACTAAAAACCAAGTCATAGCTGGAGCTGCATAATACTTACTTTACACCTTGATAAGGCTCAAAATCTTTTATGGCAATATAATGAAACGCGTACTCGGCATTCAGAAGAAACATTCCTACACACTCAATGTCATAAACCTCTCGCTTCTCTATCATTATTTCTATTCTCAGATGATATCGCTTCTTTAATTCCACTAGTTCAGACATTCCACCAGTCCATAGCAAGCTACTACCACGGACTCCAATCACGTTGATAACATCCCTATTCCCAATGTAAGTCCAGTTTAGAATGTTTCCATTTTTCCCAAAACTGATATTTTGTGTCACTGACTCCCACGTAGTTGCTTTCCAGAACACTACAATCTTAACTTCTTCAAGTCAAGTTTCAATCATTATTTGTCTTCGTTATCATTATTATCTTAATTAAATAATAATTAGTTCCATGGTGGATAGTCTATGTTACATTTAACGGATTATTTATGCATCTTTGAATGTCGTTTTCTTCTTGAGAAGTTTCCCCTTGTGTATTGAAACAGAAAAATGATGAAAAAAATGACGATTTTTCTTCACATTTTTTATACAACTATTTATATAATCGTAACCGCTATCGCCATAAGAATGCATTCATTTTGGCAAAATTGATCTGGATGAATTATTTACAATGACTGTGTGTGAAATTTCAGAGGATAGGAAAAAATATTCATCTTCTATTCACACAACGTGACAGAGAAATACACATTTCTTCAGGACTTCTCTAATCTTCTGAGGATTATCTTTTTTTTTCCCCGTTTCTATTTTTATTTGATATTTTGCTTCAGCCTTCATCCGAGGATTTTAATCTGTCACTTCGAGGCCCCAATTTCAACGTCTATTCAGCAATTTATTCCAGCCTGTGCATTAGAATAATATTTTTTTGACATTTAGGTGGAATCAGGCGAGGTGGAAATGAATGCATTTTATTTCGCTTTAATGGATTCTGATTAGTTTTCTTCAATCTGGTCTGAGATATATTTATATATATATATTGTTGCCAAACTATTCTGCTCAACTTCTTAAAGAGAAGAGAAAATGGTAAGTTTTGATGATTAAATATCTTTCACGTTTCTCTCTTCAAAACCAATCTCTTTGGGATAATTTTGCACTCATTGTATTCAGGAATATACTGGGAGCAGCAACAAAAGAAAATATATCATGAATAATAATAATAATAATAATAATAATAATAATAATAATAATAATAATAATAATAATAATAATAATAATAATAATAATAATAATAATAATAATAATAATAATAATAGATTTTTACGAGGACCTGCAAATATATGTTTTTAAATGTGACATCTTCGAGCAACTGTTATCCCTGTAATAGTATGAGCACTTGGAATGATCAAGAAAGGCAGTGAGAAATGTCTTAATAGGATATTTTGGAAAACCTTCTCTGCAAGAAGTTAAAATATTATTAACTGGGACTGCCATGGATTACATTACATGTAACCGTGTATTTCTCGCACTTTTTATTTACTGGACATTTAAGTTTAGTGACAGTTCAAACCCTTAGCCATTTATTATCCAAGCTATCAGGTTGAAACCCAGCAAATAATGTACCAAAGTAAAAAAAAATTAAATGAACTTTTTTTAATAGTAATAATACTACATTTTTAAAAGAAACTTCAAATTAAAATTTAAAAAAAATTAAAGATCCCAGGAGCACTTGGAATGATAATGAACAGAATAGATAAATTTCTTAACAGGACTCTTGGAAAACCTTTGCAAGAAATCCAAAACATGTCATGGGATGACACTGCCTATGGGTTTCAGACAGCTCTGTCGGCATTGATACGGGCAAAATGAGTGTAATAGTTTTTTCATATTTTTTTTATTTAATTACTTGCTAAGTATTTGACTAACGAAAAGAACGATTACTCATTTCTGCTTGGCACTTGGCAAATAATTTTTCAAAGAAGTAATTTTAAAGGAACTCTTTTCAATAATAATAATAATAATAATAATAATAATAATAATAATCCATATTTATATGAAATAAAAAAGACAGTATTCATAAGTCCTACCCACATACGTAGAAAAATAACTGTCAATCCAAAAATCTCAAATAAACGATTACAAAACAAACCACCTTAATTAGGTGAGGTTCATTAAGGGTTACTGGACCTTCAGTATCATAACCGCCTCTCCACAGTGACCTAGCCGATACTGACTGGGTTTCGACTTGTGTGTTAGCTACAAATTTCTTCATTTTTAATCAAACACTGCAATTGGCAATTTATCGTCCAATCACGGATCACTTCCACACTTCCAGTTCACCAACAATCTATGCTGTTCCATAATAAAGGAAGAAAAGGCAGTAACGGTTTTGATCTGGTAAGTCAAATGGCGACGCGCTCAGATCGACATGGTAAGTAACTTATAGTGGTAGGTAAATTATATCTTGTTCACATATTTTTCATCTTTTAAATATAAAATTATCGTTATAGCAAACTATAAGAATAGTTTTAGAATCTCGTCAATGAATAAATTATTATCATAATTCGCAAATAAAATTCTGTACAATTTTGTTATTATTCTCTCACATTAATTTGACAATATCGAAAATAAACACATAAATAAATTTATCATTTTTGTTGTCAATTGTCAAAAAAATAATGTATGAATTCAGTTTTATATCTCATCGTTTTATTACATTTCAAGAATATCTTTTTGAACAAGAATTAATTACTGCGAAAAGATACAATAATAGCGTTGTCAAAAAAAGAAAAAAAGAAAATAATATACCGTTTTTTCTATTTGTTTTTTTTTGCCTGTTTCTAAATTAAACTTTGCCAAATATTCAGTGTCAAATTTATCCTCATGTTAATAATAAATGACACACGGAGACAAATCTTCCGAATATGGTGAAACTAGTACGCAATATAAACTACTGTTATACGTATAAAAATAAAAATAATAGCGGTAATAGTAAGTAAATAATTTGCTATCAAACTTACTCGTTTTGACAAGTGTTTTACGCATCGAAATGGGAGGTCGTTGAAAACACCATAAAAATGATTTCTATATGATGACAACATCAACAAAAATATCTAAAATGAAAATCGAAAATAATTAAATAATTTTAAAAAAGGCAAATTAAGAAACCGGTGAGTAAAAACATACATAGAAAATAATACTTTAAGGTCTTCTTATTTCATACGAAAATTATGCAATATAAAGCTCGAGAGTTACTCAAGGTAGAGTTTTACACTTAAAATGGTTATGATGAAAGAGCATGTGGTAGAAAACAGCGTTTATGCTTCCCATGCAGAAGTCACAGCACAGAGGATAATTTTATCTATGCCGGTGACATTCTGCGTTGACATAAGGAGGATGTTAAAAATAATCAGCATCCTGTCAAGTATTTTAATCAGTAGAAAGAAATCAAGATAAATCTTTCCAAAACAGTCACTATAGCTGGAATTGGAATAAAAAAACAATGATAGTGAGTACTTCATAAACATTCAGAATGTTGAATTAGTAAATATTAGTCAATTCAGATACTACGGTATATGGATTGGTCACAACAAATTTAGTATAAGACATAAGGAAATTAAACATAGAATAGGTTTTGATAGCGGTAGTTTCACACAATGCTTCAAGTTGCTACAAAACAAAAACATTAACCTAAAATCTTGAGCAATATTTTCAAATGGCCACGTCAAGTCGACACTCCCATATGGACGCCATGTATGGCACCAAACTCATTCTGAAGTCTATTAACTGTCGAATGTAAACAAACGCTTTCTCAGATGAATGGGTTCCGGTGGGCGAAGCCTGTAGGTCTCTAGGCCTCAGCGAAGACCAAACTCTTTCTAACCTCCATTTCTGACATTACAATATCACAAAGAACTATTTGTACAAACATAAACCCCATCGTTTGAGGAGTTTCAACATATCGGTAGCATCTGAAACTGGAAGAGTGATGTTTAACAGAAGATAATGAAATTTCACACTGCCTCAAAGAAAATGTTATTGGAGAGAGAGAGAGAGAGAGAGAGCAATAACTACTTGACTTGAGAAGCTACTTTACCTGAAGAATTGTTTTCATATCTTATAAATTTCAAACCCCTGTAGCACTGACGGATCGATCAGTGAATACCAAAGGATTTCTTATAAGGAAATGACTAATATTAACATTCAATATTGTTATGGTCTTGTTAGGGCCCCAGTTAAAGACACAAGAGAGGAATTGAGTTAAATAAATATATTAACAAAAACAGTAACACCAACATATACGAACGAGAATGTTATAGCAAGAATTTTCGGTCCGATTGTCAGAGCTGACTGCTGGAAACTTCACACTCCAAAAGACAGTACCTGCTCTTATTTATAGCTGGAAGAGTACATGCGTGCGTGGGTAAATTACCATAACAAATATGTGTACTGTGTACATTGTTCTCACTGTTGTCCTCGTCTTTGCTGACATATTCACGGCGTTATGACCGTTGTACACTCCGGCCTTCTTCATGTAATTTGCACTTGGAAATAGAAAAATCTACCCCGATGGACGAAATATAGGGTTCGGTTCGAAATTACAGACACCTGAAAAAGGCCGTAGCGTACAACAGAAATGCATGTCACGTGGAATCTCAATAAAGGGTTTGTTTCGAAATTCCAACGTATATTTCCTGAAGAAAGCCGTAGTATACAACGGTCGAAATGTCATAAATATGGCAATAAAGATGAATCTTTTAGGGCTGTTTCGTTGTCTTTCTTAGCCTTGTTAAATATGGATTCTTTGGAGGAATTGTCGGAAAGTCAGCGGTTAATCGATTTTGGTACCTGTTTGACTATAGAAGGCGGGTGGTTGGAAGATGTGTGTATATAGAGTGGTTTATCATTGGGTTTTCTGTATAGTTTGTATGTGCCTTTTCTTAGGTTGAAGGTAGCATCTAGAAAATCTCCTTCGTTTAGGTTAGTTTTTATATCTATGTCGAATCCATTATTTTTGTAAATCTTTATTATTGCTTTTCTAGTTTTGTCTGTTTTGATTGTTATAGTTTCTTAAGATTATGAGACCGTTATAGTAAAGTTTGTAGTAAAAGTTTACATTGTTCTGTGCAAGATGACATTTTCTCTTTTATTACTAATGTCCGCAAATAAAAACGTTTGCGTTCTTTTAAAAATCTACGTTACAGAAAAAGGTTTTCCTCATTTTCATAGTAATTCTTCGTTGAAAAATTATCCGAAACAATGTGAATTCATATTTCTTTCTTTTCCGCTACTAAATTCTCTTACGAATTCACAGCTCCTGACCCGCTGCAAATAAACCTTGACGCAAATCAATAATGAAAATCACTACCATATTGTAGACATTTTTTAATTAACCATTTCATTTCTTTCCGCTAGACGTTATTTGGGATTGTCTTATAAATAAAGTCTCAATAAATTCCGGAGAGATGTATAACTTGTCTCAAGCAGATGAGTTTCTGTATCAATTGCATTCTAAATCCATGGAACGTTGATCGATTGATTGATTTTTTTACGGTTTATCAACCCCTTGAATGTTATTTAAAGGCAGAAATATTTTTAGATTGTAAGAAATCTTTTTGAGATAATAAAGTTTTAGTGATAGAAGTCTTAACAATTATTCCATCTGCGAGGGGAGAAGGGGTGGATTCGCTCGAAAGTACAGCATGTGAACTGATGTCTGAGTATTCTGCAGTAAGTCTGCGTCCATGTTATGGCAACAATGCACCTTTCGTAGGAAATGTTCTGTTGTCGCGGTGTAGGATTGCCAGGCCTGTGCACGATTTATTCAAAATTTTGATCCACTTGTTAAAAAAAAAAAAATGTAAAGAATTACCAGTTCACTAAACACACACACACACACACACACACACACACACACACACACACACACACACACACATATATATATATATATATATATATTTAAAATGTAAATGACAATAGGAAAACACTATCAATTGCTGACGCGTTTCGACTAATGTGAACTTTCTCAAAGCAAAAAAACGAAATGATTTTAATTAAACAAGGAAACTAATAAAAACAAAATTCATTTCGTTTTTTGCTTTGAGAAAGTCCACTATGGACGAAACGCGTCAGCAATTAATAGTGTTTTCCTATTGTCATTAATATTTATAAAGATTGTCTTATCTATAGATTAACTCATAAATATTCATATATATATATATATATATATATATATATATATATATATATATATATATATATATATATATATATATATATATATGTATATATATATGTATGTATATATATATATATATATATGTATGTATGTATGTATGCATGAATGTATATATAATAACGCACCAAAAGTGTTTTTAGAAATGTAACAGTGTTCAAAATAGCATTAGAGAGCGAAGATTTATATTAAATTATATAAATTAATTTATATTAAAATTAATTGTACAGCACTCCCTCATCGTTCGATACTAGTTGAAGTTCTATGATCATGGCAATAAACTAGTGTGTTCCTTCCTAATAATTTCCAAGTGTATGATTCTACTTTTAGTATTCAGGGAATGATCCACATGAGATTAGGCTCCATAGAGTTGCACTTTCTGGGAAAAAGCTATTGAATGTAGTTTTCTCCTGATATTTACAATATGGAGGGAATGAAGAGATTTAATTCCGTCTGTAATATCCTAGCAGTAAATTAAATTGAAGAATGAATCATCACACGACGTGGAACGGCTATATAATAATTTTTACCATATATATATATATATAAAACGCTCAAATAATAATAATTGTAATCACGGGGAATTGGACCATGATTACGATTCCAGTGTAATAAATTATAACCATGGTGTTTGAGCCTTTTTTTTATTATATTCTTGTTCTGTTCTGGACATTGACCTCTACCTGGATACTATGTACTTGAAAATTTATATATATAGATATTGACTACAAATATTATTAAATTTATATATATATATATATATATATATATATATATATATATATATATATATATATATATATATATATATATTGACCACTAATATCAATATATATATATATATATATGTTGTGGTAGGATCCACCTAATTTGCATAGCGGAGTACCGACGATATAAATATGATTGGTACCGGAAGACAGAGAGGCAATCAAGAGATCCAACTAGAGACTCTGCCCGACTGCGACTTAGTCAACACATTCTCCAGGAACTGTCTACCCAGGAATATACAAAAGACTATATGTAAATATTGTGTACACTTTCTTGTTTCAATACATTTTATTCTAACTACATTTTGTGTTTGCATTATTATTCCATGCATTAGTCAAGTTTCAACAATATATATATATATATATATATATATATATATATATAAAAAGAGAGAGGGAGAGAAAATGAGAGCGAGAGCATGGGTTGAACTTGGCTGAAGAGTGGGAAAAAATGTAAAAGAACTCTTAGAGTAATTGGAAACAGAATGGAATCAATTATCGAACTTATGCTTTGAGAAACTTTTACAACGAATGCCAAAATTTCGTTTTGCAGTAATCAAAGCTAACGGTTGTCATCTTGAAGAGAGCAAAATTTAAACATAAATAATTGTGTTTTTCATAATAAAATTTCTAATAAAAATCATGTCACTTTATTAACCATGTGTGTATGTATGTATATATATATATATATATATATATATATATATATATATATATATATATATATATATATATATATATGGGAGGCAGGGTGGAGTAAAGGATAGGACAGAAACCGGAGAGCCGATTTCGAATTCCTGTTGAGTTCATTGCATTGCATTCAATTACGCTATAACCTTGGGAAACGTATGAAACTATCTTCTTTTCTTTTCACCTCAGCTATGGGTAAATAGCAGGAAAGACTGGGTCTTATAGCATTGCGTGGTCAACGTTTTAGGAGAAAAACAAATCTGAATTAAAAACCTCCGCATGGTCATTTGGGTACATTGTGGCATGTTGGGCACCATTCTCTTTAAGTCATTTAAAATTTTACGAAATCTTCAAAATTATTTCGATGTCCACCCAGTTAATTAGAAAGTAGTTACCTCAATCCTAGTGAGATAGTCACTAGTAATATCTTTATATCAGTAAAATATATATATCTTATATCTTTATATCAGTAAAAATATACAGGGTTATTGAAGAGTAACTCCCTAGTTTATATATGATTGACTCTTCCGTCTAACTTTGATTTGTATAAGACCGGAGAGTCCATTATGCATAAAATAGGGAGTTACTTTTCTATCACATTTTATATTGGCGATTGTCTCACAGTTTTGTCAGCATTTCTTGTTAAAAATTCTTTTTTCATATAAGATCATGGTATTTACATTTGATCCGGTTATCAATATGCTAAATTGTGTATTCTATCTTAAAAGAATGTTTCGATATTGATGCGATTAATTATCCTAGAAAATGTGAGGGATTTTGATGTTTTTTGAATATTGCGTATCAGACAAGGAATTTGGCATCTATTGAAAACATGTGACAGTCCTGGAGAAAAAAAATACATTTAAAAAAATGTTTCTTGCAAAACATTTCTCGTTTCAATGAGTTTGTTAAACAATTCGATTCAATCAGCTGGAATATTTTTCATGTGTTGTTTGCGCTGAATATTCTTTTCAAAATCTTCCAATTCATCATTATTTTTTTAATTCTGAAAAATTCCATGACTTTCTTTGTTTAGATGTTTAAAAGCTTTTTATTCCTCATCGAAACATGAAGAATAAACTCTGTTGCTCTATTTTATAACCGGCTAGATTTTCCATCAAAATAAGATTATAATTTCCAGCAAATAATTCTGAAAGCCAATTCACAAACTAACAACAATGACCCGACCAAACTTCCTAATCACTTCATTTAACATCGTGCAAAATGGAAATAACCCTGAAAACGTTTACATAAAAATAACACATGCATACACACAAACAAGCAAGTAATTGACAAAATATTGACGTCGCCCATTTCCTCACCAAAAGAAGACCACAGAAATTTGGTGTTGATCGGTTCGATCCATACACTAGGTTATCAAGTTTTTGAATTCAGAGTTTTTCCTCTCCTACACCGCATCTGGGGTTCGTATTTATACCTTGCTATTTAGCCAACGATATTAACACATGAATTAAGCGGAATCGAACTCGGCTCTCCAGTTTGTCAATCCCAGCAACTATCCCTCCACCGTGCCTCCTTTACAATATTTAGAAAGATAAAATATAAAAATATAAAGGATATATGGAATTAAGATTTTTTTGTTTACAGTATGGTTCACCATTTACAAGGCCCGTATGCCAGTCAATGTAGATCCTTGTGTTAGGAGACCATTTCTATGTTTAGGAGTGGAAGATTGCTGTTGACCCTAGACTTGAACCGATTAAGATTTTAGTGATCCGGGAAATATCCTGCTGGGAGTTGATTCCCCAGGGCAGTGGTTCGCGGGAAGAAACTACTTGAGTGACACTTACTTCTCACCAATGGACTATAGAGCTAATGGGTGTGGTATGCTACTCTGTAAATGGAATGGAATGACATTGCCGTGGAGATTTGCCCTGACGGCACCAGGGAAAGTAGTTCGTCCGAGCAACGTCAGTGGAAGTAGGCTTGCCACATTCTACATGTGGGAGAGAGATTCAAGAGTGGAGAATAATTAATCACCCACAAGAGCTCGGAGAGTGAAGTCTGGAAAACTCCTGCCCAAATATGACACCAGTACGCCATTTTGGGTTTAATTTGGTTAAGAGATAGCAGAAGGATTCAGGTACTTTCTGGGGCGGTACAAGGAGCCGCCCCTTTTACCTGCATCATGAGCAATGGATCATATGTAAGAGTTGAGAACGGATGTGAACTTTTTGTGCATAATGACGGCTTTTAACTGTATTTATGCTTAAAGATCAACGGTTCAGATTATTTCCGAGAATTCATTTTTCAACAAATTAGCAAATTATAACCGAAAGAGAGTTATATTTATGGTATAGCTGGCCACTCTTATTCGAGGATACCCGTCTGCTAGGGCGGCTAGCCAATCCCTATTGCAGACGCTTGCTCAGGTGCATTTGTGTTTATTCAACACCCACAGTGCACACCTGTGGTTCTATACTGCAACTATTAGTTAGAAATTCTGGGAAAGAGCGTGTTATCTAGCGTGATCAACAATTTGAACAAGACCAGCACAGATAACGACGCCCCCCCATTTCCGTCTACCCAATTTAACTTTAAAGGCTTGGGTCAAACCGTGGTATGGTTTTCAGGCACTTTACAAAAATGCCGCGCGCTGGGGTTCGACAGCTCCAGTTCGATAACATCAGGAAGTCTCCTTCCTGACAAATCGACCATGGTGAGATTCGAACCCGGGACTCAGGGTCAGATTTGTTCTTACCACTTGCCCGTATTATATTTATATTTATGGTAGAGACCAAATAAATTACAATGAATTCAAACTACTAACAATCAGTGCATTTCGTTTTCTAATAAAGATTATTGACATGTATTAAACACATTTTAGTCCGCTTCCTTTCTAACTGTGTGAAAGTTAGATGCCATGACATTTTCATATCTTGTCAGCTTAGCAGATGCCTAAAGAAATGTGGTTCTACAAAAGGATGCTGAAAATAACATCTACTGCATCTGTGACCAGTAACAACATTTTAGAGAAAATAGTAACAAAAAAAGGACACTTATAGTTAGCAGCAGAAAGAGACAGTTTGAATATCTAGGACACATAACGAGGAAAGGGGGCTTAGAGAATTTGACACTCAAAGGACAGTTTGAAAGCAAGAGGGACAGAGGAAAGCAGACATAAACTTACCTAACTTCTGTAAATGGATGGCAGACCAGTGGTTTAGAGCGATAACGTATAGACAACATATACTAAGAGCTAAAAAGGACAGGAAACTATGAAGGGACTCGACACAGAAAAAAATAGATGCTTTCCTCATTATCTATTTCAGTGTCATAGACATGTCATCTTGTGTTTCTTGCAAATAAAAGGGATTTTTTAAATTTTATTTCCGATGCCCGCTTATTGCAAGTTTGTGTAATGCTGTCCGTGAGTTTGCTCCAAATAATATCTTCATTTGTGTGTCTGTACATATGCGTTTGTATTTGTAAGTATGTTTCATTTCTTTAGTTCTTTGGATGCTGCAAAACGTACAATTATAATAGCGAAACTATTGCAATTAATACTGTTCGATAAGTTTTCAAATATTGGCCTTCCTTTAATTTATATAGAAGATGATAAAACATTATGATGTGCAGTAACTTTAAACATTTAAAACAAGCGATTGAAAATTTCACTTCACTTTACTGTCGAAATAGTGGTGAATTGATTAATTTATTCGGAACAGACTACGGCATGTTTTGAAGAAATACGCAATTTAATTCGAAAAGGCATCAACAAACCAATCGCTCATTTATGAACACCACAGTATGCGGGATTACAAACACATATTTATTTAAATATAATTTTTAAAATAATTTATATGAATTACTTATTCGACTTCAGTCAGCAGCGCTGAGTTTGTATAAAATATATTTAGGTAAATATAAGCACCTGTACAACTTCCGTTCGATGTCATACTGAGCCTAATTTGCATTCAATTATTTTTCTATATTTCTGTCAGACTCATTCGTTAATACGCACACTCTCTCTCTCACTCTTTCATTTCTGTAGTTCGCTGCTACCAGCAAGCAGAAATATTTTTTCTCCTGATGATGACCATGTTGGCCGAAACTAGTCGAGGAATGTAACTGAAATAATAATTAAAACGAAGGAATATTAATATACAATCCAGTGTGTCTGAAGATTTTAATTTTTTAATATTTTTTATTGATCAACATATATATATATATAAATATATATATATATATATATATATATATATATATATATATATATATATATATATATATATATATATATTGCTGTCTGAATGTCCTTGCCTTCAATAAATTAAATTCTCTCGGTTCTATTTGTTCATCATGCATCCTTCCAATTTTGTCATTTTGATTCTGTTTGTAAATATATGCAGACTTATTGTTTAATTTATGTCTAACTTATTCTGTCCATAATATTCCTGGAATTTTAAGTACCTCATTTCACGAACTACCTTTTATTTCATTGTATATATATATATATAAATATACATACATACATATTAATTACAGACACAGGGACACCGACTTCCACAAAGGATTTACCCAAGGCATCTTAGCTGCCTCCTTGGACTGCCAAAATGCGGAGTTTACTTTACCCAAGAGGTATATGAACGCTTTAAAATCCCTGTCTACGAACAGTGATATTACCATATCTCCTTCGGATAAGGGTGGAGGTGTCGGGATCATGGACACTGCTGCGTACAACCAGAAAATGTTGTACTTGCTCAATGACAGAGACACGTATGAACAGATCTCTCCTCTACAAGTTTCTAAAAATCTTAAAGAATTCAATAAGTCCTATAAGAGTCTGATTCATAATGAAGATAAGATTTGGCTTTCCCTTATCAATTACCACCCCACCATCCCTAAAATCTACGGGCTCCCCAAAACCCATAAACCTGACATCCCTCTAAGGCCCATTATTTCGGGCATAGGCTCAGCCCCCCATAACATTGCTAGGTTTCTAACAAAATTTCTCACCCCAATTCTGGGCACCATAAGTCACGCGCATATAAAGAATTCAGGCGCTCTTCTCAATAAGCTAAGCAATATCGACATAGGAAACAAATCCTTAGCCAGCTTAGACATTAAATCTCTATTCACCAATGTACCGGTGGATAAATGTATTAAACGGCTAGAGAACCACCTTAAGAAAACTGACTTTAAGCTACCTATCCCCATCTCAATATGCATCAAATTATGCATCCTATGCACATCTCACTGTTACTTCCAGCATAACGACATCTACTATAAACAAAAGTTTGGCTTACCAATGGGTAGTCCTCTCTCTGGGTTCCTAGCATGCATATTTCTAGAATTTCTCGAGTCTGGACCTTTCAAATATATAATCCCTGATGATACACATTATTTCCGTTACATAGATGACATTTTATTCATTTACCCACAGAAACATGATCTAAACAAAATCACCGATAGATTGAATAGAGTAGAACCTACTATAAAATTTACCCACGAACTTGAATCGAATAATTCTCTACCTTTTCTAGACATACTACTCACCAGTAATAATAACAAACTAGAATTCAAAGTATATCGTAAACCCACATGCAAAAACGACTATTTACACTTTTACTGTCACAATGATACTAGGACTAAGAGAGGTGTTATTATCGGATTTTACTTGAGAGCTCTGCGAATCTGTTCAGCAAAATATTTAGATGACGAATTTGGTTATATCGAGGATACCTTCTCCAGCCTTTCGTATCCGAGACAACTAATACTCGGCGCTAAACATAAAGCCTTGAAAATCCACAGAGTTCGTCCATCAGTACATAACAACATACCGACTACTACTACTACATCAAAGGTGGAGAGAGGCACACTCTCAGCTGCCCCTGATAATCCCATTGGCCGCATCTTTCTACCGAATAACCCTCTGACCGAACACATCTCCAACAATCTAAACGCGCTAAAAATTAAAACTACTACATTACCCACTAAATCTATACGTAACATATTGAGTAATACCAGCAGACAACATATTACATCCGATGCTTGTGTCTATCAGGTGCCCTGCAGAGACTGCAACCTGAGTTATGTAGGCGAGACAGGTAGATCATTGAAATCTCGCATTTCCGAACATAAACGTGACATTCGCCTCGGTAATCTAAGCAGTGCTTTAGTTATACACATAGCCAAATCTGATCACAATTTTGATTTCGACTCTGTGAAGATCTTAAAATATATCCACAATAAAAACCTTAGACAGATTTATGAGGCTGGCATGATAGCCACCTTACACACAGTAAATAACAGACCTGGTTTTTTTTCAGATCGCGAGCTGTGTGGCGAGATTGATGCGTAACAAACGTACCGATAAGCTATAGTTTTAAATAGTCCCCCTCACCTTCCACTTAGGACACAATCTTTTCCCTGTGCGCAGGTCTTCGTAGTTGCCGCCCACGCGACGCCAGCGTATCCGACTCTAAGAAAGAATACTTGACTTTAGAATTTCAGTTTTTCTGTTTCTGACCAGTCCTGTATATATCGTCTCTTCATCAAACTTAAATCTAATATAAATATGTCTCCATTAACCATGTCCCGAAGAAGGTCTATTTGACCGAAACGTCTGACGTCGACAGAATAACAAAAACAAAAACAAAATAAAAACAGTAAACTCATATATTCGGATTTTGCTTTGTCTTTTCCACATTTCCATCATACCGTCGGATCTACATCCACACATTTGCTTACATACATACATATATATATATATATATATATATATATATGTATAATAAATTATCTTATTTAATATATGTTTTCTTCGCTACACAGTAATAACCATGTTTTAAAAACTGAAGAAAAAAACTTCAAATTTAATTATATAATTAAATTAAAAGCATTCATTCTGTTTCATCTTCAAGCGAATTTTGGATTAACTTATTTTTAAATTTACTGGGTTTTAAACGCACATAAAAATTCATAATTTCTTGTTTCCAAGGCTAGAGCGAAGTCCAATCATTTAGACAGGGGCGGTAGCGTGTTCATTTTTATTAACTATTGTTGTATCAATTATGAGTTAAGTTCGAAAAAGAGTTTAGTTTAGGGAGGGTTGGTGTGCATTTTTCAACGAATTCTGAAATCCGTTAAACGCATGTCGTCTGTTTTTTCGTTAAATTTGTATCAAACAACTTAATGAAAAAAATGATACCCCCCTTTTGGAACAGTTTTTCATCAACATTCAGTAATGCCTTGAGATAGGAGTGTACCGATATACGAGTTTTTTTGTGATACGAGGTGAATTTTGAGATACGAGCGAATCTCAGTTAAACATCTACAAGTTGACGCAGTGAGCCCCAAGCTTCGAGTGTATTTCCGGTAAACGTGTTCACCTCGCTCTGGAAAGATCTCTGTTGTGTTGCGTCTATTTTTTTACCGTTATTTTACAAAATTCCTTTAGTGACACCACGGGTTCGAAGAAAGTAAGTGTAAAGAGCAGAGGCGAAAAGCCGAAAAGTATGATTTCGCTTGAGGTTAAGTAGGAACTAAAAAAATAAAATTGAGGAGGATGTACGAGTTATGCATTTGGCGAGATAGGACGAGCGTTGTATTTCGAAGATAAATAAACAAATTATAAAATTTAAAGGACTTTAAAAAGCATTAGTAAGAGTAATGGATAAAATGTAAATGTTTTTAAAAAATATGAAAAAGTGATGTAGTTAATCTTCTATATCGTAGACTAAGCTGGCCGTTGCTAGGCTAGTTTAGCAGTTGCTAAGCTACCCATTCTTCTCCCCCTCCCTTTCTTCTCCGCCAGTTGGCCCATGGCTTGTCTGAACTTCATAATTTAGTACAGTTTATTTCTTTACGATTTGTTCTCTTTTATTTTCTACTTTTGTAAACTACCTTTTTTATTTATTAACATGTTTTTGCTTGTAAGAAACCAACAAATACAAAAATAAGGGTGAATTTTATGATAATAAGGGTGAATATTAGGAAAATAAGGGTGAATATTAGGAAAATAAGGGGGAATTTGATGGAAAATACGGGTGAATTTTAGGAAAATAATGGTGATTTTTAGGAAAATAAGGTTGAATTTTAGGAAACTGAGGGTGATTTTTCGGAAAATAAGAATGATTTTTCGGAATATGAGGGTGAATTTTAGGAAAATAAGGGCGATTTATAGGAAAGTATGGGTGATTTTTAGGGGTCTGTAAATATTCACATTAATTCAATGGGGAAAATTAATTTGCGATATAATTGTTTTGAGTTAAGTGTTCGGTCTTGGAACGAATTAATCAGTACTTAAAAGATAATTTAGAAAAATAAGACAATGTCTAGCTGAGATATCAAATCCTAAAATACAAACATATCAGTAAACAAAGTTTAAATTTTCTAAAGAACTAACATACAATATAAAATAAAGTCTCTTTCTACCGATCGTAATAGTTATAAAAAAATCCAAAACATTAATCGAATTTGTACAAACCAAGATCAGTAATTTTTTTTACACATATTCGACTTTTCTATACGTTCCCTTAACAGCATATTAAATAAATGGTCCACTTCAAAATTCTCTGTAACTTACCCAAATCGATATGCTCCTGATGAAGGCCGAAGAGCACGACGGCCTAAAGGTCTTGATCAAAACAAAAATGTGGACAATTTTCTGAATAAAAATAGTGTAAAAAAACAGGCATACGATTTGAAATATCCAGAAGAATGATGTACCTTTCTTATGTAGGGTAACTGAGCATTATTTTGCTTGATGGAATCACTGTGGTAAGCTTAAAGCACAGTTGCCTTTACAGTAGTAACCCGTATTAAAAAAAGGAAAGTAGTTACATTTTCTTTGCTAATTATTTGCCTTCCAACGCTAGAATTCATTATCTTGACCAGTCAAAAAGAAGAATGATGACACAATACCAATATTCACTAACTATAACGTTAAATGTTAATAATATAATTAGACAAACGTAGCTTTGTTTGAAAATGTGTTCATATATGTATATATATATATATATATATATATATATATATATATATATATATATATATATATATATATATATATCAATTGATAATTAATAGGGATAAATTCAAGGAGGACAAAGAGAGCTCAATGAAAGTACCAGGCCAATATAATAAGAATATACGATCCATAAAAAGCCATTCGGTTACAATTTATTTCATCAATATATTAATATTCATCTCTTCAGACCGGAGCTTTTTAATAAATGGAATCGATTTATCCAGACGAATATCGGCTCATATTTAATGCTTCCGTCTTTCCTTTCTTTCCTTTCCTTCCCTCTCTAACTCTATCCTTCTCTCTCCCATCCCACTCTCTTCCTCCCTATCTTTCTTTCTCCCCCTCCAATTTTTAAAACCTTATATTGATATTTTTCATTTCCTTTCTTTCTCTTTTAATATTACATTTTTCCATTTTGTTTTTTTTTCTTTTTCCTCTCCCTTTTCCTATCTTCTGGATAAATTGATGTCATTTATTAAAAATCTTCGGTCTGAAGAGATGAATATTTGTATATTCATGAAATAAATTATAAACGAATGAATTTTTAAGGACAGTCTGTATTATATCTCTATCTATAAAAGGTAGGATGTGTGTGTGTGTGTGTGTGTGTGTGTGTGTGTGTGTGTGTGTGTGTGTGTGTGTGTGTGTGTGTGTGTGTGTGACGAATGCACGGCCGCAATTTTCGACGGATTTGCACCAAAATTTACATACACATGCTCCAAGTTAGCGGAAGGCCAAGACCGACTTTGCATTTCCCAACTCCCATCGTTAGTGGAAATAATCGATTTTCCCATGCTTCTACGGCAGTTTTCCTGTAGTTTTCTACTGACCAGAGTGAGAGCCTATAGCTGGCTGCCACGAATAGGCAGGAAGATTCAATTGGCCAGCGTGAGAGCCAACAGCTGATTGAAACGAATGTTAACTAGCATGCAAAAAATAATCGATAGCTGAATTCGTCACGAGGGGGAAAAATTTAAATCTGCATGGCACTTTACTCCAATTGCCTCATTTGTTTGTTTAAACTCAAAGTTGATTCTGATTTCGCAGAACTGGGTTGGGTGTGAAAATGTATTTGTTGTTAACATCCTTTTTTCATTCGGTTTTTCCAGTTACGAGTCCTTTTTAAAAATTTATTTTTAAAACTGATTTTAAAACTTCATTTTGTTTAGTTCTTTTTTCGTAACAGATCCAATGTTTAGTATAGAGCTTACAAAAAAGTCTCAGTGTGAGATAGGCAAAAAGTAAGGCATGTAGCAACATCAGCACACCAAAGGGCACTCCTTTACAGGCAAGGAAGGGCAAAAATATGTTAAGTCAAGTGATAGCGATTGCTGTATATGTCGTACGATTTTTGAATCAAGCACGCGCAACGCCGGGCCATGCTGCTAGTATATAATATTACTAGAAATTTAAAATGACATTAAAAGTTATATGCAGTGTAATATGCTATTGCTATATTCCTTATAAATTTAGTTGAGTGTTAGTTGATTTTCATATAGAGCTGCTGGAGAATTTTATCCTCGAAGATAATTTTAGAAAAGATCGAAAGTACTTGTGTTAAAAATAATTACGCTGCTTTCATTGATGACTTTCATCTTAGCATGAAGAAACTGTTTTTAATAACAATAAATAAGTTCAGTTTTGTCTATAGTAACAATGTTTTAAAATGCCTACAATAAAAATGTGTTTAAAATAATCTAATTAAAGTTACCTGCCTTAGATAAAACACAACGAATAAGATAATAGTTAATTTTTTTAAATTAATTATAACGGAAGGCATTCATACGTGTTTATAATTATAATAGATCATGTTTCATGCCGATTTTACAAAAAAGTCACAATTACATTATCAATTACATTAATTTTTTGTCTTAGCATTTCCCCCTGAAGATGATCTTGAATGAGATTGAAAGTACTTAGGAAAATAAAAGAAATGAAAAAAAACTACGGCGCCTCTTCATAATGAATTTAATATCAATATTAAGATGTTGATACTAGAATTTGAGTGGATTAAAATAAAAATAAATAGACATTATATATATATATATATATATATATGTGATAAATTAACTTTGATAAATTTGATTTGAACCGTATAAAACACTTTATTCTACATTCAACACCTTGACTTGATAAGACGCTAGAAGTGTTGAAACAAAATGGATATTTTTGTAGTGATTTTATAGCATATCTATTTTATAATTTTCGAATAAATAATTATATATGTATATATATATATATATATAATTATTTATTTAAAAATTATAACATAAATATGTTATAAAATCACTACAAAAATAGCCATTTTGTTTCAACACTCTTTTAAGAATAGTAATTGTTGGTTATTGGAATTTATTCCGTATATATATACCATATACTTGTGTCTATATATATATATATATATATATATATATATATATATATATATATATATGTATGCATTGGCTTGGTGCATAATTATCAGGCGTTTTTGTAGCTAGTTATTTGTTAATACAATTGCTGATTTTTTTACTTTTTCTAATAAAAATATTATATTTTCAGGTTATATAAATGCGTGTTGATAATCATAAATTAGGGAACGATCATTTAAAAATGTTATTTTAAAATTGTTATGCTTCTATTTCATAATAAATATTGATTATAAACGCCTTATGCTTATGCACCAATCTACTGTATGTATGTGTAGATGAACGAAAATATATATTCATATATATTAGATTATCGCTGTAAATGACAAGAGGACATTAAACGCCAATACACGAAACTTCATATTTAGCAAATAATAAACTAACGGCATTTGTAATGAAAGATATCTTTGAAAATTGTTCTGAAAGCACTCAGGTGAAATATGTTTTCTAATAAAAGACGGCTTTAAAAGATAATTATTAGGAATAATGAAAAATAAATTTACTTATTCTTAACAGGTAGATCCCATTTGTTTTTAATCACACATGCATAAAAGGAAAAAAATGATTGTCTAAATAGACATAATAACTTAATTCCCCATGTACAATAAGCGTTTACCCATCACACGCAATCCTAAAATTGTGCTGAAAGTGTCGGAAAATGCGTCTACACACGCATATTACGCAACCCTTGTTTGATAATCAAACCCTATAAATTGTATCTCTCCAATTTCATTACGGCCATCGTTTCTTACTCTTATTTTAAAAAATAGTTTTAATAATACTATTCTAATTTCGTTTCAAGATAATTCTTCTTTTATTTTACATTTGCATGTATTGTTAATTGCATATGATTGTATTTGACATCCTTTATGGGGGTCGGGATCGCCGAATGTTAGTGTCAAATTGTCGTCTGTTTGTCGTGAGTAATCATTTCGCAACTGAAACCGACCTATGAAACGGCAATTTTTAAATGTTTTTTGTAGCTGTGCATAATATGCACACCTAATTTTGCTAATTACTTTTTTAGGAAAAAAATATTCCTAATATACATGGGAAATTACGGTATGTATATACGCATCTATATTATAAACATACACAAAAAAAAATTAATCTCCTCCGAAGATTTATGGCATTAACTTCCCATACATTTTTTCTCTTTTTGCTCTGATGACTCCGAATATACAGAATAAAAATGTCCATTACAATACTTGCTGTCTTACTGCACGAAATGTATGTAACCGAAGAAAACTATGTAAAGTAGAAATTGCTTGAGCCTCGTTTCACTTTGTATTTTTTTTCCTACAATTTCGTTTCTTACGCATATAAGCGTCTCTCTTTGGAAAGTTAATTGCGTGCATTTCAATCGAATGTGTGTTCCTAAGATTTCGCGCATTAAGTTTTAATGCTCTTCCCGAAATGCCAAAGTTTTGGCGTCGTGCTATAAAAGTAGTCTCTTGCAGGAATTGGAATTAGCTGACAAAAATGCAAATGTAACCTGCAAGTGCGTTAGATGACGCCATTTTTGTTGCCGCGATGGCTGTTCAAGTTTGAGAGGCATTTTTAGGCAAGACAATCTAACAACATATCCCGTTGCTAATTTCCTTTTACAAAAAATTGTAAAGAAAGGAATAAGTGACATTAGCAAAAATGCATTTCTTTATCTCGATAAAATAATATAAAAACACTGTGAATGTTTGGGGAGATTACGTCAAAGAATAAGTGGAATGCCTGTAAGAATGCAAGAGTAAAAACAGATGAGAGATAAAATGGAGCTGTAAATAAAAAGCAAACGGAAAAAAAAGAATGAAGTTGGAAAATATCAGATGAAAAGGACCTCGAATCGGTTGTGAACTGGGGCAGGAATTGGCTGGTTAATTTTAACGCCTCTAAAACAAAACTGCTCTCTATTAATCACCACAGGGATCCGTCCCTGCTTCCCATTAGGATGTCTGAAGACCAACTTCTCGAGAGCTCCTCTCTGCGGCTGCTCGGTCTCACGCTGTCCGCTGACCTGAGATGGAGCAAATACATTGAGTCAATTGCTTCATCCATCGCAAGGAAAGTTGGCTCCCTGTGCCGGGCCAGGAAATCTTTCTCCCCGGAATCGATCCTTCAAATATACAAATCAACCATCCGCACTTGCATAGAGTATTGCTGCCATATATGGTCCGGATCCCCTTCAGTTTGCCTCGGGGTTCTTGATAAGATCCATAAACTGGTATGCAATGTAATTGGCCTTGATCTGTCATCTCGTCTGCAATCGCTTTCTCACAGACGGGCCGGCGCCTCGCTGTGTCATTTTTACAAGTATTTTCACGGTAATTGCTCCGATGAGCTGCTTTCGCTGGTTCCCAGGCTTCATGAATTCAAGCGTCCTACGAGGCTGGCATCCCGCTCCCACACTTTCACTGTTGAAACTGTTAAATGTAGTCGTCTCTTCGACTCCAATAACTTCATATCTCGCACCTCTCGCCCGTGGAACTCCCTTCCTTATTTCTGTTTCCCTGACAACTATAATCTCCAACTATTCAAATGTAACGTCAATCGACATCTCCAGTTGCCTTGACTATCCACTATCCTTCTTCACATTCTTTCCTCTAACACTCCTATCTTCTCTCGCTCCAAATCTTCTGTAACCCCTTGCCTTGATCTATCCACTATCCTTCTCCCCATCCTTTCCTCTAACATTCCTATCTACTCTCGCTCCAAAATCTTCTGTAACCGCTTGCGTCCTAGTGGCTTCCAGCCTTGCTTGGGGTGAAAAGCTTTAAAAAAATTGAACTGAAAACTGAAAATGAGAATTTGGGACGTATGGAAGAGTGAAAGGTTAAAATATCGAAGGAAAACAAAAAGATGGAAGTGTGAGGGCTTTAAAGAAAGGAAAGGAGAAAAGACTGGCAAAAAATATGCAAAAACAGAAACTAGTCGAAAGAAATGAATGTCAGCAGACACAGACGAATATATTTAAAGGAAAAAACATAGTTAAAAAAAGTAATTGCTACAGAATTACCTGACATTACACGTATTGACTAAGGAAACAATATGCAAACATTTAAACATATATATATATATATATATATATATATATATATATATATATATATATGTGTGTGTGTGTGTATATATATATATATATATATATATATATATATATATATAGTGGGTAGCAAAAGTATTTAACACAGTTTTTTTTATAAATTTCACAATAAAAAATATTGTTCAATTTGAATAATACTTCAAATATTTTAATGAACATTGTTTAACTAAACATAAAGTAAAATTGAGAAACATTGTTTTTATGGACTTTTATTGCCAATTTTCGAATTTTACTCTGCAAAAGCATTTAACACGATTTGTTAATATTTACTAGCATATCCTCTGTTCTGCCTTTACAGCATCGCGTCATTTTTTATTGTTTTCAATGAGCTTCTTGCATGAAGATTTCGGCAGTTTCACCCATTCTTCTTCAGAGACTTTCTTCAGTTCCTTGATATTTTTGGATTTCTTACGTGTACTTTCATTTTTAACTTTTTCCATAAATCTTCCTTAGACTGAAATTCAGTGACTGTCTAGCTCATTTCAGGACATTAATTCCATTTTCATTGAACCAGTGTTGAGTTGTTTTAGCTATTTGCTTTTGGATCGTTGTCCTGTTGGAAAAGAAAATCTTGGTCAAGTCCCGAATTTGTTGCACATTTTAATAGATCGGTTCAGAAGATTGGCTTGCATTTTGCTGCTTTAATTCTTCGTTCGATGAATTCCATTTCTGCAACCCAGTTAGATGAAAAATAAAGCCAAATCATTACACTTCCCCATCCCCCATATTTGCCTGTTAGGATAGTGTTTACTAGGTTGTATTCAGTTCCTTTCTTTTCAGCTGAGAAGATTTTTCACACTTGTCTCAAATTATGAAACGCGGAATAAAAGATTCCGAGAATTAAAAGAAATTCGACTCGAAAGACAGTACCCATCGTTATTAAAATATATTTGAATAGAAACCACCAAAGGAATAGACATTCAAAAATTACGAAAAACAAAAAACTCCAGCTACATCCAATCGTCTGTCCTGTATTTGAGCACAGCACCCAAGAAATACAGAAGCATTCAACATTATCCACAAGTACATTCCACTATTGAGACAAGACCCAAGAATGAAAAAGAAAAACATTCAAAGTATATGAAATGAGCAAAATCAAAAGGCAACCAAAATCCTTAAAAAAACTCGTGGCCAGTGCCAAATTACACACCACTATCCCGACACCAACTCTCAAAATGTGTGCTCGCTCTGTGGGATTTGTATTAATATCATTGAAGACATAATATATAAATAAGGACATTTTTTAAAAAAATCATTTTCTTTGTTCATTAAAAAGAAAACTGGTCTGTGCTATTAAATGTAAAGGAGGTAACGAAGATTCTATCGGGCAAGCGAAACTCACCGACAGAAACAGAATGACAATTCATCACCATAAAATACGAAACACCACAACAAGACAGATACCACTCCTGAGGGCATTTAAAGTAATGTGCAACAAATAAGTCACCTCAATTCCAAATCTTCCCACTTTATCTTTGTGCAGATAATATCACAGATCAAACACGAATGAATAAATAAAACATATTTATTCAAAAACACAAAACACATTTAAACAAAGAAGACACATTTACAAAGAACTATCCACACACAGACAAACATACACATACATACATACACACATGACACCCTCGTCCATTTTCTCACGGAATCATTATTATTATTATTATTATTATTATTATTATTATTATTATTATTATTATCAATTTAGGCGATAAACCGCTATCTTAAATACGCATACACACGCACACGTACCCCTTTTTATGCATCTGGCTACTTATTGAACCCATATATACACATAGACACTCATGTAGAATTCTTATTTGTTTTGCCATCATCATTTCAATATCTTCCACATTCCTACACAAGAGTAACACTAAATCGATTTATACACACCCACCCACGCACACAGATCACTTTCTCACGTCATTAGTTGCACCCCTGGTAATGATCTCAGAAAGCGATAGAAAGTACTTGGAATATAATAGTGATTTTCACTGTTAAATCGCATTTCTTGCATCGTTTGATTGTAATAAACGGAAAATATCCGTGAATATGAACGGATTGTGCTAAAAATAAGCAGACATAATGTTTGTAATAAATATATATATAGGCATGGTGGAGTAATGGATAACGGCTCGGATTGAGGAATCGGAGAGACGAGTTCGAATTCCAGTCGAATCCATTACATTCACTGCTAATACCCTTGGGAAAGGTGTGAATCCTCTTCTTCTCCCTCCAACTATGGGTAAATAGCAGGACAGATTGGGTTCTATAGCCTTGGATGGCAACTGGTCTAGGGGAAGGACAACTCTGGGTTCAAAACCTGCGGGGGTCGTTTGGGGACCTTGTGGCATTCGCTGCACCAGGTCCCTGTATTCGACCCTCCAAAAAGTGTGGATGATCCTGCACAAAGCCTTCACCACTATAATCAAATCTCTTGTGTCGGTGTCGGGCTTTCAGTTTCTGGGAACTGATCTGCCTTACCCTCATACGTCGAATTCGACAGGAGAGTCCAACATATATATATATATATATATATATATATATATATATATATATATATATATATATATATATATATATGAACACACACACACACACATATATATGAAGAAATATAGTTTTAAGGTGTGCTATATTTATGGGATAAAGTGCTCAATATCGGAGATAGAACGTATGTAAATAGAAAAGTGAACTGACGGTTAGGTGACCTGATGATTGCGTCTAGCATGAAACAGCCTGTCACTTCTGAGTGTTGACTTCAATGTTCACTTTCATATATATATATATATATATATATATATATATATATATATATATATATATGTGTGCGTGTGTGTGTGTTTACATATATATATATATATATATATATATATATATATATATATATATATATATATATATATATATATACACACACACACATAACGTTGTGGTCACGAGGGAATTTAGAATCGCAGTAGTAAACTGTTCCATTTCCGTTTGTACTCATTCTTACACATATATATACGTGCGTGCATGTGATTTGAGATAGTTAAATAAATAGATAAAGATATGAATAGGGTGAGATAGATAAGTACTGGTTACATGTGTATGATTCGAGTAGACCTGTTTAAGCATTTTAAAATTAATTCGGAAGAGAATCGATCAAATCCAGAAATCATTTATTTAATGCAATAAAATAGATTGCACATTTTCGTTTCTGTTCAGTTTCATAAAATGTCACGAGTACATTAATTTCCTCAAATAGATTTTATTATTTATATCAAATGTTTTCCTTTATATGTTGCTGTTGTTGCAATAAAAATCTGCTATATGACGCTGAACATAATATACAATATTTCATTAAATTGATTAAAATGTTTACGAGAATATCCTATTTTTATAGAGCAAAACCGAAGAATATTACTTTCATTATCTTTATCCCAAGCATCGTCTACGGAAAATTATTAATATCAATGGATCTGCCTATTTTTCATAGTTTTGAGAGTTTAAATAACAACGGAATAATTTTTGCTTCTCGTGAACCGACTTGTTCATGAAATAGCAATTTCAAAACGCACTGACATTGCTTGCATTATTGATATTTTAATTATCCAACATTTAGTTTCGTATTTTGTGTAGGAATGATGAGAGAAGTATCGTGTTTATAGATTTTATTATGAAATTCACGAATATCGCATGTAATATAATGTTACAAGAGTGTCATAAATTTTGTTCCGTATTACCACAATGATGTTACACTGTATAGTATAACTGGCCATTTGTATTCGTCTAGGGGTGATAGCCAATACGTATTGCAAGCGCATTTCTGTTTATTCAACACCTACGTAATCCCCCTGTGGTTTATACTGCAACTATGCTGAGAAGACTTTCCTGATAAATCGACCATAGTGGGATCCGAACCCGAGCCTCATGGTCAAAATCTGAACGTTCTAACCACTTGGCAACGTTCCCATAATGATGTTACTTACCCTAATTACGTCCGTGAATTCATTGAGCTGTTTTTGTTATCTGTAATATCACAAAGAGTATCATGTTACATTTATACAGAGGAAATCTTTCAGAACCGTTTTATGTAATGCGTGTTATCACATGGGACATGTTGTTAGACTAACGCATTGGATACATTTTTTTCGAGTTATATAATCCTTGTTTCTGCTTGTAGACTCATAGTGCCCTAATATGTGAGATCCATGTAACGAGTTATTTAATACCTCTTATCATGTGTGAAATAATGTCACATTAATGCGTGAATCTTCATTTTCGACACTTTTATCACACGTGGAATAAAGTTAGACAAATCTATGAGAAACTTTTTTTTCGAATTCACTATTCAAGAATTCAAATCATACGGAGCACGATTTTACTACCGTAAGGGAGATATATATTTCTGAGCCATTTTCTAGGCTGTGGCATTGCAAGAAAGTTTATGATTACACATTCGAGCATATGAATAATATTGTAGTATAATGATTTTAAGCAGCATATATATATATCAGTAATAAATAAATAAGATAAATGATTCAGTTCGAACATCATTCAATGAACCTTTTTGAGCAGAATTCATCTTAAAAACATGTTGGCTATATTGACCCAAACTAGCACACACACACACACACACACACACACACACACACCCACACACACACACACACACACACATATATATATATATATATATATATATATATATATATATATATATATATATATATAAATAAATAAAATGAAGAGGTAGACTGTTCTAGTTCCACATGCCATGTTTAATGGATGTCAGTTAGCAGTTATGTCCTGTTAATTTTTCCCTCTGAAAGTTCTCCACTGCCTTAACCGGGTATTGAACTCACACACTTTGGAACCTGTCACTGGATCTAACCAACGCCTTTATCCTCTGTGCCATGTGTCCTTGAGAAATTCACAGTCTACCCCAGTGAGCGAAATAAAGGGTTCAGTTCGACATTCCAACCTCCTGAAGAAGGCCGGAGCGTACAACGGCCGAAACGTTGTAATAAATATGGCGACAAAGATGAGGACAATAGTCCGAATAACGTAAATAATATTCCGTACCTGCTTCTATTTTGAGCTCATCCTTTTACTGATGACCATTCATTCTGTCTTCTTGTAGTTTTTGCTTAGTCCCTTCTTATCGCTCTCCTTCGCTACCTTCTGTAGGAGGTTTTGTAGTTTATTTTCCGTGTCAGCTATCAATAATGTGTGATCTGCGTATCTCATATTATTAAGTAGATAGAATTTCGGGCTCATCCTTTTACTGATCACCATGCATTCTGTCTTCTTGTAATTTATTCTTAGTCCCTTCTTTTCGCTCTCCTTCGCTACCCTCTGTAAGAGGTTTTGTCATTTCTTTTCAGTGTCTGCTATCAGTACTGTGTCATCTGCGTATCTTATGTTGTTAAGATTGGACACGTCAATGATGAATCCCGGGAGGATTTCTAATTCTCTCACAATTGCCTCACTGGGAGTCAATTATGACGAGCTGAGGTTCATTTTTTTAAAGGCAATTCTCCCCAAGCAAGGCAGGAGATCCACTTGCACGAAGGAGAAGAAGTTACGGAGGATTGAGAACAAGAATAAAGAGGCGTGTTTGAGGAATGCATACAGAGAAGGACGGGGGGACAAGCTCAGCGTGACAGATGTCGATTGGCATTACATTTGAATATTTGAAGATTATAGTCATCAGGGAAGCAAATAAAGGGAAGGGAGTTCCACAGACGGTAACTGCGGGAGACGAAGCTGTTTGAGAAGAAGAAGACGTTTTGACAGTGAAAGAGTCGGACCGAGATGCCTGCTTGCTAACTAGCTTAAATCCATGCAGTCCGAGAACCAGTCAAAGCAGCTCGTCGGAACACTTACCGTGAAAATATTAAACATTATTACCAAATTAAGGAATGCACGTCTCTGCTTAGGACTTCTCGAAATCTTTATCTGCAAGCTTCATTTTCCTAACCGATGATAAGTATAAATACAGGTTAACATTTAAAGAAATAAGCGGCTACGAAAGAAAATATTCACAATTGACAGGATGTTCCATTTCACTGGTGCAGACATTCTATATTCTTGCCTCCTCAGTGTTAACTGTCTTTTGAAATTAAAACCAATCATCATCAGATATATATATATATATATATATATATATATATATATATATATATATATATATATATATATATATATATATATATATATATATATATATATATATATATATTATATATATATATATATATATATATATATATATATAGATTGTTGTAGCATACCTACGGACGATAATGGGTATGATTAAAAAAAAAAGGTATTTAGAAAAATGGTATGATTAAAAAAAAGGTATTTAGAAAAAGGGTATGATTAAAAAAAAAGAGTATTTAAAAAAGGTATACTGTAGGTAGTAAGGAAGACTTTTTTTCATCAGTTGTCATAGAGCGGCGATACTGAATACCAAAATTTTTGACAAATTACAGAATTTAAATACTTCGATTTAATTTCTAAAAAAGGTTAAAAAGGAAATCCCCCTGAATACTAGGAAGAGCGATGACAGTGAATGTCTCGAAACGTAAATAGAGTTTTGTATGATACAACTAAAATGTCTGAAACTTTTTTTTTAATGAATGTATAGTTCCAAATGAAAGTACTTTTGAAGGCAGTTGCATAATATATGTAGATTTAAGTCATTGAAATATTTTCTCGTTATCGTGTTTCCAACGAAAATATATTTTACTGATTGGCGTAATGTATAAATTAAGCAAAGCAATCAAATTATTTTCGCTCAGCTCCGGATTATATTGATTATCTCCTCAAACACAGGGATTTACGAGAATAAATTTAATACTAAACAAAATGATGTTGCAACCCACCCTGCAGTTGTGATTGTCTTTGCGAGACAAGCAATGCAATTACTCAATGTATACTTCTTCTTGTTATCACATCATTTTTTTTAATTTCCAATTAAAGGTGACGAAATTATGCAAGAGGTAGCAAACACTAAATATTCCTGTATAATTTTTGAATTAGTGACCAATCTTTGTGTAATCTAAAACGCGCGTATTTAAAACGATCATACCGCATACATTAAACTTGTAAAATATTTGACAGCTAACACTGTGTTCTTGCATTATGCTCGGAGGTACTTGTTCTGAACATCTGCGCCTTTTATAACATGGTTGCTTGCATGACGGGCCTTTGCTTTATAACGTCTTGAAAATTAATAAATCTTGCATGAGTGTGCCTCGTGGCGAGGATTCTTATTTATTTTCTGTCATTAACAAAAGTCAGCGTTTGAAGCTCGGTAAAACTTAATATTTCCAATGATCCTGTTGTAAAGCAAATACGCCTCACTGCAGCGACACTATCATACATTTTTCTTTTTTTATATTTATGTTCGCCTAACACAAGGCTCAAGAGCCACTTAAGGTAGATGTTTACATTAAACAAATTGGTAATGATGAATGCCTGGTTTTGATATGAATGGGAATTAGGAATACAAAGAGAAAAGGTGACAATTAGCCTTAGACATGAGATTGAACTATCCAGGAAGATAACACCGCGCGGTTCTCTTCTAAAGGAAGAAAGTACATGATTAAAAGGCTACCTGAGGAGAACCTTCTTCATACGTGTCTAAGATGGTGGAATTTATAATGATTCAAATCTGTTGCATAGCGACTCTTCAGTGAAAAGGACTGAATTGGTGAAGCTAAAGAACAGAGTTAATCTCAACACACTGTCCTATCTGACCTTACTGGATACATTTTCGAAAATATCTCTTATATCACACGTTCGCTTTTTTTTACGTGTTTTAATTATTTACGCTTTCGCGTTTTCTTGGATTTTCATCCATCGTCTAGTGAAAGTCATTTCCTTTCTTAGCTTTGTAAATTCCAACGATAACTTAAATAATGGAGAGAGGAGGCAGTCAATCTTGAGCAGAAATTACCCGCATTATTTTCTCTTATATTATTCATTACAATATTTATTTTTAGATTTTGCCTTTGCCGCTTCTGTTATTCTTAAGGAATAGCCAATTTCCCTATCAACACTTATGGGGTTTGAAATATTTAGATTTTGAATAAGGCAAATTTTTCAGAAGAGCCCTTAACAGAATTGAACATAACTACGGTCTCCATTTAAAAAGGGATATATTTGTTAACGCTTTTCAGGTTAGGTTCATTATATGTCGTCAAGGACAAGAGCGCCTTGTTTGTTATGCAGTTAACACTGACTTTTGGCATCTACATGGAATTGTTTCTTTTTGAAGATCTGGTTTTGGATTTATTCCGTCAACGCTTCCCTTCGCTTAGACATTTGTAGAATATATATTTTTCTAGCTACACCTGGTTGATACGCGGTAGCTCTTAGAGCATTTGAAACCCATTAGATATGAAGAAAGACGAGAACAAATTTTATTTTTGATGTTATAATAACCAATCCCGAATGGCTATATGGACCTGATATATGCAACAACAACAATAATAATACTAATAATATTAATGAAAATAATAATAATAATAATAATAATAATAATAATAATGATAATGAAAATAATAATAATAATGAAAATAATAATATAATGATAATAATAATAATAATAATAATAATAATGAAAATAATAATATAATAATAATGATAATGAAAATAATATTAATTATAATGAAAAGAATAATAATAATAATTATAATAATGATAATGACAATAATAATACTGAAAATAATAATAATGATAATAATGAAAATAATAATAATAATAATAATAATAATAATAATAATAATAATAATAATAATAATAATAATAATAATCTGATGGTGGAGTTGAAGAAACTATTGAACATAAATTTTGAGGTAATTCTTGTAAAAATGGTTGCGTTTGGAAAACCATCAGAAAGTTTCAATTGAGTATTGATTGTAGTTTTCCAGAAAACTGCCATCATTTAATTTGCGAAATGTATTGAGTTGTGAAGAGTCTTGGAACACCATGTCTCAAGAATGTCAATGCGTGATAGCAGCATAACATTATTAATACTACTAATACTACAACAACAACTATAACTACTAATTAATATTATGAATATTTCCTTTGATTTATGTTCTATACATATTACCTTTCGGGTTCCAACCAGAGACCTAAGGTCAAAAATTACTTCATAACGTCTTCCACTGAACATTTTTATATTAAAAATTAACCTCAGATCGCACACTTTTTACAGGGATAAAGCTCTTCGTAACGTTTCAGCTGTTCTTGGAAGTACAATCTTTTCTATTGGTTTAATGTATACTCTACCAGGAATCCCTTCATTGAGTTTATCGGAACCTTTTCCAATCAACCTGAGGGCTCCCACTACAACTAGATTTGTTGATGTGCTTATGTTCCACATTGAGATTTCCACTTCAAGATATTTGTATTTTGATAGCTCTTTTTAGATGTTGTTTATTATTATTATTATTATTATTATTATTATTATTATTATTATTATTATTATTATTATTATTATTATTATTTCCTTTGTTTTATATTATAAAGCCAATTCCTACAGGATATAAACCAGAAATGGCACCATGACCTTTTCATTGAATATTTGTGTAAAAAGACCAAAAATAATAAACAAAAGCAACATAAATAAAAACTCGCTTATTTTACATAAATAAAGCCCTTCGTAGAATATAAGCTGTGTTTAAAGGAATAATTGTTTGTATTTCTTTAATCCGTGTCAGGCAGCATTTCACTGAGTCTATCTAGGACACCGATCACATGTGGAAATGTCGATATCTTCAGGTGCCACATTATTTTTTTAAAAAATTACACTTCAAGATTCTTGTATTTTGAAGATCTTCAATGTCACATTAAGGTCTTCTGGAACTGCCAAGTAAAGAATAACGCAGAACTCTGTTTTTTTCATTTTTGATTGCTCTGTCAGAGTGGTTAGTTTTGACTCCTCTCACTATGTATATTGTGAGGTTCCATAAAAATTGTTACAGGTCCCCTATGCCTGTAATCGGGTCCGAGTGGTGTTCCTATCGGTTTCTTCAATTTTTGTTACAGTAAGATTCACTTTGTAAAAGGAACAGGTACAACTCGGGGCGACAGAATAAGAGGCAATTTATGCGTGTAGGAGGGGAAGTTACCGGTTAATTCTAGATTTGAACTGGTTAAGATTGTAGTGATCAAGTTAGGATTTTCTAAAGAGTTGGCTCCACAGTGCCGTGGCTCCTGCGAAGAAGATGTTTGAGTTACTTCTTACCGACCGAATACAAAGGACATGAGGGTGGTTTAGTACAATGTAAGTAGTATGGAGGGTCCTGGCCGTGAAGGTTAGAACTGGCGGAACCAAGGAATGCTGATCGTAGCGATAGTGCAACAAGCGGCTCGCCATATCCCGTCTGAGAGAGAGAGAGAAAGAGGGTCACAGATAGAGAGAGAGAGAGAAGGAAGAGTGGAAAATAATTTGTCAGCCACAAGGACACGGTGACGTTTTTTGGCTGGAAACTGATAACTGTGAAGTTCCTTCCCAGATATGACAACAACTGATCTGATTTTTGTAAAAGTAGAAAAGAGCATGTGGATACAGGCACTTACTGGAAAAGTACAGCGACCCGACAATTTTTCCTGCACCTTTAACAATGGATCTTGTGTACGTAGTCCACTTTAGCTCAGGGGTGAGTTTAAGGCCCAACAGTCTCTCAAGGCACACGGAGCCTGCCCTAGATGACGTCCATTCATCGTGTCTGGTGGTATTTCGATGTCCGATCTGCGATGATGGAATGTAACAAATTGTTCTTCGAAGCATTGACTATAACCATTCTGTTTCCCCCAGCCTCCACCGAGAACTTAACGCACGCCCATATGTGAGATCAAATGCCAATCTCTGGTCATCACGTTTTTTTTAACTGCACCCATATATCGTCCTATCATCGGCATAGATATTCACAAATGGTCTTTCAGGCATTTATGCAAAGTAAAAAAGAGTTGGTACGAGAATTGAGCGCTGGTGCAGCCCTGCGTTGCTTTTTAGGGCCCTGAAGGACTAGTCGTTAACAACTACATTCAGGGACCTGCTCGTTAGGAAATATTTTATAATTGACTATACACTTCCGGTAATTCCATAGCTGGAGACTTTGAAGAGTAAAGCTTTAAACAAAACCTTGTGAAGGACCTTGGAAATATCTAATGTTTTGATCCTTGAGGTGCATCTGTTTTCAAGATCCTCCCTGATTCTCTGAGTATTTGTAGTTAAGACATTAGCAGTGGATAGGACCGATCGAAACCCATACGACTTGTTGCTCAAGATACCGTTATTATCGCAGGGCTCAACGACCTTCTTGTTGATTACAGCATCAGAAAGCTTACTAATGACAATGACATTGGGAAGAACGGTCGCTAGCGTTCTAGGGTCGAGAGCAGTTCCGGGTTGGTAAACTTAAAGACAACCACTTTAATTTTGTCTGGGTCAGTAGCTTTCGTATGGTCAATGTTTTAATGAAACTTCAGACTTCCCGGACTGTAATGAAAATATTACTGATAACTTCGACTTATCTGTCGAAGAAGATGACCTCGAGGCCATTTATAATATTGTGCACAGCGGCTTTGCCTCTGTTTATAATTTGGTTGGAGATCTTCCAGAATTTTCGGGATCCAATTAGTCTGTTTCGACCTTGGCCTGGACCGCTTGAGCATAACTACAATTTGCACTTTCGAGAACATTATTGCAACGATTTCGAGCGCTTCTGAATGCTGTAAGAGTCAAAATACACCGATCCTTTCCATAGATATTGAAGTAGTGGTTACGGCTAGTTATGCTTGCAGCACCAGAGCTGGCTGTTTGTTTTTTGTTGGAATATTTTTAAGGATATAAAAGGAACCATTCCCGACAGGATCTATTCAGAGTTTAGGGCGGCGGTTTTTAAGGTAGTGACCCTAATATGTAATTTGAAGAAGGAGCTTCCGCCATATACGGTCGAAAGCTGTCCTATTCCTTCTTTCCATAAAAAGATTTTCCTGTGCCGATTACTGAGGTTTACAATCGGATGATGCTAATACTATTCAACCAGATAAAAGCTTTTCAATTGTCTCGGGATATAAATTAGAGAATCTGCATTTTGGGTCGATGCAGTTTTCAGTGGGTTTGCTTGATAATTTCTCTTTAGCAACCACTCGTTTTGTGCAGCAAGAATAAAACCTTTCGTTTCAAAGCTTTTAATCCTGCACTCCACAACCACTGTGGATTATGTGATTTGCCTACATCAGATCATCATCATCAGATTATTATTATTATTATTATTATTATTATTATTATTATTATTATCATTATTATTATTATTATTTTATTATCTCAGTTACTATTGGTACTTTAGCGTGTGTAACACCTAACCGAACCCAAAGACCTACACTGCGAATATCGGAATAAAGTATTGTATCTGATCGCTATCCAACCGGCCATGAGAAGATAACAACAACAACAACAACAATAATAATGATAATAATAATAATAATAAAGGAAATTAAAAAAATGTTGTCACAAGTACAGCCCACACCTTTCGAAGGACTTTTTATAAAATATATTATTTTTTTTTCAAAATTGCTCGGTGGAAAATGTCATAATGACATTTCTTACCTTAGGTCTCTGGTTGGGACCCGGAAAGAAATGAGTACACTTCAGAAGTCAATGGAAATAATATTATTAATAATAATAATAATAATGATAATAATAATAATGCTTATGTAACTCTCCCGTCTATCACCCGCCATCTGCAGTGGGATAGTACTTTCTTTCAATAAACTATGAGTTCGTTTTCCACCTGAAGTATGTCCTAATTCTTATTTACTGCAACATTATGTTCCCCTTAATCGCAATCTACTCCAAATTAACAAACTGATTGACGTAACACTCCCAGTATCTTTCATCACTTGCAGGATTGAGAGTTTTTCAATCGGATTTTAAATGAATTAATATTAATTCTTAAATATAAATTGAAGAACACACACATACAGTTGAAATATTATTTATCAGTATTTTATTTAATTTCTTAAAATCGTGCTCTTAAAATTAATTCACTTAAAACCGGTCAAGCAGTTAAATGCCATTCGTGATACACGATTCGGCGATTATGTTAATTTCGATTCTAGACTGACGAGGCAGAGGATTTTCCCGGAGTTGTTTGTCGTTTCTTTCTGAGTACACTTGTTTCCAACCAAGGCTATAGGATCTAGTCTATCTTGCTATTCATCCAATATCTGACGAAGAGATGGATTCATACCTTTCCTAAGGTTATTTATGCGTAAGTGAATGTGACAAACGCGACTCGGAATTCAAACATAAACTTTCCTCTTTCTCATTTCGAGAGCGTCATCCATTAAATCACAACACACATCCCTTTACTTTAAAATACTTGTATTAACATTTAATGCAACTGTAAAAAATATTAAAAAACATACAAGTCTTTGTACAAACGTCGCTTGACTTGAGAAAACCGATTCTGCTTGTAATCAATGCGACAAATCGAATAAAACGCAGCCAGCGTGAATTGAATGCAACTGAAACGTGAGTTACATAACAGGGTGATGCTCATAGTGAAATTAACCGTTAGTTGATTAGTTAGTAATAGTAATGGGTGAAATTACTTGTATAAATCTTATGGTTGATTCCCTGGGAGAAATTAAAATATCAGACGACAGTTTCATTAGATTTATACTAAACTATTTCATTAATTGCACTTAACAACGAATCGATTAATAATAATAATAATAATAATAACAATAATAATAATAACAATAATAATAATAATAATACGAATGAAATTTCATACCGGATCGGTCGTCACCCGGGTCAACAAGGACCGCGTCCCTCAGAGAGGAACCAGTCTGAGGACGAAAAATCTGTTACTGGAACAAACTCCTCCACGAACGAAGAGACATTAGGTCACCAAAACCGGATTATTGCCAACCTTGGACCAAGTGACTCAATACCAAATCGACTAATAAAAAGAAAACGAACTAAATGGACCCGCGAAGAGTATCGACAAGTCTTCACTGCTCTCGAAACCCCAGCAAAGAACACCACCAATCAAACATACCAAATATGGAGAAGTATGGTGGGAAATGATATAAGACCTAACATCAATCCAAACATGCTTTCTAATGTCCGTAGGGACATTATGCGAAACAACAGACTCTCAAAGACAGAAATAGATAGGATAAAATTAGATATAAGACTAAATACTATGATCCATCACTCAAAATGTAATGAGATGAATGTAGATATAAGTAGTGTGACAGAGGATGAGGTAAAAACTAAAACAAATGAAATACGAAATAACCTACCAGGAAATAAAATCAAAGACTCTATCTTAAACAAAACCTGCAGTTCTCCAGACAATGTTTCTGAAGATGACTCCAGGTACATTAAGTTAGAATTCCTTGAAAACCACAAAGCGGAAATCACCGAAGCGAAAAACCACGTAATCCAAGTACTCAGCAAAGTAACTTTCATACAGTTGTCAGAAAGAGACCAGCTACCCAAAATCCATATGACGAATTCCAACAAGCATATTGTGAAAATATACAACGCTGCTCTGGAAACACTGTTAACAGATAAACCACCGGGAAACATCACATAACTTAACAACGTTATATACGCAACAGCTTTAGCAGCGACTCTGAAGCTTGGGATCAAGACAATAAATAAAGTTAACAGACGTAGAGAACCAGCTTGGAATGCAAAATTGTTACGAGAAATAAAACAAATCAGATGTGAGCTTTCTATATTAGATGAGCTCACCAGAAACCCTAATATTTCCACGCACAAGTGCAAAAAGATCAAGAGGAAACACAAAATTAAATCACTACTTGACATTCCATCAACCACGGAAATGCTGAAGCAGAGACTTCAGCTAAAAGCACAGAGAACAAGGCGATACGAAAAACGTTGTAGGTTCTATCGCCAAAATAAAATATTCCAAACGGACCTTAAGAAATTTTACAGGGAAATTGGAAAAAAAACTATACATCGAAAGGCCACCATCGATTGATACTGTACAGACATTTTGGGAAAATATTTGGAGCAGCCCGAAGGAATATAACCCAAAAGCTGAATGGATCCGGCGTGAAGAAGAACGAATGTTGGATACACCTCTGCAAGAATGGAAAAATATATCCACAGATGATGTTAGGCAAGCTCTAACGAAATCGCAAAAATGGAAATCCCCAGGAAATGACAAGGTTCCCAATTTCTGGCTTTATCATCTCTCGTCTATCCACAAAATACTTGCGGAAATATTATCAACGCTTGTAAATAATCCCAATAAAATCCCGGAATGGATTACTGAAGTTATTACATACCTCATACCAAAAACAAATGAAACAGATGACCCGAAAAATTATCGACCGATAACATGTCTCTCCACAACGTATAAGTTGATCACGTCTGTCCTGACGAACCGTGCTTACTCCTTTTTAGAAACAAACAGCATTCTTCCACTGGAACAGAAGGGATGCAGGAGGGGTTCATATGGCTGCAAAGAACAATTACTAATAAATAAAATGATTCTGGAAAATTGCAGGAGCAGACGTAGAAATCTCAGTGCAGCGTGGATTGATTATCGTAAAGCTTTTGACAGTGTTCCACATTCTTGGATCCTTAAGACTTTGGAAATGTACAAAGTCTCCCCTGTGGTATTAAATTTCCTTAAGCACAGCATGGGAATGTGGAACACCAAACTATACCTTAGTCACACCAGGGGCACTGCCATATCCAACCGACTAAATATCCGACGTGGAATCTTTCAAGGAGACTCTTTGTCTCCCCTTCTGTTTTGTTTGTCCTTACTCCACCTTACGCATGAACTGAACAACAGTAGCTATGGCTACAAAATAAATAACAAAATATTCAATCACCTACTATACATGGATGATCTCAAACTCTTTGCAAAAGACGACAATGAGTTGAAGGGCCTACTTAATATTGTAAAATACTTTAGTGACGATATATGCATGAGCTTCGGATTAGATAAATGTGCTAAAGTAACATTTAAAAAAGGTAGAATTTTAGAAGCACCCTTAATAGATTTAGATTTTGCCACGAAGATTAGAGAATTGGAGCATGATGAAGCTTATAAGTACCTAGGAATTAGTGAGGGAGATGGCATACAACATTCCCTAATGAAAGAGAAGGTAAGAAAGGAGTACTACAGGCGTGTACGCCTGGTACTAAATACCGAGCTAAACTAAAAAAAACGAATATCAGCTATAAACACCTTGACTGTTCCTGTGGTGCAATACAGCTTTAATGTACTTAACTGGACCATAGCTGAAATTAAGCGAATGGACGCCAAAACGAGAAAGGTCCTCACTTGCTACCGCAAGCATCATCCCAAAGCTGATATTGATCGCCTGTATGTGCCCAGATCCGAAGGAGGCAGAGGACTAGTTCAACTAGAACTATCCTACAAAAGTACAACAATTGGCCTCCAAAGATACTTGGAAAATACAGAAGATTGGATGATGGTATGTGTCAAGGAACATGAAAGTAGTAAGTGTCTTTACTCTGTAGTAAAGGAAGCCGAAAAATTCAAAAAGGAGCTTCAAATGGGCACAGAAATTCAAATACATCACTGTACACCGGCTGAAGCTGCAAAAAACTTAAAAAAGAATGCAAAGAGAAATGCGACCGACCAGATACAGAAACAATGGCAAAATAAACCGCTCCATGGCCAATACTCTGCCCGTACCAAACAAGCTGACGTAGACAAAAACCGCACCCATCAGTGGCTACGTAGTGCAGGGTTGAAAGGTGAAACTGAGGGTTTTATCATTGCTGCACAAGACCAATGCTTGTTAACTAGGAATTATCAAGCACATATACTAAAATACTGTGTTAACCCAAGATGCAGATTCTGTGACAAATATCCAGAAACCATTGATCATCTTATATCAGGTTGCTCGATATTGGCACCCACTGAATATAAAACCCGGCATGACAGAGTGGGCCAATATCTGCACTGGACAATTTGCAACTCCTATCGGAAGGAAACTGGAAGAAATTGGTACGAACACCACCCTGACCCGGTTACGGAGATAGGACCTGTTACAATTCTATGGGACTACACAATACACACTGGCAGTACAATCAAAGCCAACCGCCCAGACATTGTTATTAAAGATCACAAACAAGAAAATGCCTCCTTATTGATATGGCAGTCCCTACAGACTGTAATGTATATTTGAAGATATTCGAAAAACTGTCAAAATACAAGGACCTTGAAACAGAAATCTCAAAAATGTGGCACATGGGAACATCAACAATCCGTGTTGTAGTTGGAGCCCTTGGACTGGTTGGAAAAAATTCCAGTAGGCTGATTGAAGGGATCCCTGAAAGTCCATGCCTCAATGAGATACAAAAAAATGTTCTGACAAGTACAGCCCACACTTTACGAAGGGCTTTGTCTATGTAATTATTTTTTATTTATTTATTTATTTTTTTTGCAGTGTGGAATGTCATGATGCGATTTCTAACCTTAGGTACCTGGGCAGGACCCGGAAAGAAATGTGTAACGCCAGAAATCAAAGGAAATGAAAGCAATAATAATAATAAATGGATTTATATGTTTGATTTTAAACTTCCCTTTTGTGTTGAAAATTAGTGCATTGCGTTCAACACGTGGCAGATGTGATCATTAGAGATTTCATGAAGGGGAAAAGAATCTTAAAAATATTAATCACCGTATTCCAATTGTTTGTTATGTCCCGAATATTTTTCTAAATTGTGAAGCAGTAGGAAAACCTTAATATCTCAAAAGATAAAACAACAACATGCAAACAATATGTAAAGGGAGATGAGCAAACATAACTTAAGATTGCACGAAGGCAATATCAGAATAGTTTTCTATAATACTTGTTCTCTTATAAGTTTTGAAAAAAATATCTTTCGTAACATCCTATATAAATGTAAGATAATTGAATGAGGAGTAGGGTCCGTCAGTAGCCATAAAATCTAGACTCGAGAAATATAAGAAAGCTAGGACGAATGAAAAACAAAAGGAATATCTGGTAAGACAATCTATATCTACGGTGAGAAAGACGAACATTACCCAAACTTGGATGAGTTCCAGGTAATTGAATGGGCGTACGACTGGAGATTAAGAAATCTGATAGGCGCGAAAGATATCGGCCTTAAGTTTAACCACATAAATCAGGCTAACATTCAATTCAATGTCTCCCGTTTTTTCTCCCTTTTTGCAAATAAGTTATTTTATCATTCTCTCGTGTATAAATTTAACGTTGAATCCGGTGAAGCCGATTTTAATGGCGAAAGTATCATCATTTAATATATTACAACGGATGATGAGAAAAGAGTTATATAAGACAATATTCAACCTTAATAGGCAGTGGATTGAAAAGGATGAACCTTCACAACCGATCCTAAAATCTGAGCCCAATAGGAGAGATATCATATTGTCCGTGTAATGGCATCGTCTGAGTATAAGTCATTTAGAATCCGTAAAATGCATTGAAACAGTAAATGCACATTTATAACTCCAGCAGCTGGAATGTGTCCATGAAATTTGGTCACAAATGCTCTTTGTTTATCTCCATGACTCCATGCCAGGTGACATACAGTAAGATGTGCACATCAAAAAGATCTGTTTATCTGTACTATATTAATCGCCATATTCCCTTCTACGCGTATTACCTTTTTGGAAAACGCTTTGATGGTATAATTTCTATAATAGAAACCATATTCAAGAATTTGTCGACAAGTATTTCGTGTGAAAACCTACGGACTTTTACTGAAAAAGTATCCAGTTTCACGAAGTCATTAGAAATAATTATCAATATATAATAGAAATCAATATAATGTCCCTTTATTTGTTGAAGAATAAAGTCGATATACAAAACCAGATATCAACCTTTTCGAATCTCCTGGGTATATAATTAGCATTACATTATTTTTATAGCTATTATTACATAGAAGATATGACTGCTTTGGTACATTAGCCAACTCTTTTCTGTTGCATTTTGTTTAGTGAAACATTTAGGATGTTGCTTTTTGGCTGATGTTTTACACATCTGAAGAACGTTGTTTAAAAGATCTGACGTAACGTTATGGCAACAACATTAAAAAGACAATGTTACAGGCCGGACAGATTTTTAGACAAATATCTGTTATTCCTGCTTGTTTGCTTTATTATAATATCCGAGATTACTCTAATAGAGATTTAATCGTGTTTTATCTGAAATCTACCATTAATATTAATCTTACTTTTAGAGTTATTTCCATTGTACTGGTTCTTTTAGTTATTATTTAAAAGGAGAGAGAAAATATAACATTTCTACATACGAGTCGTGGCAATTGCAATGATAATAAGGTTGGTTAAGTTATTTATCTGTATTATTTGTCTTTTTTTTTACAGTTTACAGATGTTCTTGGTAGTTTTTACAATTATTTGATAACAAGCTACACCCTAAACCTCAGTTATTATCTGATTAATCCTGTTGAACCAAGCAAACAAAACTTCAGCAGCAAAAAAAAAAATACTTACTGACAAATCTACTGACTTCGATCAATGGACAACATTATCTATCTCTTTTCCTAATACTCTTATTTACAATATCAATGAATCATGGTCAAAACTTTTAGTATTAATTATTCTTCTCTTGGATATTGTGACCGGATGATGATGATGATGATGATGAGGATGACCATAGCCCAGTTTCTACCCGAAGCTTCTTCTTCTTCTTCTTCTTCTTCTTATTATTATTATTATTATTATTATTATTATTATTATTATTATTATTATTTGCTTGGATTTCTGTTCTATACACTTTTCCTTCCGGTTTTCAGCCAGACACCTAAAGACAGAAATGGCTTCATGACATTTTCCACTGATAATATTTATAAAAAAAAAACACCAAAAAATCTAATCTTACTCCTATTTTACATAGATAACGCTCTTCGTAATGTGTGATCTGTATTTGAGAGTACATATGTTTCTATTTAAGCCATGAGCTACCAGGAATCCTTTCAATGAAGTCCATCGGGACCTTTTTCCAATAAATCAGATAGGTCCAGCTACAACTGGAATTATTGATCTTCTCATGTGCCACAATTTTGTGATTTCCACTTCAAAATCCTTGAATTCTTATGGTTATTTGAAGATCTTCAAAGATATATTACAATCTGCAGGGACTACTGTCTCAATAACAAAGTACATTTCGTTCTTGTGGTCTTTGACCACGATGTCTGGGGGATTAGCATTGATTGTTCTGTATGTGTGTATTGTAAAGTTTCATAAAATTTTTTACAAGTAATATTTTTGTATCTGAGTCTGGCTAATGTTCATAACAGTTTGTTGTAGCTTCCTTCTCATAAAAGTTGCATATTTTTCAGTGAAATTATTGGCCCACTCTGTCATACTGAGATTTATATTCAGTTGGTACTAACACTATGCAATCTAATGCAAGATAGTCAATTATTTCTGCATATCTATAACAAATTTTGAATTTCGGGTCAACACAATCTCTCGCTATGTGTTTGGTAATATTTTGTTAGCTAGCATTGGTCTTGGGCAGCAAGAATAAAACCTTCGTTTCAGCTTTAACCATGCTTTACGTAACCATTGATTAGTACAAGGTTTGTCTACATCAACTTGTTTGGTAAGGACTGAGTATTGACCATGAAGAGGCTTATCTTGCCATCGTTTTTACATTTGCTTTTGCTTTCTTTTTTAAGATATTTGCACCTATAGTAGGTGTTTTATGGTTTATTTGTACTTCTTCACCCACTTGAAATTCTCTTTGAAGTTTTTGGAGAATTTTATTACTGAATAAAATTTATATTTCTCTCATGGTCTTTGACACAGTTCATCATCCAGTCATCTGTAGTTTCCAGGTGTCCTTGAAGAACTATTGTTGTGATTTGATGACAATTCTAGTTGAACTAATACTCTGCCTCCTTCGGAACTGCCTAAATGCAAACGTACAGTGTAGTGAGAAGCTTTCTCGTTTAGACATCCATTTGTTTAATTTCAGCTCTGATGTTAGAACTGTATTGCACTACAGGAACAGTCAAAGTTTTTATGACTGATATTCTGTTTTGTGAATTTAACTTGATATTCAACACCACACACACATATCTATAGTATTATTTTCTTAATCTTCCTTCATTTGGGTATGCTGTATTGCATATTCTTTGCTAAATAATATATAGGCTTCTTCTTGTTCCGGTTCCCTAATATTTGTAACAAAATCTAGATAATGAGTGTTGTGATTTTTTGAGACAATTCTAATTGAACTAATCATTTGCATCTTTCGGGGCTGAGTACACGATCAACATCAGCCTTAGGATTTTGAATGCAGTGGCAACTGAGAAGCTTTCCCGTTGTGATAATCTTTCTGTTAATGTTAGCTATCATTTAATTAAGGATTTTGAAACTGTATTGCACCATAATTATTATTATTTGATTTCTGGTGCGTACCCATTTGTTCTGTGTCCTGACCAGTGACCTAAAGACAAAATGGCATCATGACATTTTCCACTGAGCAATTAACCAAAAAACAACACCCTTTTTTAATATAGATAATGCCATTCGTAAGGTGTGGGTTGTACTCGTGAGTAGGATTTTGTGTATATCTTTAAGGCATGGGCTACCAGGGAATCCCTTCAATCTTTTCCATTCAATCCGAGGGCCACAACTACAACAGGGATTATTGATGTTCCCATGTGCCACATTTTGAGATTTCGATTTCAAGATCCTTGTATTCTGATAGCTTTTTGAAGCTCTTCAAAGATACATTGCAGTCTGCAGGAACTGCCATGTCAATAAGGAGGCATTTTTTTTTATTTGCAGTCTCTAATAAAATGTCTGGGCGTTTAGATTTGATTATGATGTCTGTGTTTATTATTCATGTGTGTTTGATAATTTTTACTTAGCAAGCATTGGACATGTGCAGCAAGAATAAAACCTTCGTTGTCAGTTGTAACCATGCACTACGTAACCACTGATTGGTACAAGGTTTGGCTACATCAACTTGTTTGGTACTGGCTGTGTAGTGTCATAAAATTGTTACAAGTGATATCTCCGTAACCGTGACTGGGTGGTGTTCATACCAATGTTTTCCGTTCCCTTTCCGTAGAAGTTGCAGATTTCCCAGTGCAAATATTGGAACACTCTTTCATGCTATAATCAGTGGGTGCCAAAACCGTGCAACCTGATACAAGATGCTCAATTGTTTCTCGATATGTATCACAATATTTATCACATTAATACTACTACTACTACTACTACTACTACTACATTATTTTAGTGCTTTCTGCAGTCCTTACATATTTATGATGGGCACGTGGCCGGATGTTTAAAACTTTCGCATTCTGACCGTTAAACCTGGGTTCGAATCTCACCAGGGTCGAATTGTCAGGAAGGAGACTTACTGATGTTATCGGACTGGATCGATCGATCCCCGTGTGCGGCACCTTTGTAAAGTGCCTAAAAACTATTCCAGTGGTTGACCCAAGCCTTGTGTGTGAGATTGGGTAGACGAAAACCTCGGGGGCCGTCCATAGCTGTTCTAGCACGGAGTCACAAATCGTCGCCGAGGGCTTGAGCGTGCTGACTTTGTTCAAATTGTTGATCCCGCTAGATGAAACGCTCTTTCGCAGAAGCTGTAACTAAGATCTGCTCAGTATAGTTCCTCTATAAACCCCAGCTGGGCTCTGTGGGTGCTGAATAAACACAAATACGCCTGGGCAAGCTTCTGCAATAGGGATTGGTTAGCCGCCCTAGTAGACCGGTATCCTCTAATACGAATACACATACAGGGGTTGGATAAAATAATTGAAACACTTGTTAAATTCAATGAAAATCTATTTAATATGGAGTGGGTCCTCCTTTAGCCTCACATACAGCTTTAATACGTCTAGGAATAGTATCATACAGGTTCCTGACTTTATCCAGAGGAATTTTCAGCCATTCTTCCATTAATACCTGCTCCAGCTCTTTAAGACACGACGATGGAGGATAGCGGCTCCTAACATGTCGCTCCAAAATGCAACGCCCAAATTTACAATAATATTGATATCTGGAGATTGGGGATGCCACTCCATGTGTTCTAGCTCACTTTCATGCTCTTCATACCAATTCTTAACCACTCGAGCGGTATGTATTGGAGCATCATCGTCTTGGAAGATGCAGTCACCATCAGGGAATAAAGTCTGGGCCATTGGATGAACATGATCACCCAAAATGTTCAGGTAATCTTTGCTGTTGATTCTACCATGCAGGGCAACTATTGGACCGAGACATTTCCATGATATGGCGGTCCAAATATCACCGATCCACCTGAATGTTTCATTGTTGGAAGAAGGAAGTCACGGTTGTAAACTTCTTTGGGCTGCCTCCACACATAAACTCACCCTGAATTTGGGAAAAGAGAAAAACTGGACTTGTCTGAGAATATGACTTGCTTCCATTGGTCTGCAGACCAGGCATTGTGATCTCTGCGCCACTTCAACCTCTTCTGAATGTGGCAAGTGTAGAGAAGAGGTTTCCTTACGGCGGCTCTTCCATGATATACAAACTTATGGAGCTTACGACGAACAGTTTTAGTAGAAACTGGACTATTCAGATGATTATTCAACTCAGTAGTCACTTTGGCCGCAGTAGTCCGATGATTTTTGCCACATTGCGTTTCAATGCAGGTCGGTTCTGGTCAGTACGTTTGCAAGTCCGGCTCGAATTGCTAGGATAGCTACAGGTTTTGTCCTGTTTCTCGAATTGCGTCATAGTTCTTGATATGGTAGCTCTTGAAAAACCAAACAGTTCAGCAACCTTAGTGATCGAGGCTCGTTTCCATGCGAGCTTCAATAATTTGCCCCTTTCCGAACTCAAAGAGGTCACGCATTTGTCTTAAATTTTACAAATTCTAAAAATATGTTGAAGGATCTCCCATTTTTACACAAATGGACTCACCCAAGGTATACATATACTATTGCCAGTGAATACCCGGCAGTACGTCAGTCAAGTCGGACAGTAGTAGTAGTAGTGGAACGTAGAGTCGGTCGAGTAGATAGACAAAGTCACACAGGAGGGTAGCACAATAATCACCGTAACAAGCACGTAGACTCAGTAAGAAGGGATACAGCGATACGTCGATATCAAAGACTATATATAAATTTGTCTACTAACCTGGAACTACTAACCTGTATTACCAATTTGTATTATTACGTTAATACATTTATTTTCCTATATTCATTCTTGGCGTTTGTTATTATTTGATACCGGATTTCATCCCGGAATCCATAACAAAATAAATAAGACAAAGAGAGTAAATTAGATAAATAAACGTATTTACAATAGATATAACCTGCAATTACGAAGTTTTAGTTAAAGTTCTTAATATAATAGGTCTTTGAAATATAGGATTGGAATTTGCACCTGTTCCAATTATTTTGTCCAAACCCTGTATTTAATATCACCAGTGAATTAAATACTTCTGTGATTATTCAAATGATTGTCATATCTCCATCACAGAATAGATTATTATTAGCATGGTTATTGTTACTATTATAATAACGCCTTATGATTATTTTGCATTATGTGTCAGAGCCTATTCTCTCTAAACAAGTTTTTCTTGACGTTGTTTGTTATGACATGGCGCCACATTGTATTATATCCTTTTTACATTGATTTTTTAGTTGCAAAGCGGCATTTTCGTGTTTTTCAGTTTTAATTAAAGAATAAAAACATATCAATCCGGGGTTTGATTATAAAAGACATTTCCTCTCGTTTCTATGAAAGGAGTTACTAACAGCTAACGCAGTCTTTATCTCTTTTTTTGTTGTCTCCGCACATGCGCGCCAGTCAGCGCCTTCCGGCCGTCGTGTCAAGTCGATCGTTCTCTTCAACAACGCAATTAACAAATGTTAGCGATACAAAAACAGTAATTAGTTTAAATGATTCGTTTGCATTGTTCATATTATTGCTATAAGCTGTAACTGGGTTTAAGATTATTCTAAATTAAAATGTTAGAATCTTTGTCTTTAAAGATGAGTTTTGTCAATCGGATTCTAAACTTGGTGCGTCTAATTAACTCCTTTCTTGTACCGTTCATTAACAAAAAAAAAACAAAACAAAAAAAACAACTGATCTCTTCAGGAAACTATTTCAAGGATAGAAATTGTACAAACTCTTGGTGGATTATTTATTTTAGAATAGCTCCAAGATGTTTCGGTCGATACGCTTTCTAATCTGCATGAAATGCTAAAAAGACACATTTAAAATACTTATGTAATATATATATATCTAAGTGTCATGGTCCAATAACCTCGCACCACTGTTATGGTCCAAGGTTAGGACCAAGGAAGAACAACACGAACACAAGAGTAGAAATAACAAAGATATATTAAACAGAATAATAATAATACAAGAAGTTGAAGGTGTTAGTATGACTGTCAGTCTGGTTAAGAGTGAACTACTATTGTCTCGACTCGTTCTTTCTCGACTCGTTTCACTTCCGTTCTCTATCCGTCTCTCTTTCTCGTGCCAGTAAGAGTTCATTGTCGTTACAGGTAAGATCCCATAACACTAAGGAAGTCTAAACAATGGCTCGACCGATATATTCTATAATTTCACAAGGAAAGGCGGAATAGTTTTCTTACGGATTAGACAAGGATTCTTAGAGTTTATACACGTGCAGGTTGTTCGAGTGAAACATTGTCTAATCCGTTAGAAAAGAGAGAAAAACAGGGAAATTAAACATAGAAAAAAATGAGGAAGGTTGAAGAATGTAACGACCGAAAAATCAAACTCAGTAAAAAAACTGAATAATTAAAATTATTCCGGACTATAAGCTTAATTAATGCTTAATGAGTAGGATTAAACTTCATAAAAGTGGTAAGAAAAGAAGAAAAAAAGATTAAAATAAAATGATTTAAATTATACATTTACGAAAGTCTCAATAATTTATCAGTCGAAACTTAGTAATAACGTAAGGAAGTGCATAAAAGTGTTGCATTGTATGTTGTACTGGATGTGAATGTAACGTAGAAGCAGAGAGGTCAAATTCCAGCTTAGGCTGTTATGTTTTCCTCGACATAAATGTCTATTAAGAAAGACATGAACACATTTCTATTTCTCCGTGTCATGGTTTCAATTGCATTGTAGATATTCGGCGACATCTAGTCTACGAGAAGGACAACTTTGAATTCAAAACCAGCAAGCAGAGTAACTAAAGCCATTCCAATAACTTTCACCAGAAGCCATGGCCAAGTAACAGATCGTAATGGTAATAGTAATAACTGTTTCCTTATAAGGGAACATTCGACATTCATTGATCGAGGATTTGTACTAATGTAGGTTGACATTTATAAAATCTTTTTCTTAAAAGAATGTTTGCAGGAGAATAGGTTTCTCAAGTCCAGTAGCTATTATCACTCTTTCCAGTATAGATGGAGGCTACCTTACTAACCTTTTCAGGAATATAGGTTTCTCATGTCCGGTAGCTGTTATCGCTCTTTACAGTATAGATGGAAGCTATTTCCTAACCTTGTCAGGAGAATAAGTTTCTCAAGTCCAGTAGCTGTTATCACTCTTTCCAGTATAGATAGAGGCTACTTGCCTAACCTTTTCAGGAAAATAGGTTTCTCAAGTCCAGTAGACGTTATTGCTCTTTCCAGTATTAATGGGGTTTAATTCACTAACATTTTATTTGAAGTAGTGTGGAATATTAACATATTAATGATGCCATTGTTTTCTTTTGAAGCTATTCATTTTGTTTGTGTTTTTTAATCATTTCGCACCAAGCGATTTAGGAACGCCACTAGTAAGCCGGGGTTTATAGTGATTGAGAGAAAACTGGGTATAGGAAGAATAGAGGAAATGAAAACAGAAGAAGGGGATCAAGAAAACATTGCATTTAAATTTTTATCAGGGAAGCAAGTAAACGGTAAAGTGTTCCTAACGTGGTAAGTGCGAGAAATGAAACTGTTGTAGTAGATATATTTCAACTGTTGCTGATGTTGGAAGTTCTCATATGGTGTGGTTTAAGTTATTTGGTACAGTTATTTTTGTGATTCCGTAGCGCCTGTTCTCAATAAACAGAGAAAAATCAGTGAAGAGCCATTATCTTGAAGGGACATATAAAATGGTATATTGTAGAATAAACATGACTTTATTCTTTGCTATATGCATATATTAAAACAGTAATTAAGAGTCAGATAGAGGACCCAATTGGCATCGTTACGCACGATGAGTCGAAGGATATTGCAACTCAGAGCATCATAAGGCACGAGAATATTTGAAGAAGTTACGTCCAAAAAAGTTCGAAGAAAAGAGTAGGTGCCAACAATGCGGAGAAGAAAATGAAAGGATAGAACCTGAAAATGAAGCGCGTTGCCCCACCCCCGCGCCAAATATCGGCATAAAAAGAACGCGTTTATGCATAGGGAGTTGTGAAAAAGTAGAAACCTAAGATTGTTAAAAAAAAAAAATGCACATTATTTTGGGATTTGGACAGCGATATTGACAGCTCGATCCAAGAAAAAAAGGACATATCTGGTAATTGTGTATGAAAAAAAAAACAACTTGTTTGATCGTTGACGTAGCTGTGCCAACGGAGCATATAAATGGACATGAAGGACGATGAAGAATAAGAAAAATGCAAGACTTTCTCAGGAGCTGATTATTATATGGAGTATTAAGGACTGAATGATGTTTATGATTAATAGATGCACCTGGAGCTGTTCCAAAAACACAGGAAATCGTTTTTGGCTGAAAAGTAAATAGGAGGTTTGGGAATTCTCCTGAAAGCAGCGTTAGGTAAGGATACTGAGGAAGGTGCCTGAGATTTTAGCGAACTGGTTCTCAATCAATCTTCTCAAATCACTATCATTATCACTAAATATTTAGAAGATGATGGTGATGATGATATATACACTGGGAAACCTGTCATGTATGCAGCTTTACCCGCAGATAAAGCCATTAATGCTAACCTCTAAGTCAGAATGTGACTTTGTAATGGTAGAGCAAACCCATTATACTGTAATGTACCTTTGAAAGTCTTCAGAAAACTATCCATTTATAAGGATCTTGAAGTGTAAATTTCAAAACTGTGTTATATAAAGACATTAATAATTCCAATTGTTGGGGTCCTGGGAAAGACTTCTTGAATGGATCTTTGGTAGCCTATGTCTAAAATGGAGATGGAACAAATACATTGAGTCAATTGCTTCATCCACCGCAAGGAAAGTTGGCTCCCTGTGCCGGGCCAGGAAATTTTTCTCCCCGGAGTCGATCCTCCAAAATTACAAATAAATCATCCGCCCTTGCATAGAGTATTGCTGCCATAGATGGTCTGGAGCCCCTTCTGTTTGCCTCGGGGTTCTTGATAAGATCCAGAGACGGGTATGCAATGTAATTAGCCCTGATCTGGCTTCTCGTCTGCAGTCTCTCTCCCACAGACGTGCCATCGCCTCTCTCTGTCTCTCTTACAAATACTTCCATGGCAATTGCTCCGATGAGCTGCTATCGCTGGTTCCCAGGCTCCATGAATTCAAGCGTCCTACGAGGCTGGCATCCCGTTCCCACACTTTCACTGTTGAAACTGTTAAATGTAGAGCTACTCCAGTAGCTTCATATCTCGCACCTCTCGCCTGTAGAACTCCCTTCCCTATTCCTGTTTCCTTGACAACTATAATCTCCAACTATTCAAATGTAACGTCAATCGACATCTCCAGTTGCATTGATCTATCCACTATCCTTCTCCACATCCTTTCCTCTTTCACTCCTCTCTGCTCTTGCTCCAAATCCACTGTAACCCCTTGCGTGCTAGTGGCTTCCACAGCCTTGCCTGGGGTGAAAGGCTTTAAAAAAAAAAAAAAAAAATAAAATTGTTCATGCAAGCACAGCTCACACCCTACGAAGTGCTTTACCTATATATAAGTAATATGTATTTGTAGGTTGAATTTTCCGAAAATGTGCAGTGAAACATCTTATGATGCAATTTCTGACAACGTGTCTCTTGTTGGGACCAAGAAGGAAAGGAGTATATTGCAGAAATTAAAGGAAATACTACTACTACTACTACTACTACTACTACTACTACTACTACTACTACTAATAATAATAATAATAATAATAATGATAATAATAATAATAGCAGCAGCAATATTATTCGCATGTACAAATCTCATCTTTTTAAATAATGGTGGGACTGACTTTTTGCTACTTTATCCCCCAAATAGCTAATTTATTTAGATATGCATTATTAATTATTTTATTACACTTCTAGATAATTAATTCTGTTTTTTGTTTTGTTTACTGTATTATTTTTGCCCTCAAAAACAGGCAGAGTGCGGGAACGACTTAGCCAGTTACCAAAATAATAAAAAAAATAAAGTATATTTAGTGCAAGAAACATTTTTGATTAAATCATATTGCACGCTTTGCTATCCGAATATCGCAAAGATTAAATCAAACGGTATTTTTTGCCTGATCCCTAGAATATTATTACTTTCCATTAACTCATTAACACCAACTTTAAAATCCGGTATTAATTATAAAAATATAAATATAATACATAAATGAAAATATAGTATTATTCTACCCATTAATATCCATCTTTAAAAAATGGTAGCGTTACTCTTTGGAAAGGCTGCCAAGTAAATAATTTAATTCTAGTCCAATTGAAGTTTAGGAATTCCTAATTGATAATTCATAAAACTGACGTTGATGTCTATTAACGAAAGTTTGTATTCGAAATCCGAGATATTTATACAGCAATGTAGTTTAATGCTTAGCAGTTTCCTCACCCGACTGGCCGAGTGTAAAAGATTTGGTCGTCAACTCGAAGACAGACTATTAGGTTTGGATACCCTTAGGATGAAAAATAATCAGGTAGATTTATCTAATTAATTTAGCTTAATTTTACGTCATTTAATAATCGATAAATGTCGATATTTCTCATGTTGATCGAAATAAAATGAAAGACAAAATCCCATGTAAATACATCACAGACATATTACAAAACACAGGAATAAATAAATGATTGAATCAATCTCTAACCATTTCACACGTGTATAGATTGGAATATTATAAGTATTTTCTTATATTTATTTATGGTTTATTGTTCAAAACTGTTCTCGTATTCTAGGTCCTTAATGGCGACTCATATTCGAAAACGTTGATGTAAATATATTTTAATTTTATTCTTTTTAATTTTCTTATTTTTCATATGAACTATTGTAATCCATTCCGTGACACTTCAAGGCATTCATTGAAGGTAAGTTGGGTAAATGCATTTGGATGTTGCGTGTTCGTTTATTGTCAGGTCTTGGGAAATCATATACAAAATCGGGGAAAGGCAGATAACGAATGCCAAAGACAGATTAAGTAATAAAGATGAACAACAGGTCAGGTTCGGTTCAAAATCTCGATATTATCGAATATGACAACTACTCGAGATGAAACAGGGTAGACAATTACAGAAACATATTAAACCAATCAAGGATATTCGTCTAAATAGATCAGTAAATATTTAACTGCTTAAACATAAATACCATTAGACAAGTGTACATTAGATGGAATGTTCGTAATCCCATAAGGAGGAATTCCAAATCTAAGATGAAACATTTTAGCCAGTGGAAGAATTGGGCATTAAATAAAATGCAATTTCTATGTTCTATCGAAATAATAATTTTCCGGGTCCATTGAAATGAAGAGCGTTTTCTTTTTTATTTTACTGAAATTAACAAAACATTTTGTCTCAATAATTAAATTTATAATAGTAAAATTATAATCATGAATTAATTAAATTCGTAACACTATAATCACGAATTAATAGTTATAGATGATTCAAAACGTGATATAAATTAATACGTCCATGGTAAGACGATAAACTACATCCGGCATCAAGGTCTCTGATTTGAGGAGTCTGGCACCACATCTTCATTGGTGTTGTTTTCAGGTCTGCCCAGACGTGAGGTTGTATTATAGCATCTGTTAGCGTCCTATCTATGGGTAAACAGTTAACCTCCAAAATGAGGTCAAAACACTATGAATGTAAAAAATACATTTTTATAGTAAAATATACCAGCAATACATTTTTGTAAAAAAAAAAATGGAATACAGTTTTTGTAAAATAAATTATTACTGCTCCCAAGAAAATTAAATTTGGGTATCACATTACCTGTAAGGAGTTGATATGCCGCTAAACAAACAAACAAATATAAATTAACGAAACCGTAAAAACATAAAAAGAGAAATATGACCTAAGAATAATATAAATCAATCTGTGACTTTAGGTGAAATTATAAAGACTTCTGTTGGGGACGAGTAGAATGTAATAAGTTTCTTTAACTAGAGTTTTGGAAATTATCAGAAGGATTTGGTTGTTAGGCTGGTGTGTTCTAAACATTCATCCTCAACAATAAAAATGTTTAACATATGAAACACAACAAGGCAATAATTCAATTCAAATAATACGCACATTTATGTACAATTTAACAATATTTACAATGATGTTTTGTGTTATCAAAAGTTGGTGTGTTAATGATGTTTTGTATTATAATATCCGGATTGTTCGAGTGTTTCAATATATTCGTGTAATATTACAAAGTTATAGTAGAATGAGTTTTTGGTAAATTAAATGTTCATTTACAATTCAACATGAACGTGTATGCAATTATTTACGTACTGTTTTTTGGTTAAGTGATATGAAGTTGCGTACCCTTAACTGTAGTTAAGGTTTTTGTTCGATCGTAGTTTTTACTTAAATAGTAGTGAATATTTTCTTGTTCACTTTAGGTAAGCAAAGTTTGTTTAAAGTTCGAAGATCTTTCTTGGTCACAGAGGATTATTCGGGCCAGTTGTCGTTGAGTCAGTGATGTTCTTTTTGCGCGGGAAAGTTATTGTTTTGAGTAGCGTTGTTTTGTTTGGCATCTCTGCGTTCGATCCGCTGACTGACTTGGTCAGTCCAAAATCTTCCTTTTATATGTTCTCGGATCTCAAAATCGGCTCACAGAGTTTTGGCGCAATTTACTTCTTTTCACGTGAGCTTTCGAATTTTCGAGCTGTAAACCAATAGGATTCTCAGATCGGAAATATGAAGTTTTCATTGGATAAGCTAATTTTACGTGGGTGTAAAGAATAGATTGTTACCACAGCAGGGGGTGTTAAAATAACATGGACGATTCCACACTTCATTCAGATAATGTTCGGTAAAATATTTTCCTGCTGTGATATTAAAATGATGCTAAGTGCATTTCTTTCAAATGACAAGTAACATTTTAAACCTATTATATCAGAAAAAAAAAGTCGTAATAAGATTTTCTGAGAGATAGGACCGAACTTTACAAAGTGTTATTTCATTAGAATATTGTCAATATCATCTTTTAGAAACCATCTTGTTCATTTTGAAAATCGATAAAAATGTCAAAGGGACGTAATTTAACAGACTAGCTTCTAGAATCACACCAAGAAATTCTACGATTGTTTCATTCGTTCTATTACTGTTGATCTCTCGTGTTTATTACTTTGGTTTACCATTTATAGGCAGAAAAAATAACCTTCTTATTTTATAATATAGTAATTTTTTTAAAACAAAGTTCAGATAAAAGGTAGTAAAACTTGATTTACTGCATATTGAGATCTTGAAAGCATGGACTGCACAATACATTCAGAAATGCACTACGTTATTTGTTTCTGACTCCATTGTGACTTCTAGTGTCAGTAGCTTATATACATTTTCGTTGTGTGACCAGAATATGAATATACGATCTAAATGTCTCTACAAAACATTTGGATTAAATTGTGCCGTTCAAAATGATCAATTTCTTCGAAGAAACATTACATTAAACGGATAAATCCATTAATTAAAATCTCCTTCATTCACATCCCGGGTAACGAGATAGAAATACA